>CAUOFW020002680.1:261208-289129 GCA_963454935.2 Ilex paraguariensis
AAAAATTTTCTTTTCTCGATGGGATAACTCTTCGAATGTAGGGATCCATCTTTCCATTCCTTTCAAATCTTCTACCTCCTCNAATCAGGCCAATGCACTTAAATTCTTTATGAATCGACGATAAAAACTTGCATGGCCCAAAAATGACCAGATGCCTTTAATGGCTCTTGGTGTGGGGAGGTTGGAGATGGCTTCCACCTTGGATTTATCGACTTCAATACCCCTTGCAGAAAATATATGGCCAAGCACGGTTACTTCCATTACCATAAAGTGACATTTTTTCCAATTCAAGACTAGATTCTTCTCCTCACATCTTGTTAGAACTTTCTTCAAGTTTGCCAAACATCCCNCAATTTATCACGACATTAGATGTAACAAGAAAGGGTCTTCCAAGTATTACGGGAATTAGGGAGCTAAGGTTTGCAGCAGGGTGTGTATCAAGCACAATGAAATCGACAAGAAAGTAAAATTTATCAATTTAAACTAAGACATCCTCAACTACTCCCCTTGGNACGTTGAAAAGTCCCTGGAGCATTGCATAGTCCAAATGACATGCGGCGGTAGGCAAAGGNCTCAACTACTCCCCTTGGTGTACGGATACTACGATCTACCAATTAAAGTGTGATTGAGGTGGGCTTCAACTCCTCAAGCTGCAGCTGTTAGTACACCGAGTAGGGGAGAAGATTCACACTTGCCCCCAAATCGAGGAGTGCTTGNAATCCTCCAAAGCAATCTCAATTTGATTGTAGCCGGATTATCCATCTAAAACACAGTAGAATAGATGCCCTGCTACTCGTTCTAGAACTTGATCGAGGAATGGCAATGGGAAGTGGTCTTTTCTTGTGCAAGCGTTCAGCTTGCGGTAATCAATGCACACCTCCATCCGGTGATTACTCTTGTAGGTATAAGCTCATTCTCATCATTCTCAACCACCGTAACTCCGGATTTCTTAGGTACTACTTGCGTGGGGCTAACCCACTTACTATCGACAATTGAAAAAATNGAGTGGGATGTTAATCTTCACCTACTTAAATATTTTCAAAATATCAGCATAATTAGCCACCTTGACATTGGTTTCAAACGACTTGGGAAAGGGGCAGGCATGAGAGGAATAAACATACAATCATCAATTAATTTTCCTTTCTCAATAACCTCTCTTTCTTTCTCTTCATGCACCTCACTCTTATCGGCGTCACCCAAGAGATCTTTTTCTTTTGGCAATGTGGTCTTGGGTGAGACCGTTGGCAAAATAGTTTTGTCAATTTCTTTGCCACTGCGGAGGGCAGTGACAGCTTTGAGTTGCTTGCAACTCTCTCTTGAAGGTTTCGATGACTCAACAAGGTGTTGACCCCTGGGGTTCTCTTGTGGTTGAACGGGGAACTTCCCCTTTTCTTGTTGAGATGCCCCTATGAAGTTTGTCAACTTTGTGAGTTGAGCTCTTATAGCATTGATGGCTGTGGCATTTTGGTTATTGATGGCAGTTTGGCTTTGAATAAGGGAATGAACCATATCCTCCAAATTCCTTTTGTGAGGAGGTTGGTATGTGGATGGATTGGACGGTCCTTGAGAAAAACTTTGTGGAGGTGGATTTGGTGAAAAATTCTGTGATGGTGGGTTTGATGAATACCCTTTTGGATTGGTCTTGGGGTATTGAGGGCTAGATGCTTGCCCTTGGCCATGGTATTAGTTTTGCTTGGGAGGCATGGGAGATGCATATGCACTTGAACCATGAGGAATGAGGTTTTTATTTCTCCAACTAAAATTTGGGTGATTACTCCAACCCGGATTGTAAGTATTCGAATTGGGAGAAAATGATTGCCTCATTTGGTTGAAGGCATGGACTTGTTCATGGTATGCTTTTTTAAGGGTCGGAATGTTTGGGCAATCCGATAGGGAATGCACCATACATTCACAAATTGAACAACCCTCCTCGATTTGTGACACATTAGACACCTCGTGTCTCTTATTAACTTCAAGACTCTCAACTTTCCTTGACAATTTAGCAATTTTTGAAAACAAGTCTTCCCGGTCTCTTAAATCATAAATCCCTCCCCCTTNTTCACAAATTGAACAACCCTCCTCGATTTGTGACACATTAGACACCTCGTGTCTCTTATTAACTTCAAGACTCTCAACTTTCCTTGACAATTTAGCAATTTTTGAAAACAAGTCTTCCCAGTCTCTCAAATCATAAATCCTTCCCCCTTGAGTTTGACCACTCTTTTGAGGAGAAGATCTTGGTACATCGGTGAGATCTGTAATATCTCATGATTGTACATTTTGTGCCAATGTATCAAAGTAATCTAAGGCCTCATCAGGGTCTTTGTTCAAAAACTCCCCATTACACATCATGTCAATGAACTATCGATGGCCCGGTGTGATTCCTTCATAAAAGAAACTCACCAATTGCCATGGTTCAAAGCCATGATGTGGAAGGGATTGTAGCAATTCCTTGTACCTCTCCCAACATTGNGAACTGTCGATGACCCAGTGTGATTCCTTCATAAAAGAAACTCACCAATTACCATGGTTCAAAGTTATGATGTGGAAGAGATTGTAGTAATTCCTTGTACCTCTCTCAACATTGATAGAATTGCTCATTAGGCTTTTCCAAAAAGTTTTGAATTTGCTTTTTTAGGGCGGTGGTTTTATGCACTGGAAAGAATTTGTTCAAAAACTCAGAAATTATTTGGCTCCATGATGTGATGGTTCGAGGCCTTAAGGAAATAAGCCACATTTTTGCCTTGTCTTTTAGGGAAAAGGGAAACAATTTCATTCTAGCTATCTCTTCCATCCCATGATTGGGAAGGAAGGTTGCAACTATTTCCTCAAAATCCCTTATGTGTGAATAAGGGCTCTGAGTTTCAAGTCCGTTGAACATGAAAATTAGTTGCAACATACCTGGTTTAACTATGAAAAGATGAGCTTGGAGCAGAAGAAGGATGCATGATGGTGTGGTGCTTCGTGTTAGTTGTAGAAAATCCCTCATTGACCTCACCGGGGGATCCATTTGAAAATTATTCCCCTCATTCACGGGAGGGGAAAAATTGATTCTCGGATTGGGTATTTGGGGTCCTTGTGGTCTCCCACCCCTTTTGGACATTTGGATTTACATCCCTTTGGACATTTGAATTTGCATCTATATTTTCAAAATTATCACCCGAATCCTCGGGTTGTTCTCGGTCAACATTCATAGTAGGGGCCAAGTTTTGTCTAACAAGTCGATTTCGGTCATTTCGCCTCCACATAAAACAAAATATTTACAAATAAAATTATACACAAACAAGATTATGTACACGGAACAACGTACACCTGCCCATGATGAAGATCATGGGACTTACTTTTGTCGTCCGAAAATCACCTTTTTGGTTTGACACTTGCCTTCTCCGGCAACAGTGCCAAAAATGCTTAACAAAATTCCTTGTTGTTTCCTAACCTCTAAGAATCATCTTTTAGCATGTATAGTATATGAATGAAAGGGAGTGTCACTCTCCTAGGGATGATGTCAAAAGAAAGGGCAACGGAATGGTGGATGAATGAGATTTCACATGTGAGTATAAGTGAACAAAAGTGCTCCCCAAGCGCAAGGAGACTTTTATGGATCGTGTTTTACTTGGTGATATTCCAAGGTCATTTTCACGGGAAAGAAAGTAAACCGAGGGGAAGGTGATTTTGGGAGAAAGAAAGTGTAAAATCTTTGATTGTTGAAAGTTATTTAGTGAAGTTGTTTTGATGCTAGTAAAATGAAAAATAAATGTTGACAAATCCAAGAGGTCACTCTAATAGGAATATCATCTCAACTCAAAACCCTCNAGTGAAGTTGTTTTGATGCTAGTAAAATGAAAAATAAATGTTGACAAATCCAAGAGGTCACTCTAATAGGAATATCATCTCAACTCAAAACCCTCCTCCAATAGAGCATGATGAACGATTGATTCGTGGGAAGTTAGGGGTAAAATTGGTGAGTACCTAAGCATAAACCGTGACTAGGCTTACGGAATATCAAAGACTCACTAAGTTATCCACCCTCAACCCAGTCAAATCGAACCATTGAACTCTGAAAGAGGGGAGGAGAATGAGTTAAAATGGTATACCCAAGTAGAGGTTTTTCTTGGTTTTGCCAACTAAGAGATTTAGCTATTCATGCTTAAAATAAAGACAATAATATGATGAGAAGACATTATGAAGAAATTAAGACTAGATCTAAGCATAAACGAAATGCATAAATATAACTTCTGGATAATCTCCTCTTACTATAGATTAGATGAGAAACTACATACTCTTCATTGCTTTGTTAAAGCTAGAAAAGTGAGTGATGCTCATCCCTCCAAGTAGAGGAGTTACAAGGTAAAACACTTTACACAAGGAGCGGATCTTCGACAAAGAATGAGTAAATCACGTTCTACCCTTCACGACTTTGGTAAAACTCTAGAAAAGTGAAAGAGTTTCACTCTTTTAAGGAAAGAAGGAAGCTCAAACAATGGAAATAAAAGAAAACAATAACATAATAAAAGAAAGCAATACTTAAAGTAAAAGAAAACAATAACACAATAAAAGAAAGCAATACTTAAAGTAAAAGAAAACAATAAATTAAAAGAAAGTAATAATACAATAAAAGAAAACAATACTTAAAGAAAGCAATAAGCAATAAGGAAAGTAATAATACTTTTGGAGGGTTTTCCACTACCAAAAGATGAATGTTTTACAAGTCCTAAGGGGTGGTATTTATAGGCAACAAGGGAGGGTGAAAGTCTTGTTAGGTGGCCTTGAATCTTGTTAGGTGGACTTGAAGAGTCTTGTTAGGTGGCTTTGAAAATCTTGTTAGGTGGCTTTGAATCTTGTTAGGTAGACTTGAAAATCTTGTTAGGTGGCCTTGAATTCTTGTTAGATGGCCTTGAATTTTTTGATCCCCCTTTGTTTTGAGCTTTGATAATTGGCTCCCCAGTAGTTTGTAGCTTTAATGCAATTGACTCTTCAGTAGTTTGTAGCTTTGACGTACAAAACCCTGAAAAGAACAACAATTAATGTATTATCNCGAGTTTGTAAAAGACAAATCTAAGTGAAGCGAGAATAGTCATTAATAAAAATGACAAAGTACTTTGACCCTCCCATAGTAACAATTGGAAAGTGTCCCAAATATTGGAATGAAACAATTCAAAAGGGGAAAAAGAAAAAGAGTTACTGTTATTGAAAGGTAAAATTGGTTGTTTTGTAAGTTTATAAGACAAACAATCAAGTTGTTCACTATGAACATGTCCTAACTGATCACTGGAAATTAAATAATATAGACAACTTGAAGAAACATGACCTAGATGGGAATGCCAACGATTGAAAGGAGAGTTGGTCCGAGCAAAAACAGCAACAATAGAGTGGACTAAGGAAAATAGTTGTTGTGTAAGATGAAGATGGATAAGCTCAAACAAACGTCCATGATTACGGCCTATCCCAAGGGTCTATCCTATTCATGGATCTTGGACAATACAACCAATAGAAGAGAACAAAATAGCGAGTTTGAGGTGAAAAAATTGACCCACAAATATAAGACTAAGACTAAGATTAGATATGTGAAAAGTGTAGGGAAGTAACACATGGAATGTAGAGATATGTCTAACATGATTGATATATATATGTGAGCCATCTGCAATGTGAATGGATGGGACAGAACTAGCAAATTGTGTGGAAGAAAACAATGATTCATTAGGGGTCATGTGGTTACAACATGTCGAGTCAAAGTACCAATATGATTTAATTGAAATGGCAAATAAAGTAGTAGAAGATGGATTAAATTGATACAGAAAGAACCCTTTGAGAATAGCCGCAAGATTACTAGCACTGAAGGTCGAAGAAAGAGACTTTTGAGGACAAAAGCCATTGGCAGTAGAAGCAGCAATGTGAAAAACAAGCATAGACTTGTCACTGGACTAATTGCTAGATATGTACTTCTAGTTGGTGTTAAGTCTACCAATCCTGGGTGCATTATTGTACAAATGTTGTGGACAGTTACTCAGATAGTGGCTTGAGCTCTTTTTGTGATAGAACTTGCAAACTCGGGTAGGCGAGATGAGTAGAGCATGACTAGTCTTATGACAACATGAGTAGTGAGACAGAGGCATATCAGATAATGCCATACTAGATTTTGGATAATCAGTGAACCACTGGAAGATCGACGGAGGATGTAGAAGGATGGCTGGAAGGTGATTGGAATGTCACTGGAGGATGGTGGGAGATGATCAAAATTTCGTCAGAAGATGTCTGGAAGGTCCCTAAGAGATAGTCGGAGGAATATCAAAACTGCACCAGAGGATGATCGGAGGGTCACCGGACGATGGCAGAGAAAGGCTATTGGAGGAAAACTAGAAGGGAGAATGACGAAGAGTGTGAAGAGTTTTGATGTGGAGAATCCCTTACAATACAAACACAGAATATATTATCATTGGTTAGAATGATTCACAAAGGATAATATATTATCCTTGCCTAGGCTCTGATACCATGTGGAATAAAAAGTGAATATCAGTTGTATATTGCTTTGGTGTAAATTATTCTATACATGAGGAGGATGTGCGCTGTAGAGCCTTTGCCATCACGCTAAAAGGGTCATCCCTGGCATGGTTCAATAGGCTCCCCTCGGCCTCAATCTCCTCTTTTAAATAGTTTTTTATATCCTTCGTATCTTACTTCATAGGAGCTTGGACATACAAGAAATCAAGCTACCATTTATTGAACGTGAAACAAGGACCCCAAGCGAACCTCAGGTCTTATGTCCAGTGGTTCAACTCGGAGTCTCTGAAAGTGGATGTCTCAGATGAGAAGTTTGTCATTACAGCGTTTATAGCTGGTATAGGCGTACAATCCAAAGATCTTATGTTCTCTATTTCAAAGAACCCTCAGGCAAGCATGGCTGAGGCATTGGCTAAGGTAGAAAAATATATAAACGGTGAAGAAGCTCTTCTCTCAAAGGTAGGATATTCCTCTATGCAAAAAGACAAAGGAAAAGAGGAAAAGAAAAGGGACAGAAGTCCCAGAAGGGAAAGAGGGCGTGATAGGTCTCCAAGAAGGGACAAAAATCGCTCCCCCAAAAGGAGGAGGGATGTCAAAGATCGCTTAGGTTCGCCACGGCCAGAGCTACAGCCAAGGTACGCACCTCGGCAACTCCCCCCACTCACCGCAACGATATCTCAAATCTTATACTAGATGTAGAGCGAGAAGTTTCTAAGGTGGCCACCTCGAATGAAAGTAATTCCAGCAAAGAGAGATCTCACAAAGTATTACAAATACTATAGAGATCATGGTCACCATACTGATGATTGTATCCAACTGAAGAAAGAGATTGAGTTCTTGATCTAGCGAGATCAGTTGCGCCGTTATGTAGCTCGGGATAATCAGGACCGAGCCCCTCCACCTCCACCACCTCAGCAACATGCTCTTGTGTTGCATCAACAACCCCTGGGCGAAATTAGAGTAATTTCTGGAGGGTTCGCAGGGGGAAGGGAAGCCAGTTCTGCTCGGAAGGCGCACCTGTGCAGAATCAGAGCTGGCGAAGCACTGAAAATACACATTGTGTCCAATGCACCCCGGCTGGACATGGCCATCACCTTTTCAGACTCAGATTTGGAAGGCTACCAACACCTCCATGATGACCCACTAGTGGTAAGAGCTGTTGTGGCTAATAGAACTGTTTATCGAGTTTTAATTGACAATGGGAGCTCATCAGATATCATATTCGCTTCTGCATTTGACAAAATGGGCATAGGTAGAGAAAAGCTGGAGCCAGTCAGTGCTCACCTATTGGGTTTTGTAGGTGAGAGGGTATTGTCCCTAGGTTGAATCCGGCTCGTCCTCACTATGGGAGATCCTCTCTTCTAGGCCACCACCATAGTAAGGTTCCTAGTTGTGGATGTCCCTTCTACATATAATATGCTTCTCAGGAGGCCCTCCCTCAACGCGATGAAGGCAATCCCCTCTGCCTATCACTTGGTTATAAAATTTCCTACAGAAAGTAGAGTTAGAGTGGTCTGAAGAGACCAGCGGGTAGCAAGGGAGTGCTACATGACCTCAATGAAACAAAGAGAAGTCGAGAATTTCCAGCTAGATAAGCTAGATATGAAGGACGAACTTGATACTAGACCAACACCATCAAAAGAGCTAGAGCCCGTTCAGCTTGATGAGGAGCCTGAACACCTTGTTTATGTTGGGTTTAAGCTAAGCGAGGAAGTAAAAGACCTCCTCATCCAATTCCTAAAGGAGAATAGGGGAGTATTCGCCTGGAAGTAGGAAGACATGGAAGAAATCGACCCTTTGATTAGCACACAGAGGCTAAGTGTGAATCCCACTTACAGAACGGTCAAGCAAAAACGAAGGAGCTTTACCCTAGAATGGTAGAAGGTAATCAATCAGGAGGTCAACAAGCTTCTCCACGCTAGAGCCATTAGGGAAGTTGACTACCCTACCTGGCTAGCCAATGTGGTTCTGGTCAAGAAAACCAACGGCAAGTGGTGACTGTGCATTGACTTCACTGATCTCAACAGAGCATGCCCCAAGGACAGCTTCCCTTTACCCTAGATAGACCTAATATTAGATGCCACAGCTGAACATGAACTCCTCAGTTTCATGGATGCTTTCTTAGGATATAATCAGATCAAAATGGATCCAGTCGACCAAGAGAAAACCTCATTTATAACCGAGCAAGGAACGTATTGCTACCAGGTCATGCCTTTTGGGCTAAAAAATACAGGAGCCACCTACCAGCGTCCAGTGAATCGGATGTTCCAAGGACAACTTGGAATAATCATGGAGGTCTACATCGACGATATGCTGGTAAAATCACTAAAGGCAGAGCTCCACATTGCACATTTAGCGGAATCGTTCCAAATCCTTAAGCAATACAAGATGAAACTCAATCCTGCAAAGTGTGCCTTTAGAGTATCTGCAGGAAAATTTTTAGGTTTGATAGTCAACAGTAGAGGAATTGAGACTAACCCAGAACAGGTGAAGGTAGTCTTGGATATGCAACCACCTTCTAATGTAAAGGAGATCCAGCGCTTGACAGGAAGAATAGCTACTTAAGTCGTTTTGTCTCCAGGCCAAGTGATAAATGTCAGCCTTTCTTTCAAATCTTAAAAAAGGCATTCCAATGGGACGACCGGTGTCAAAAGGCATTCAAAGCTTTGAAAGCCTACCTGAGCTCCCCTCCTATCCTGGTAAGTCCCTTGTAGAAGGAGATACTAACCCTCTATCTAGTTGTTTCAGATTTCTCAACTGGTGCAGCTCTGGTGAGGGAGCAAGACAGGTCTCAGCAACCTGTCTACTACTACAGTAGAGCTCTAAGGGAGGCAGAAGAGAGGTATCCGAAAATGGAAAAGCTTATTTTAGCATTGGTGACTACGACTAGGAGACTTAAACCCTATTTCTAGGCTCATACCATCGAGGTTCCGACAGAACAGCCAATGAAACAAGTGCTACATAAGCCAGAGTCCTCTGGGAGGTTGACAAAGTGGGCCATAGAGCTCAGCGAGTTCGACATAAGATTTAAACCTAGAACTATGCTCAAAGGCCAAGTTTTAGCAGATTTTATCGCAAAATTTATAATATCAGCACCTATGGAAGCAATGCAACTAGTACCTGACCTTCCTACATGGAAATTTTCCATGGATGGAGCTGTCAATGCTCAAGGAATTGGCGCAGGCCTGATACTGACCTCTCCAGATGGGATAGACGTCAAATACGCCCTCAGATTCGGGTTTAAAATTTTAAACAATGAGGTAGAGTATGAAGCCATCATTGCCGGACTCAATCTTGCTCACTCGATGGAAGCTGAGCAGTTGGAAATTTGTAGGGACTCCCAGCTGATGGTAAAACAAATGGAGGAGGCATATAAGGCTAAAAGTGAGAAGATGCTCATTTACCTCAGAAAGGTACAAGAGTTAATCAAAAAGTTTTTGCAAGTAAGGATTAGACATGTCCCGAGAATTGAGAATTCACGAGTAGATGCCTTGGTGAGGTTGGCAACAGCCTCATAGGAAAGTTTGCATAGGTTGATGTGCATTGGGGATGAAGAAGTGCTACCTGTACAAGTCCCACCAAGCTGGATGGACCCCATCCTAGGCTACCTTCAGCATGGAACTTTGCCAGAAGATCCCAAAGAAGCTGTGAAGCTAAGAACTAGGTCAGCCAGATTTTTCATTTTGCAGGGAAGCTTATACAAGCGAGGCTTTTGAACACCTCTTCTTAAATGCGTGGGAGGCGAAGATGCCGATTACGTACTTAGAGAAGTCCATGAGGGAGTCTGTGGAAATCACATTGGAGCTCGGGCTCTAGCGGGGAAGGTGTTGAGGCAGGGGTACAATTGGCCCACAATGCTCAAGGATGCTACAGATTTGGTCAAAAGATGCAAGATCTGTCAAATGCACGCCAACATCCCCCATTGTCCTATAGAGCTCCTAACCTCGGTCATTAGCCCATGGCCCTTCCAGCAATGGGGACTGGACATATTGGGACCCCTTCCTACCAGTGTAGGACAGTGCAAGTTCGCCATCGTCGGGGTAGACTACTTCACCAAATAGGCGGAAGTGGAGCTTTTGGCAACAATTACTGAACAGAAAGTCCAAAGCCTTACCTAGAAGTCCATAATCTGTAGGTTTGGTATTCCCAAGGCAATCATTTCTGACAACGGGAAACAATTCGACAATCCAAAATTCAAAAACTTCTGTGCTGAGCTCGGAATTAAGAATTACTTCTCAGCTCCAGTTCATCCACGATCTAATGGGCAAGTGAAAGTCACCATTAGAACCATAAAAGCGGCTCTAAAGACTAAACTTGAGGATGTGAAGGACAAATGGGTGGAATACCTCCTAGAAGTATTATGGGTCTACAGAACAACTGCCAGGTCAGCTACTAAAGAAATACCGTTTGCCTTGGCCTTCGGAACTGAAGCAGTGGTGCCTGTCGAGGTTGGGCTTCCATCCCCCAGGATTGAACTCACAGATGATGGACCCAATGACGAGTCACCTCTATTGAGCCTGGATCTCTTAGAAGAGAAAAGAGAGGCAGCTTTACGTCGTATCAGAAATTACCAGAGAAAGAAGGGTAGGTACTACGACAAAAAGGTCAGACATAGGAGCTTCAAGGTGGGTGACCTAGTACTTAGAAAATTATTGTTAGTAAGAAAGGACCCCACTCATGGAAAGTTGGGACCCAATTGGGAAGGCCCCTATATTTTCTCGAGGCTGGTCAGACTAGGGAACTATGAGTTACAGACGGAGGAAGGAAAAATCCTAGCCCACTCTTGTATTGCAGAACATCTCAAGAAATTTTTCCAGTGAGTCAATTTTATAATTTGATCATTCTCAATAAAACCGCAAGTATTTGATTTATGCCTGAGGGATTGCGTAAAAAGAGCTCTATAGCTCGCGACGAACTCTTCGGTTCATAAACAGAGCTCTATAGCTCACGATGAACTCTTTAGTTCATAAATAGAGCTCTATAGCTCATGATGAACTCTTCAGTTCATAAACAGAGCTCTATAGCTCATGATGAACTCTTCAATTCATAAAAAGATCTCTATAGCTCATAATGAACTCTTCAGTTCATAAACAGAGCTCTATAGCTCGCGATGAACTCTTCGGTTCATAAACCTTGCTCTATAGCTCATGATGCACTCTTTGGTTCATAAACAAAGCTTTATAGCGAATGATGAACTCTTTAGTTCATAAACAAAGCTTTATAGCTCATAATGAACTCTTCAGTTCATAAAAAGAGCTCTATAGTTCATAATGAACTCTTCAGTTCATAAAAAGAGATCAATAGCTCACGATTAACTCTTCCATTCATAAGAATGAGTTCAGTAGTTCTCAACAAACTTCCCAGTTCACTCAAATGGGCCCAGTTGCCCCGAGAATAGAAGCATATAACAAAATTCAAAATCACGAGCTTAAGAATCGAAAGAAGAGTCAATAACCATCAAATAAGAACAAAGGCTCACATAACCAACAGCAATACAAAGCAAAAAGATTACAAGAGACATTCTCAGTTCTTAATCGTCCCTGAAGCGTCTCTGGAGATCAGCAATCTCCTCCTTTAAGCGGGTGTTTTCTTCTCTTAACTCATCCCTCTCCTTCTGGGCCTTAGTCAGAAGATTTATAAATTTCTACCCGGATGAGGAAAACAGAATTGTGGGCAGTGCAGATCCAGATGGAGACGAAGAGTCACTAGCAGCACCACTCCTCCCACGTTTCTTAGAGGATGTATTAACATCCTCGTCCTCATCGAATTCAGAAGAACAGGAATCAGGAGAATCTGGGTAAGAAACAAAGTCCACAGCTGCACCTGCAGCGCTGAACAGAAACAAGTTGTCCGGTGTCATCAGCTTAGAGAAAGGCACAGGCTCAACTTCGAGCATCTGACTGATCCGCATTTCTTCTAATAAATCCAATTCAGGAAGACCTGCCAACCAAATCAAATCCTACGATTAGGAAACAACATCAGGAGACCTGAACAAGGATAGACTGCCAAGATACTTACCTGAATAAGAATAGCTCCTCTAGGATCTGGGAACTCTACACTCTCTATAGTGCAGCTCTATGGACCTCCAAGAGTCCCCAGAAACATAAAAGAAGCGATGAGCCCATCCCTTAGGAAGAGAAGGAAGGTCAAACACCAGACGCCGCAACCTGAAGTTCCTCCATCGAAAATAGACAAAACATGAGACCTGATCTTCTTCAAGGTCAAAAAAGTAAAAGAATTCTCCTACAACAGGAAACTTGTCATCACCTTGCAAGTGCCAAAACAGGAAAAAACTGATCATGGTGGCCCAACCATTGGTAGAGAGACGAGAAGGGCACAAACCATAATAAGCCAAGATATAAACAACAACATGATGAATGGGGAGACACATCCCCATGTCCAAAGCCCCTTCAAAGAAGCAAGTATCCCCTCGAGGAAGGTAATTGCAGGGCTCATCAATAGAGGGGGCCCGAAGAGTTAGTTCTACATCAAGGAAGAACTTCTTCTTTATCTCATCTAAATCTGAGGGTTATATTGACGAATGAACTAAGTAGCAAGTCTGCCACTCCCACTCAATTACAAAGGATCTCCGTTCACTGAACAGGGGCAAGATGGGGATAGCCATCGACAAATTCAGGGAAGGTAAAGAAAAGTAAGAAGTAGAAGAATGGTAAATCTTTGAGAATAAAAAGAGGCTCCTACAACGGGAAGGAACCAAGAAGGTATAGCAAAACCATAGAAACACCAAGCTTTAATGCAATGAAAAACATACACGAGAACCAAAGTTGGTAGACCTTTGGATTTTCTAATTAAAGAAGGTGGTTACACTTTTGAAAGGCAGTTGGGGAAGCACGTAAAAAAAAGGGAGAGTAGGGAAAAAGAGTCTCGACCAGATGTTCATAGAAGATCAAAACGAGCTCAGTCCCAGTAGTCTCAACATTTCCTTAATACTCCTCATCCATCTCAAGCGTTAACAACCCTCGATTGTCCAACAGAAGTCTAGTACAATAAGCTGTGTTTTAACTTGGGAGATTAACTTAAAGCTCATAATAGAGCTGGTATGATTGCATGGACCTTCCAAGGCAACTCAGTATTTATGAGCTAAAATGTAGCTGGTATGGCTGCATGGACCCTCCAAGGCAGCTTAGTTATAAGCTAAGAGTAGCTCGTATGGCTGCATGGACCTTCCAAGGCAGCTTATTACTTTCAGGTATTTAAGAGTTAAGCTCAGCTCGTATGATTGCATGGACCTTCCAAGGCAACTCTCTACTTCTCAAGTAACTATGGACCTCAGCATCAAGTTACACACTCTCTTCGCCAAATTCACCAAACACAAGTATAGCAATCTCCTAAAGACAGACCTCAGATCCATTCCTCTAAAAAGAGCTCGGTGAGATAGTAGACTCGCAGTTACAACAGATTTGCTTTCAGAAGAACTCAGTTCTCCTCAAAGAAAAGGAGGGGCAAGGAAAGGAATACAAAGTAAAACAATACAACTCAAAGGCAAAGCACAACTCAAAGGCAAAAATTAGCGAGTACAAATATAATACAGAGAAGAGAAGTCGTGAATCAATTGTACTTGTCAAAAATAGAAAAGAGTTACATTTCAAAGTTACAAATTTTTCTCATTCTAAAAGCCCTAAGTTCCTGATGGGGGAGTAGTTGAAGGATTCTGTAATTTAGTAGGAGAAGTCTCAGTAGCAGAAGCAAGAAGGGAGCCTAGAGGTTCAGCAAAGGAAGTAGCTGACAAGTCCTCCATTGAAGGCCCTAAGAGGGAAGGGGCTGGGAGCTCGAAATTTGGAGTTTCTATAAGCTCTGAGGAAGGCAAGGAAAGAGGAATCTCAGGAATTTCCAAGGTAGGGACGTCGATCTCTACAGATGGAGAGTCTAGGACCAGAGCTTGGGAGGCAAGGTTGGCAGAGAAAGGGGCAGCCTCAGAAGCAGGAGGAGGCGTGGTGTTAACCTCAAAATCCGCTGCCTCAGCCCTCTCCTCAGTAGAGGAATCAAAATTGAAATCTTATTCAGGGTAGAGCTCCTCAACTCTATCTTGAAAGGCAAGCCACCCGGAAACCCACTGAGTGGTGATGTCATCAGCTAGCTTGGCAATTAGACTATCTTTCTCCTTACTTGCTGCCCTCTCCATCTCAAGCTCTTCCTGAAGAGTGTCGTTTGTCTCAACTAGGAGGTAATATTCCCTCTTCATAGTTCGGTAAGAGCTCAAAGCCTCAAGGGACTCTTGACTGACTTTGAGCCATTCATCTATTTTCTGTCTGAGCTCCCTAGAGATTTTTCTGAGTTCTTCCCTAGTTTTTTTGGTCTCTTCCTTATAACTCCTGCTTCCACCCTCAATCCTCTCCTTCTCGACTTCCAAGTTCCTGTTCAGGGAAGTCTGCTTCTCCATTTGCTCCTGCAAATCCTGGATCTGAGCTTTAAGGTCACTGTTTTCAAAGGACAACTCAACGACCTTAAGCTCGAATGCCTTGGAAGCCTGAACAGAACCCTCCATAGCTTGGATCCTTTTTAGCAGCCCACTAATGTGGATGGCCATCTGAAAACAAACCTAACCCAGGGGAAACTCAGTTCACAATGATCAAATAAAAAAGATACGTATAGATATATACAGCAAAGCTTACGGAAGTGGCTGCAAAGAGGGCAGTAGAAATGGAACTCCCAAGTGGCATAGTGGAAGCCCGCTGGATGTCAGATTCGGGGAGGATTTAAGCAATGGCCTCCGCAGCTCGCTTTACTTTATCAATCAGGGAGCTCGAGCTTGCCTCGACACTTCCCCCTTTTTCACTCTTGTAGATCTTCGAATGTTCTAGAGATGGTCCCTCAGAGGTACAAGGGGGAATAACTCCCAACAGAATGCGAGAGACCACCTCTAAAGCCTTCTCAACCTCTATTGAAGAGGGAGGAGTGAGGGGCAGATCTGGCTTAAAGCCCCCACTAGAAGGGGGCAGCCCAGTCTCTTGGGAGAGAAAGGTTTGCACAACCTTTGGGGAGACTAAGGTGGTTAGGGGCCCCACTAGGGTTGCTTGAGGTGAAGTAGAGGTCACCTCCAGTTTTAGAACTTTGGAAGCTGAACCACTTCTTGATCCGGCCTCGGCCTTGCGTTTGCCTCCACTCTTGTTCTTTCTCATCAAAGATAGCTTGGCATTTCGATCTTTCGCGGTTGGCTCCATCGAAGAAGAGCCTGGAAACCCAAGGAATAACCAACATAAAAATAGGAGCGAGGGAGAAAAAGGGAGGCAAGGGCGAAGGTGGAGACGAACGTTACCTGCTACCTCCTCAACTCTGACAATGGAGAGTGGAATGGGGGCTTCTACTATCACCTTTGGAAGGCTGAACTCTTCCCTTACTAGGACCCAAGGCTTGATTTCAGAATATTTTTCTGGTTTACACTTCTCCAACCTCAACAACACCTGTTTGTCCTCAGCGCTGAGTTCAGGTCGAACACCTAAAACATAAAATAAGACAGGACAAGGTCAGGAGGGCTCTCCAAATCTGAGCATGGATAGTTTGAACAAGGACTTACCCAAGTTATCGGGGGCAGACCAGGCTCTAGGTATGGGAGAGTATCTGTTTTATCAGCCGAATTGTACTCCCAGTATTCTCCCCACACGAAGAAGAAAAGTTTTCTCCAACCCTTATGGGAGTTCGGGAGGTCAGAAATAATCTGTTTAGCCTTTACCCATTTAAAAATGTACAAGAAGCCATCGGTAGGGGTATACTTAACATTGAAAAGCTCCATTAGTAAGGAGACAGTAGGAACACCGAGCTTGTGTAGCTTGAAAAAAACAAGGAGGCCCACCAACACACCCCAAAAGTTGGGAGACAGTTGAGCAGGATAGACGTTAAAATGCTGAAGAACACTCTTGACAAAAGGGTGTAAGGGAAAGCGTAGACCATTTTCAAAGGTAGTAATAAAGAAGCAAACCTTCTTATGGACTTTGGAAACGTATGGGGTAAATTTGTCGGGACACCAGAACTGAACTCCTGGGGAAAAACTGTAGCGAGCACTAAGGACCTTCGTTAAAATCCGAAGTGTCCTCAGCAGTCCTATCCCCTAGAAGGGAAACGGAGGAAGGGGTGGCTTTAGAAGAGGCAGACATGGTGGGGCAGAAAAAAGGGAGTCTAAAGGTACGATAGAGGGGAGGAATATTCGTGAAACACTCCCTAAGGGTTTGGGGAGCAACACAACAACTCCCAATAAGGAAGACCCTAGTGGTCGAATAAGGGTCCAAGAAAAGGAGAATGCAAGATAGCGATCGACCACGGTTTTTAAAATAGCAAAATCGAAAGGTCCAAAAATGCAAGACCCACCACCTCAAATCTGAGGGATCCAGAACGAAGAAACGAACATGGGGTAAAAAGCGTACCTAGGAGAGGAGGAACAGTGGGCCAAAGCCAGAATTAGATGCAAAGAGCAAATCTCGCTGAAACCTTGGATTGGATTAGGGAAAATCGTTTCCTCAGCGAAACCCTAGTGGCACCAGCAAAATCAAAAAATCGAAAGTCGTAGGAAAAACAGAGGGAACAGGTGTAGAAAGGGAGTTCAAAGGATGGAATGAATCGCTCCCCCTCAATTTAGAAGCATTTAAAGCTAACGATACAGAAAGGAGAACATGCACAAGAAACGAGAAAGTGAAATGATTGCATGAAACCGTCAAAAACCTATTTGCATGCAAATCGCAGTCTGCATCTGGAGGTTAGTCCTGTCTAAGCCTCAGCTCAGCCCCCACCCAAGTTCACTTGGAGTAAGGGTTGGGGGGCAACTGATAGTACTCAAAATAATTTCCAAGCATGAGGTCGGACCAGGAGGTCAGACTATGAGGTCAGACAAACAGGTCTGAAAAAGAAGTCAGGAAAGACACGTAGAGCCCAGGTTAGAACTAGAGCTTCCCCCCAAGCACGCCAACAGCGAAAGTGATAAGGAAACAGTTGGATGAAAATAGAAATCTGTTAGGTGGCAAAGAGTCGTACTCAAGGCATAAAATCCTCTCCTAAGATTAAGGAGGGTTCCTCGGATAAATAGCAAGGATCTCAGTGCATATCTCATAGAACTAGGAATAGCCCTATAATATTATGTAACTCTCCCAAAGCAAGGGGAGAACCTGAGTAACCTATACTCTATCCTGTAAACCTTCTGAATAGTAAGGAAAAAGGAAAGGAGCAAGAATCTCCATTGAGGAGTGGACTAGTCAAGCTTCCGAGCTAGTGAACCACTATACTTTTATTGTGTAAGTCTCCCTCCGATCCCCCCGTAATCTCAAACACAAACTACACGAGCCTCGCAGTTCAGATCCGATCTGCCAAGTGTAATCCATTCCCCTGCTCATCCTCACCGATTTACACCATCACTATGAATGACAATGAATAAAATGATATTTGATGAATATGATAAATATTTATTTTGATCTATTTCAATTTTAATCAGAAAATTAATATGAACTAGATCTTATTATTAATATTATTATAACTAGATTTATTTATTTATTGACATTTACTAGGAACTCTCCTTTGTTCAGTGACTATGGTGTGACGTTGCAAAAATCATTTTTACTTATTTATTTATTTTTCTCTAAATTGCATGTGATTGGTTTTCATTTGCTACAATAAGTGTTAGTTATCATTTTTTTTTGACCAGGTAAAATTCATGGAGCCCAAACACTAGAGTTAGTGATAGCTTCTTAATTTTATTTTTCTTTTTCTTTTTCTTAATTAGGTTTGGAGGGTTGGTGATCTGATGGAAGGGACATTAGTAACTATAAAACAGTGGCGGCTTGAGTTGGTTTGTGAAGTTTTACCATATGGGTCTTTGAGTTAAAGCAGAGCAATTATGAGTTTGTTTGAAGGGTAAAACTTAAAAGAATCTTTTCAAGTTTTACCATATGGCTTTTGTTAATGGTTTATACATTCTATAAAAATGTATAGGTTTCTTTGACACGATTTTTTGAGTAACTTTGAGAGGAGCTTGTTCTCGAAATGTTGTTACAATGAAAACATTTGTAGATTTGAACATAAACAAAGTGGGTGTGACAAAGAAATATGATCCTTTTTAAGCAAAGGCCAAATTAGATTCTAAGAACTCCTTTTTTTAAGGGAAAATTGGAAGGGGATACACCAAAGCAGAGTTAATTGTACAAAAAAAGTACACAGAACAAAATGTATGGTTAAAAAGTCCTTAATTTTGATACTTATTTGTTTCAAGTGCATTATTTGAAATTTTTATATTTTCTTCTGACCTTTGTATCCTCCCTTGATCCATGTGTAATTTTTTTGGAAAGTGATTTTATTTTCAAATTATATTTATGCATTAAACATTTCCTAATTTTATGGGATTACTTTAATATTTCATCTATATTTGGATATATGGCTATGTTTGAATTTTAAATTTTGAAACCCTCTATTTTTTACCATAGTCATCTTCTTTGGCTGGCTTTTCAAGCGAATTTTTTTGGTTAGACATTGGAAGCCTGAAGTCTCGTTGGCTTCAACTAGCCAGACCCTTGCCGTTTTTACCATAGTCGTCTTCTTCGACTAACTATACACAGAATTTTTTTGGCCAGACGTTGGAAGATGACTGTGTTGTTTGTCTTCGACTGTACACATAATTTTTTAGGCCAGACATTGGAAGCTTGAAGTGTTGTTGTCTTTAGTATGTTAACCACTTGCAGTTTAAATATGTTAATGTATATATGTTTTAAGTATATATGTACTTCCATATATGTTTTTATTTTTTGTTTCATTTTATCTATTCTTTTAATAGTTTCAGAGATTTTGGCAATGGAAGAAACGATATTGTTGTTATGTGCATACCGTAATGCTACTCAGTATTTAAAGTATGTGTTAATTCAAAAATATCAGAACTTTTTCATGAAGTTTACGAGACTTGGGAGGAGTTGTTTAATTTGCCAGTCCAGTTGTCCATAAATCTTGTAACAAGCCGTTGTAAACTTAGTAATGCTATCATTTAATGACATTGTTCACTATTTTAAGTTTATTACAATTTGTTTTTACAATCTTTTTTTGGGCTTGTTTGTTTTAGTGACGTTTTCACATTTTAAGTTATATTTTTTTTTTGTCTAACATTTGATGGATTATTTTGTATGCAACCCTGTATCAATGACGGTGTATCCATAATAGTGTATCGAGAATAGTGTAACAATAACATACACAACTAGTTCTATATTGGATTTATTAACATATTCGTCAAAACAACTGGTCTCTATCTTTTGTAACATTGTTACACTATGATTGATACACTAATTTTGATTCAGTGTTATACTGTTGTTGCTACACTTTATTCATTAATTACTTTGCTACACTTTCTTTGTTACACTTTTGTTGTTACATTTTCTTTGTTACACTATGAGGGAAACACAATCAATAGTGAGGATATCAAATAGTGTAATCACACACAATTATTCAACAAGGCATAAACACTTGTATCTAAATACCTATATTCACAATTATTCAACAAGGAATAAACACCTTTAACAATCTGGATAATTAGCATTCATCACATAACAATATTTTACAAACAGAATATCTAAATACATTTCTTATGAATTCATTATCATTTGTCCGCATATTTTTTCTTCAGCTCTTTACGTATTTTCTTCAGCTCTTTACGTATTTTCAGATCTTCTTCACTCCAAGAATTTGGATAGTTGAGAAACTATGAAATCATTTCAGCTCAGAACTCGATCAATTGTCTTGTTGTTAACCTCTCTTCAATCTCTTCTCCTTTGGTAAGTTTTTTCATTATGTAACAAACATATACACTGCATACAACCCTGCAGTAATTCTCCATGTTAATATGTTTCTATTTTTTTAAAAAAAAATAATTGCATTTGGAGAATGAATACTTATGAGTTTGATCGTTTAAACACCTTATTGAGTGTAACAATAACAACTAGTGTAACAATAAAACAATGAGTATGTACACAAAGTGTAATCCCACACAATTATTCAACAAGAAATAAACACCAGCATCTCTGAACAATGTAATATTCAAGTTTTACAAAAGATTGAGTGTAAATATAACAATATAAAATATACCAAAAATAGTGTAACAATAAAAATGTACCAAAAATTTTATAATAACACACTACACAAACAATGTAATATTACATTATGAGAAACCTATATTTGCATAAAACTTCATTCAAAACAGTACATATATATTTTGAATTTGGTACCATGTGCACAAGACTACTGAACACAATAAAAAATATAACCAGTTAATTTGACTTTACACTGACTAACAATATTTCAGACCCATATTGAACCATTTGAAAAAAAAAAAAAATTAAGTGTACAAAATCCAAAATCTAAGAGGAAAACATCTAGGGTTTAAAAAATACATAATTTTAGGGCTTTTGCCAAAAAAAAAACCAAATTCGTCTTCAATGATCGATTTTATCTATTATGTTACTCAATGGCAACAATATGTCTCCAAAAAATGAATTTAACAAGAACTTTCAGACAAAACAAAACACCCAAATCAAAATAAGGGTAATGTATTTTGATTTTGAACAATCCATGATGTTATTACCAAAAAAAACATGAAATGCAGAAGATCAACGATCACCTTATTGAGTTCCTGTTTCAGGTTGAGTTGTTGGACAACGAACAACAATGAGGAGTTCAAAACTTGAGTTTGTGCCACTGAAACCAAAACATCTCTGTCAATCGAAGAAACCTCTCACCAAACTTGAGTTTGTGCCGACGAAACCAAAAAACCCTCTGTTAATCAAAGAAATCGCAAATCCCAAATCATCTGTCACAGTCGACACCCTACCCTTGTTTATGAAAGACAAAGGGAAACTTTTCTCTAGAGAAGATGAAATTGTTTTGTGAGGAAGAAGTCGTACAACGATACCCGAAATTTTGAAATAAATATACCTAAATTTTAGCAGTTAAGATAAATGCATTTTGACAGATTTTAGGAAAGACAAGTTTACCAGAAAAAGGCATTTATGTCTTTGTATCTCAATAGTGTATTTTTTTTTCAATTATGTCTAATTTGGTGTACCGACTTCCAAAGGACCCTTTTTTGAATTTAATGGCTTTGGGCCGCCCACCTTGGTTAGGGCAGCAAGGAGCATATCCATATTAAGGACCTCCCATTTGTTTTCTTAATGTTTGCTATGACTGTATTTTTTATAAGATCAATATAATAAAGTAATTAGATTTTTTTGTCTTTAGTTTTTCGTAGCTCAAATTACTTGACGATTATTAATCCGACGGTTCTCATACCAAATTTTTCTAAAACTCCTATCTCTCATCTAACTCTCTCTATATCTATCGTATACTCTCTCTCTCATATTATTATCTTATTTTTTCTTTAAAACATATGAAACTACATGTTATGCAATTATTTTTACCATAAAATTAATTCGAAGTTTTTATATATCTAAAGGCATGTATTTTGCCACTTACATCTTAATTTGTAAATAAAACTTAATGTAAATAAAAAATAGCACGCATTTTTTATGATTCGACGAATTTTTTTGTTTTTAGTTTCACATCTTTGCCTGAAATTATATCTTAATTGATTCAAGGCCTAAATTCCTCTAAAATTCTCATTGACAATGGTTTTTATATAGATTATTTTTTGCAGTTTTTTTTAATGTTTGCTCTATTTGTTACTCTCTCCGTTCCTAAATATCTGTCATTTTACACAATTTTTTTTATTCCATAATATCTTTCGTTTAATAAAACCAAAGCATAATTAATATTTTTTTCTTCCAAATTTACCCCTTAACTTTTCAATGCATTAGATTTAGTGGAGGTTAAGTGTCTTTCATATTTCTTTCCTTCACAATATGTATTGAATAAGTGTATTTTAATCTTGTATAATTATTGTTTACTCATATTAGAACTATTTAATAGTTTCCTTAATCTCTGTGAAAAAACTTTAAACGACAGATATTTAGGAACGGATGAAGTATAATTTTTGTACTAAATTTTTTAAATTTTTTTGAACTATAATTTTTTCAAAATTGTTTGCCAACTTTTTTATTTACTTTCACATATTTTCATGTGAACCAGAGATTTTTGAGTTTAGCAAGTGGAGGTGAGCGATTCTCTTAAAAAAAAAAAGTGGGGTGAACAATTGGTTTGATTTAAGTATGTGTGGTCAAATTTTGACCAAAAGAAAATTTATCAAATGATATAGTAAGAGGAAAGACGTTATGCTATGAAAAAATCTATATTTAAATTTTAATGGTTAAAATACAAATTTTTAAGTTTATATACAACAAAAAAATTTGTAATTTATAATATATTTTTTTGGAGAACCTCGACAATGCAAGGGAGATTTTATTAATTAAAAAATTAAATTACATCTACCAAGAGGGAGACATATGTACTTTATCGCTCGATGTAATCTAAATACATGAAAGAAAGAAATTAAAAGTAAAGAAGGCAAAAATGCATGCTTAGTACAAGAAATGGAAAAATTAAATTAACCTAAGCAAACTGCCCAAGACTTAAATGGTCCGGCTGGTTCATTAAAATTGCTTGGAATAATGAAGCAGCTAGACATAATTGAGCAAGAGAAGTGAGCTGCAGAACAAGAGCTGAGAGCTAGACCAACTCAAGGGATGAGCTGAAGCTAAGCAGACGTGTGACAAGTCTCTGGAGCTGCAATTGATGAGAAGTTGAGAAAAATAATTTGATTAACTACAGAGACGATCTGATAAGAGGCAGCTGAATAGGCAAAATTGATATGCTATGAGCCTGATAAGGCATCTGATAAGACGCCTGATAAGGAATTGAAGGGGCAAAAGGAAGCGCTGGAGCCAGATCAATAATCCCATTGCAAGGAAAATCTCTGGAAAACGAAAAGTCTGTTATGTCAGACTCCTTTCGACCCAGAGAGAAGATGTAGAATGAAGAAGGGGAATGCAGAGAGATCCTCAACAAGATGACTCAAAAATTCCCCCAGAATTTTCTGCAGAAGATGAAAAGCCTGTAATGCAGAGGACTTTCCAGAATCTGAAGTAGTGCCCGACTTTCTGATCAGATAGGAAGACCAGACTCCAGAAAAATTTATAATTTAAAGTCAATTTCATGTTGGTTTAATCAATGTGAAATAATATTCAACACGAAATGAACCTTAAATTATAAATTAATATATAATTTTATCAAAAATTGANACGAAATAATGTTCAACACGAAATGAACCTTAAATTATAAATTAATATATAATTTTATCAAAAATTGACATTTAATTTTATCCGATTTATATTCAACTTTGTCGAATTAATATCAAATTAATTTTTATTGTTATCAAATTAATATTAAAATTCATTTAATCAATTTTTTGGGATACTAAATTATATCAATTTTTTGGGTACTAAATCAAATTTTATTTTATTTTATTTGATGATCCCTAAAATAAATTCTAAGTGCTCAGCTCAGGAGGTCAGACACANCAAGTGCTAAGCTCAGGAGGTCAGACACATTAGCAGAGGTCAGCGGGTAAGGGCCGAGTGTCTCTTAAGACAAGATAACAGCTGGATAACCACGAGAGGATCCTAAAGCGTTAGGAAGCTGTAATCAAGGCACTCAATCTCAACCAACCAATATCTTCTCCTAGAATTAAAGAGAAGCCCACAAAATAAAGGCAAGAATCTCGGCTAAGATCCTTCTGAGCAGGAAATGGCCTTATAAATGCAAGGTAGCACCCCCTAATGGAGAGGAGGGCCCGAATGACCAAGAACCCTAGTAGCACATCTTATATTCTGTAAACCTTTTGGTATAGTAAATAAAGAAGAAAAGGAGCAAGAACTTTCATTAAAGAGTGGACTAGCCGAACTCCTAAGCCGGTGAACCACTATATTTTTATTGTGTACACCCCTTTAATCCCCTCAATATTTGATTGCATCATCATACACGAGCCTTGAAGCTTTGATCCACGCTCATCTCACGTTACTGGCACCTTTTGCTCATCCACGTTGAAATACACCATCACTATTAAATTTTTAAGTTTTTTGGACACTAAAGTTGGAAAAAGGCAACTAATAAATTTTTTTGGGATGAAATTTTCACTTTCTATTAACAACATTGACGGAAGGGAGACAAAAGAGTCTATGTGTAATAAATTTTAAACTTTTAGGGATCCAAATGGTGTTCGATGAAATATATGAGCTAAAGGTTTTAATATTTTTCTTGTGCAAAGATTTTCTAGATCTCCACTTTTACTTGGTTGTTTTGATATATTAATCTTTGATTTATTCTGATATGAATGAAAAAATTTTGTGTGTGTGTGTTTTTGTTTAAACTTATGAATCATTATATTAATAGTTGTCACTGTTATTGTAAATGTTTGTGATTATGTGGTTGTCTAGATCACGTTATTATCTAGTTCTATAGAATTTTAATAGTGATTGTGACTATTACTGTAATCGTATAACTATCTAGTTCATATTACTGTCTAATTTCGTAAAATTTTGAGAATGACTATGGATGTTACTGCAATCGTGTTATTATTACTATGCTCTATTGCTGTCTAATCCACCACTACTCTATGTTGCCCTGTTGCCTTCAATAGTACTTCCATTCTCAATTATCGCCCCTTACACCCGCACCTACACAGACATTGCTATTATTGTAATCGTGTTAGTGTGATAGTAACTCTTATTGTTATTGTGTCGCTGTCATTTGTTATTATCTATTTTGTAATATAGATATTTATGTCATTAAGGGTAAATTAGTATTTATACATTTAATTGTCCTTTGAGCCTGAAAAAGAATGCGTCTGTTTTTCTTATCTCAAAGTCCACAATTTTAGACCGCCTCTACAAAGTCTAATATTTATCTATTACATTAGAAATGAATTAAGTTTTAGTCTTGACAATCAGATCATGAGAAATTTATCTCTCATTACTACCATAATTTCGGTGTGGATAACTTGTTTTTAATCAGACCGGCGAAGAAATTAATTGAGGTGCACATAAACTAACTAAAACACATTATTGAATTTAAAAAAAAAAAAAAGGAATTAAGCTTTAGCCTACCAAACAAAGAGGCACAGCTCATGTTGAATATGAAAGGAGAGCTTAACAATTTGAAAATTTTACAAGCGTGTCTACTGTGTTGAATTTGTGACTCTTATTTTGTCCAAGTGAAGTCTTTTCGGTTTTTAAGTCTTGGCAGATTTTTGGGATTTTTCTTTGATTGAAATCAAATTGAAAGTTTGGTAAATACACTTTGCATTTTAATGATGAAAACCCTCTCAAAACAGAAATATATTCAACTCATTCTTATACTACAAATTTCAATTATTTGTAAATCACAAATATCAGTTAAACTCAAGAGTCATCCACAATTGTTGAACTCAAAAATTCTGAGTTCGTGGCACACCATATTTCTCTTTATTTTTCTATAGATCTTTTCTTTTTTTGTTATAGACTTAAAATTATAATAATTGATTATTCATATGCTAACTTAATGATGTAACAATGATATGGTCCAATGATGTTGTTGTAAACAAAACTTTTTTGATTTAATCATTGGAACTCAATCTTTTGGCCCGATATTAAATCAGCAAATTAAATCAAATGTTTTAAGTCTCAATAGCATTATTTTATGTGTATCAACTTAATAAAGTTATTGAACATCGCTTGAATTCAGATCATCTCTAATATACTTTATTTTCAACTCTCTTCTTGGCATATGATCTACCATTGATGAATGAAGGATCTACTTATATACAATGGATCCTAGTTGAATATATAATAAAAAATTTATTAGGCTCATTTAGAAAAATAAGCTCTACAAACTTAGTTCGATTATCAATCCTACTTAAAATTTGGTTCATCTAAATCAGGCACATGCTACATGGGATGTCAATCAATATATATATATAATGTGGTGCATTATACTAGTTGGGGCATATGGCCACAGCATGTTGAAGAAATTCAGGGTAAAATATGGTATTTCTAATATTTGAGTTGACAAAATAAAATTTTTTTAAACAATTCTAGGGTTCAAGATGGCATTCGGGTACAAAATAGAATTATTGAAGGAATTAACCAATTGCAATTCCATTATTAGAGAGGTTTGTTCCTCACTAGCTTATGTTTGTTACAACTTGGAGTGGAAGAGTATTGTCTAACATGATGACTAGAAATAGCAACGAGAGGGAGAACGAACAACAGAAAAGTCTGCCCTAGTGAGAGGATAGACATAGTTCTTGTATGAGCCAAAAGGCTCCCGTAGTACTTGGCCGCTCCACTATGGTGTAGGCTTTGCATGATATGCAGACTCTGCAACAACAAATGACTGTAGTAGTGTAGATGATGCAAACTCAAATATGTTTTCGACCACCTAGCTTACAAAATTCACCGATGTTCTTACCATTACTCTCACAATACTCGATGCTACCACTTTCGACCTTGCATATATCCACTCAAATGGCACTATCAGGCGATAATAATGTATCACAGAAGTCAAGCCATTATGGCTTAACAGTGTAAAATCCGGCTGGTGAACCTTTTCCACTTTTACCACAAATTGTTGACACCTGGTGCCCTTGTAGTAAACCACCATAGGCAGTCCTCTAGAACTCTTGCAACAAATCGCTATAACTAGCCCTCTAACTCTCCTACAGCAAGCAGCTGCAGTTGGTCCTCAAACTATCACAACTCTTGAGGTCCCCATCGTAGCCACACTTGCATCCACAACTAGTGCACCTCTCCTAAACCCTACGATGACTCTTGGATGTGAACACGCAGGGACGGGCTACAACTAAAGCCACATAGCCTCCCAAATAGCCCCTCTCATCATCTCTACAACAGCGCCAACGAACAATCAAGTACAGGCAAACTATTTTTTCTATTGTTCCCACGACCATGTCTTTGACATTTCAAGTCCCTGCTGCCACCACCTCGTTTCCATCTGCAAGTGCATGAGCAACATACTCGGCCAATACAGAATGGCCAAGGTCGGATTTGTCACGCTATAAGCGTCAGGTTCGTCACGCTGGCCCAAGTCCAGGCCCTACCGGATAGACAGAATGAGACCATGCCAACAACCATGGACATAAGATCTAAGTTTATCCTGGATGTGCAACAAGCTATATATCCTGTGGGTTATTTTTTTCCAAAGTTTGAGAAGTTCGACAAAAAAAATGGCAACCCCTAGGAGCATGTTACTCACTATCTTGATAGTCTTGGCCACTATGTGCCCCAATAGCCTCTTCAGATGTTAGAATTTTCCTGGTCCCTCAAGGATAGGGCCTTCACCATGTACTCCTTTCAGTAGAATTGGTGAGTGATTAGGATAACTTGGTTGCATAGTTCTATGCAAAGTCTTTTTCATGTTGAACTGCATACAACAATGTTGTCCCTTACCAAAATCATCCAGAATGATGGAGAGACCCTGATGACTTACATTGACAAGTTCTGC
>CAUOFW020002680.1:304499-329499 GCA_963454935.2 Ilex paraguariensis
CAAATTATCGAAATATGTGAGGCAAAATAAAATAATTTTAAATCCGAAACATAAGACCCCTTACTTTTATCGTTAGTTGGATTCAACATAAAATTGATAATTATAACACTATCCCAAATTTTATCACAAGTGCCACAAGCACATTTTAGATAAATAAGCAAGTATGTTTCCTAGAATATGAGATGAAAAATGCGATTGATCTTGGTTAGTGGAAAACTATCTCACTCAGCAAGACTTTGGAACCAAATAAATCCACAATCTTTTTTTCAACTGTCAAACAAAAACCAACTATTTTTTAGTGAATCACCAACAAAATTGGGGTTTTAAGGGAAAAGAAATGAAATAAGAGGAAAAATTGTCTTACTTGTGTAATAGTGTCATGTGAAATTGTGCACTCCACCTAGCTCATGTTCCACCCACCACTTTCTTTGCTATCCACTAACCACCAACCATACTTTCTTTGCTATACACCAGCCTCTAAATCCAAAAATTCTCGAAAGACCACTAACCACCTTCACTTCAATACCACTTCCACTAAGTTGTGGCATACCCCTATTTTGTGTGTGCGTGTGTGTGTTATGTATGATATGTGCCTGTGTTGGGTGTGTATGTGTGTTGTGTTGTGTTGTGCGTGTGAGTACAGAGAGGTGAAAAGAAAGAGTCAAAGATAGGGGTGGAACGGGAGTTACCTGTGGTGGTGGCAGCGAATGTAGTATGTTCGTGGGTCTTTGAGAAATTTCATCGAACACGTGGTGACTGTGGTAAAGGGTAATATGAGTGTGTTGCTATGTGTGTGTTCTGTGGGTGGGTGGGTAGGAAAACAAAGTGTTTAGGGAGAGAGGGTGTGTGTGAGTGGTGCATGATGTATGGTGTATTTTGTGGAGGAACAACTAAGAAGATAAAGAGAATAGGGGGAGAGAAGTAGACTAACCTTGGAGGGTGAGAGGGTTGCCCAGAGTTGCTTGATCTCTGCAGAGAGATGAGAGAAATGGGTGAAAGAGGCAGAGGATAAAGAACATGTGTTCTCTGTGTGAGAGAGAGAGAAAGAGAGGGAGGGAAGAGGTTAGCGTACAGAGATGGGGTTAACAGAGTGAAGGGCGTGTGTGTGTAAGGCATGCTGATTATGGGTGATGAGTGTGTAGAAGAGGGCAGATAAGAGGCGGGGGTAGAATGGGTGCACATTCTTTCCAACTGTGAACATCCATCTTCCAATTACCACTCCTATTGTTTATCAAAAAGTAAGAACAAAACCCTAACAATGAAATTACTGGGTTAAAGTTCTTAGCATTCCTGTGTAAAGGAGGGTCGAACGCCTTCATGCCTGCAAACCAAATGCCTTCCTGCCTGGTTAGGGGCAGCTGTGGGTGGTTGTGGGTTGAGGGATCTAGAGAGATAGAGAGAAGGAGAATGGGGAAGGTTTGCTCAGCAAAAAGCAAGAAAAATCGCTAATTTTGCACTTAAAGTAGTGCCGCCATGAGAGAAACAATGTTGATATAAAAGGATGTAAATTAAAACACAATAAACAAAAAATTCCAACAAATTACAAAGCCCTGATGTTTTGGAGTAATCGACATTTATCAGACTANAAATTAAAACACAATAAACAAAAAATTCCAACAAATTATAAAGCCCTGATGATTTGGAGTAATCGACATTTATCAGACTTAATATGATGAAAAACACACCATGAAAGTGAAAAAAAAATATATGGAAGCAAAAAAGACAAAAATTTTTATCAAACTCACAACGACTAACATTAACACATATTTCAAATTAACACTAAAAGGAACAAAATATTATTAAATCACAATAGTATTATATTGAAAAAAACTCGACTTAAGGTAGTTGATATGAACGATTTATATTTTACTAATTTGTAAATGGTCAATAAGCGTTTGATGTAACATAATAGATTTCAAATAATATGAGGTCTTTGAAAAGGTTAGATCGTAATTTTTTCTCCGGTGCAGAGAAATTGTTTGCAACTTGAAAGCGTGATGTGCACATCACAATAGATTAATTTTACTACTAATATTTCAAGGTATAAAAGTAGATAGGTCACATATATTCTTCAGGTAAAATATGAAGTCCTTTATGGTGACTGAAAGTTTCCTTGAAACATTACTCGCTAATCTAATATGAAATTAACACAAGAGTTAACATAGGTTTGAGTTTAACCTTAACGGATTCGGCCAGTGTACAAGTGATTCTGATAAACCTGTCAACGAAATTGGTTGAAATAAATCTAGATACACAACATAAACTAACTAAACAAGTTTTTTTTTTTGAAAAAAAAAAAGGCTAAACAAAGTTACGCATGACACATACCCAATACATACAATTATAAATGGATCTTACATAAATTAAGCAAATTTCAACATGAAAAAATTTACACGGTTTAGAAACCCGACCCGACTGGTCCCATTGACAATCTTGACAATGGGTCTGCAAACACATGAGAGAATCGATCAAGAGGATAGATTGGTAACATAACTGGTAATGTTCCCTTGCTAAGGTACCATTTCTTATTCCCTTCCATTTATCCCTATCTTTCCTGATGCTTTGAAATGTGTTGAAAAGAGTGAATGTCTAACATCTCTTCTAGAAAGCCATCAAACCAGGGTGCATGCAGTTGCCCCTCGACTGAAGGATGAGAATGGCTTCAAGCCAGATTTAAAGTCACCCACAGAAACTAAAATAACTTGCATAGACCAAGATCACTACCAATATTGCTCAGAAAATCTTGACAAGATCAAAATATTCCTTGGGCAAATACAAATGACCCAATTGACATTGTTTATCGCAATGGGATAGAGGCACTCAATTATTTCACATTTTCTTGATTGAAGAAAAATGCATGATGCAATACCAGAAAGCCTGAAAAGTGATAAATTAAATTATAGCAGACAAAAGACCAAAAAACTATCAAAGGCAAAAAGAAATATGTCTTTGTATAAGGCAAAAAAAATATATTCCGATTCTTTACATAACCATATCAAACATAATGGACCAAAATGTATGAAACGAAGACCATGGTTATAACAGAATCATATTTAAATTTAACAGAATTTGGTACTAAATGAACAACTGAAATTTCATACACACCAACTGCTATAGTTGCAACATCCGCTAGAAAATACAGAAAATCACCATCAATCTTTAATTGAGGAGGATTAACACCCAATTTCAAAACCCTAAATTAACACCCAATTCAAAACCTTAGATTAACATATTGGGTGTGCCATGATGTGTGTGTATGTGACTGTGATTCGGTGTTTTGGCTGAGTAGGGGTGTGTTTGTGTTTGTTCGACTGTGTATGTGACTATGGGTGCGTGCGTAGAAAAGGAGGTGAAAAAGAGAGGGAAAGGGAGAAGAGTTTACCTAGGTCGGTGGGGTGGCCAGTGAAGATTGAGAGGGAATAGAGAGTTTGCAAAGACGAAGAAGAGAGACGTTGATGGTGGTGGTATTNGGGTCGGTGGAGTGGCCAGTGAAGATTGAGAGGGAATAGAGAGCTCGCAAAGACGAAGAAGAGAGACGTTGTTGGTGGTGGTGTTGCTGACGAAGTGGCGCTGCTACTACTGGTGTTGTTGGGGTGTAACAGAGAGAGAGAGAGAGAGAGAGAGAGAGAGAGAGTTGCAGAGGAAGCAGAGGCAGAGGACGTGATTAGGTTGGGTTGGGTTGGGTTGGATGTGATGGTTGGGTTTGGTTAAGTTGGGTTGGATGTGATGGTTGGATTAACTTAAGTTGAATAAGATGGATTTAGGGGAAAAATATATGGACTTTTGAATTTGAAGGAGATGTATTGTGAGCCTTTGGATGTTGAAGCCTTTGGATGAATGAAGACTGTACGATCGGCTTATTGAAGCCCCGCTCTATTTGATATTATAGATATACAGATCAGAACACAAATCTGTATATATACACAAATCGGTGTTCATACAGATCTGTTGCTCAGAGACAAAGNGAAAAAGGCACACATAATGCATTTAGTAGACCAAATAAGTTTCTGCGCACAATAAACACCAAAACATTTTGGACAGAACTTACTCTAAAAAACAACGATCTGTTTAGTTTGCATCTCAAAAAACAGCATCTGAAAATTTTTAGATCGTAAAACCTGTTTGGTTATATATTTTTGAAAATAGTTTTAAAGAACAAAAAATAGTAAAACGTATTTTGACAATAATTCATAAAATCAATTTTTAACTTATCATTTTTGATAAAAAAAAATTATCACACCAGGCAATTACGACCATCGACTTCTCACCCAACAACTCTCTCTCTCCATTATCCTTTCACACAAGGCTCTCTCCATTATCTCCTCACGCAACAACCATTTCTCTACTACCTTCTCACCCAACAAAAACACACAGCCATATATATATACACACACATAGATATATATATACTCACATACATCACACAATACATATGTATATAAATACACACACACACACACACACACATATATATATATTAATAATTACCTGTGCCTGAAGGCACGACATAACGAAAAATTAAATTAAAACTCGAAGAATCCTACATTACGTAAAGATTCTTTGTAACCTAAAACAATCTGTCAATTTGAAATAAAGGTAGTCCATACTAATATCCAAAAATTTTGGCATAATTTTCTCTAAATATAGGAACTCATAACAATCATCATAATTCACCATATCACCACAACAATCAATAGATATCCAATCATCAACACATATCCAACCATCAAAACATTAAGCTAGTCCCTACTAATTTCAAGGAATTTGGGCAGAATTTTCTCTAAAAATAGAAGCCAAAAAAAATCTAAACCTATCTCTAAAACTTACAATTATACATATCACCATAATCACCATAATCATGTTTATCCAAATCACCAAAACAAAACCATCATAACCATGTATAATTAGTTAACTATACAAAAGACGAAACACAAAAAATACACACATGCACAAATAGAGAAACACCTTCAACTTCATCTTCATATCCTTCCTTGTATACCTGAAAATATTTGAAACATAACAAATTATCGAAATATGTGAGGCAAAATAAAATAATTTTAAATCCGAAACATAAGACCCCTTACTTTTATCGTTAGTTGGATTCAACATAAAATTGATAATTATAACACTATCCCAAATTTTATCACAAGTGCCACAAGCACATTTTAGATAAATAAGCAAGTATGTTTCCTAGAATATGAGATGAAAAATGCGATTGATCTTGGTTAGTGGAAAACTATCTCACTCAGCAAGACTTTGGAACCAAATAAATCCACAATCTTTTTTTCAACTGTCAAACAAAAACCAACTATTTTTTAGTGAATCACCAACAAAATTGGGATTTTAAGGGAAAAGAAATGAAATAAGAGGAAAAATTGTCTTACTTGTGTAATAGTGTCATGTGAAATTGTGCACTCCACCTAGCTCATGTTCCACCCACCACTTTCTTTGCTATCCACTAACCACCAACCATACTTTCTTTGCTATACACTAGCCTCTAAATCCAAAAATTCTCGAAAGACCACTAACCACCTTCACTTCAATACCACTTCCACTAAGCTGTGGCATACCCCTATTTTGTGTGTGCGTGTGTGTGTTATGTATGATGTGTGCCTGTGTTGGGTGTGTATGTGTGTTGTGTTGTGTTGTGCGTGTGAGTACAGAGAGGTGAAAAGAAATAGTCAAAGATAGGGGTGGAACGGGAGTTACCTGTGGTGGTGGCAGCGAATGTAGTATGTTCGTGGGTCTTTGAGAAATTTCATCGAACACGTGGTAACTGTGGTAAAGGGTAATATGAGTGTGTTGCTATGTGTGTGTTCTGTGGGTGGGTGGGTAGGAAAACAAAGTGTTTAGGGAGAGAGGGTGTGTGTGAGTGGTGCATGATGTATGGTGTATTTTGTGGAGGAACAACTAAGAAGATAAAGAGAATAGGGGGAGAGAAGTAGACTAACCTTGGAGGGTGAGAGGGTTGCCCAGAGTTGCTTGATCTCTGCAGAGAGATGAGAGAAATGGGTGAAAGAGGCAGAGGATAAAGAACATGTGTTCTCTGTGTGAGAGAGAGAGATAGAGAGGGAGGGAAGAGGTTAGCGTACAGAGATGGGGTTAACAGAGTGAAGGGCGTGTGTGTGTAAGACATGCTGATTATGGGTGATGAGTGTGTAGAAGAGGGCAGATAAGAGGCGGGGGTAGAATGGGTGCACATTCTTTCCAACTGTGAACATCCATCTTCCAATTACCACTCCTATTGTTTATCAAAAAGTAAGAACAAAACCCTAACAATGAAATTACTGGGTTAAAGTTCTTAGCATTCCTGTGTAGAGGAGGGCCGAACGCCTTCATGCCTGCAAACCAAATGCCTTCCTGCCTGGTTAGGGGCAACTGTGGGTGGTTGTGGGTTGAGGGATCTAGAGAGATAGAGAGAAGGAGAATGGGGAAGGTTTGCTCAGCAAAAAGCAAGAAAAATCGCTAATTTTGCACTTAAAGTAGTGCCGCCATGAGAGAAACAATGTTGATATAAAAGGATGTAAATTAAAACACAATAAACAAAAAATTCCAACAAATTACAAATTCCTGATGATTTGGAGTAATCGACATTTATCAGACTTAATACGATGAAAAACACACCATGAAAGTGAAAAAAAAATATATGGAGGCAAAAAAGACAGAAAATTTTATCAAACTCACAACGACTAACATTAACACATATTTCAAATTAACACTAAAAGGAACAAAATATTATTAAATCACAATAGTATTATATTGAAAAAAACTCGACTTAAGGTAGTTGATATGAACAATTTATATTTTACTAATTTGTAAATGGTCAATAAGCGTTTGTTGTAACATAATAGATTTCAAATAATATGAGGTCTTTGAAAAGGTTAGATCGTAATTTTTTCTCCGGTGCAGAGAAATTGTTTGCAACTTGAAAGCGTGATGTACACATCACAATAGATTAATTTTACTACTAATATTTCAAGGTATAAAAGTAGATAGGTCACATATATTCTTCAGGTAAAATATGAAGTCCTTTATGGTGACTGAAAGTTTCCTTGAAACATTACTCGCTAATCTAATATGAAATTAACACAAGAGTTAACATAGGTTTGAGTTTAACCTTAACGGATTCGGCCAGTGTACAAGTGATTCTGATAAACCTGTCAACGAAATTGGTTGAAATAAATCTAGATACACAACATAAACTAACTAAACAAGTTTTGTTTTTGAAAAAAAAAAAAGGCTAAACAAAGTTACGCATGACACATACCCAATACATACAATTATAAATGGATCTTACATAAATTAAGCAAATTTCAACATGAAAAAATTTACACGGTTTAGAAACCCGACCCGACTGGTCCCATTGACAATCTTGACAATGGGTCTGCAAACACATGGGAGAATCGATCAAGAGGATAGATTGGTAACATAACTGGTAATGTTCCCTTGCTAAGGTACCATTTCTTATTCCCTTCCATTTATCCCTATCTTTCCTGATGCTTTGAAATGTGTTGAGAAGAGTGAATGTCTAACATCTCTTCTAGAAAGCCATCAAACCAGGGTGCATGCAGTTGCCCCTCGACTGAAGGATGAGAATGGCTTCAAACCAGATTTAAAGTCACCCACAGAAACTAAAATAACTTGCATAGACCAAGATCACTACCAATATTGCTCAGAAAATCTTGACAAGATCAAAATATTCCTTGGGCAAATACAAATGACCCAATTGACATTGTTTATCGCAATGGGATAGAGGCACTCAATTATTTCACATTTTCTTCATTGAAGAAAAATGCATTATGCAATACCAGAAAGCCTGAAAAGTGATAAATTAAATTATAGCAGACAAAAGACCAAAAAACTATCGAAGGCAAAAAGAAATCTCTATCTTTGTATAAGGCAAAAAAAATATGTTCCGATTCTTTACATAACCATATCAAACATAATGGACCAAAATGTATGAAAGAAGACCATGATTATAACAGAATCATATTTAAGTATAACAGAATTTGGTACTATGTGAACAACTGAAATTTCATACACACCAACTGCTATAGCTGCAACATCCGCTAGAAAATACAGAAAATCACCATCAATCTTTAATTGAGGAGGATTAACACCCAATTTCAAAACCCTAAATTAACACCCAATTCAAAACCTTAGATTAACATATTGGGTGTGCCATGATGTGTGTGTATGTGACTGTGATTGGGTGTTTCGGCTGGGTGGGGGTGTGTTTGTGTTTGTTTGACTGTGTGTGTGACTATGGGTGCATGCGTAGAAAGGGAGGTGAGAAAGAGAGAGGGAGAAAGAGGGAGAGGGAGAAGAGCTTACCTGGGTCGGTGGAGTGGCCAGTGAAGATTGAGAGGGAATAGAGAGCTCGCAAAGACGAAGAAGAGAGACGTTGTTGGTGGTGGTGTTGCTGACGAAGTGGCGCTGCTACTACTGGTGTTGTTGGGGTGTAACAGAGAGAGAGAGAGAGAGAGAGAGAGAGAGAGAGTTGCAGAGGAAGCAGAGGCAGAGGACGTGATTAGGTTGGGTTGGGTTGGGTTGGATGTGATGGTTGGGTTTGGTTAAGTTGGGTTGGATGTGATGGTTGGATTAACTTAAGTTGAATAAGATGGATTTAGGGGAAAAATATATGGACTTTTGAATTTGAAGGAGATGTATTGTGAGCCTTTGGATGTTGAAGCCTTTGGATGAATGAAGACTGTACGATCGGCTTATTGAAGCCCCGCTCTATTTGATATTATAGATATACAGATCAGAACACAAATCTGTATATATACACAAATCGGTGTTCATACAGATCTGTTGCTCAGAGACAAAGAGAGAGGGGAGAAGATGAACAGCCAGTGGAGAAGATGAACAGCCGTTGGAGATGAACAGCCGTTTGTGTGTGTGTGTGTGTCTGTGAGTGAGTGTGTTTTGTGGAGACAGAGAGAGAGAGAGGAAAAAAAAAGGAAGACGTTTTGCTGCTAAAGAGATTTGAAGGGCAGACCTCATTTAGCTTGTCTCCGTGTTTCCAAAATTTTCAAAAAAAATTGTGAAAACAAGTTTTAATTGTTTTCTGTTTTTGTGTTCCAAATCTCATTTTTTTTTGAAAATTTTGAGAACAAAAATGTTAAACAAACAGGTTTTGGGTATTTTTAAAATTTTGAGAACAAAAAACTGTTTTGGAGATGATAACCAAACAGACCCAAGATTCTAGAATAATTTTAGCTCATATACACATAATATATTACATATCCATACGCTAAAAGGCTAATATGACTTCTAAATTTCTGAAGTTCCCCTGAAAAATAAATCCAAATGCAATAACCAAAAAAAAATCAAAAGAGAAGTCAAAAAACTACTATGAATCAANCACACACACACACACACACACATATATATATATTAATAATTACCTGTGCCTGAAGGCACGACATAACGAAAAATTAAATTAAAACTCGAAGAATCCTACATTACGTAAAGATTCTTTGTAACCTAAAACAATCTGTCAATTTGAAATAAAGGTAGTCCATACTAATATCCAAAAATTTTGGCATAATTTTCTCTAAATATAGGAACTCATAACAATCATCATAATTCACCATATCACCACAACAATCAATAGATATCCAATCATCAACACATATCCAACCATCAAAACATTAAGCTAGTCCCTACTAATTTCAAGGAATTTGGGCAGAATTTTCTCTAAAAATAGAAGCCAAAAAAAATCTAAACCTATCTCTAAAACTTACAATTATACATATCACCATAATCACCATAATCATGTTTATCCAAATCACCAAAACAAAACCATCATAACCATGTATAATTAGTTAACTATACAAAAGACGAAACACAAAAAATACACACATGCACAAATAGAGAAACACCTTCAACTTCATCTTCATATCCTTCCTTGTATACCTGAAAATATTTGAAACATATCAAATTATCGAAATATGTGAGGCAAAATAAAATAATTTTAAATCCGAAACATAAGACCCCTTACTTTTATCGTTAGTTGGATTCAACATAAAATTGATAATTATAACACTATCCCAAATTTTATCACAAGTGCCACAAGCACATTTTAGATAAATAAGCAAGTATGTTTCCTAGAATATGAGATGAAAAATGCGATTGATCTTGGTTAGTGGAAAACTATCTCACTCAGCAAGACTTTGGAACCAAATAAATCCACAATCTTTTTTTCAACTGTCAAACAAAAACCAACTATTTTTTAGTGAATCACCAACAAAATTGGGATTTTAAGGGAAAAGAAATGAAATAAGAGGAAAAATTGTCTTACTTGTGTAATAGTGTCATGTGAAATTGTGCACTCCACCTAGCTCATGTTCCACCCACCACTTTCTTTGCTATCCACTAACCACCAACCATACTTTCTTTGCTATACACCAGCCTCTAAATCCAAAAATTCTCGAAAGACCACTAACCACCTTCACTTCAATACCACTTCCACTAAGTTGTGGCATACCCCTATTTTGTGTGTGTGTGTGTTGTTATGTATGATGTGTGCCTGTGTTGGGTGTGTATGTGTGTTGTGTTGTGTTGTGCGTGTGAGTACAGAGAGGTGAAAAGAAATAGTCAAAGATAGGGGTGGAACGGGAGTTACCTGTGGTGGTGGCAGCGAATGTAGTATGTTCGTGGGTCTTTGAGAAATTTCATCGAACACGTGGTAACTGTGGTAAAGGGTAATATGAGTGTGTTGCTATGTGTGTGTTCTGTGGGTGGGTGGGTAGGAAAACAAAGTGTTTAGGGAGAGAGGGTGTGTGTGAGTGGTGCATGATGTATGGTGTATTTTGTGGATGAACAACTAAGAAGATAAAGAGAATAGGGGGAGAGAAGTAGACTAACCTTGGAGGGTGAGAGGGTTGCCCAAAGTTGCTTGATCTCTGCAGAGAGATGAGAGAAATGGGTGAAAGAGGTAGAGGATAAAGAACATGTGTTCTCTGTGTGAGAGAGAGAGAGATAGAGAGGGAGGGAAGAGGTTAGCGTACAGAGATGGGGTTAACAGAGTGAAGGGCGTGTGTGTGTAAGACATGCTGATTATGGGTGATGAGTGTGTAGAAGAGGGCAGATAAGAGGCGGGGGTAGAATGGGTGCACATTCTTTCCAACTGTGAACATCCATCTTCCAATTACCACTCCTATTGTTTATCAAAAAGTAAGAACAAAACCCTAACAATGAAATTACTGGGTTAAAGTTCTTAGCATTCCTGTGTAGAGGAGGGCCGAACGCCTTCATGCCTGCAAACCAAATGCCTTCCTGCCTGGTTAGGGGCAACTGTGGGTGGTTGTGGGTTGAGGGATCTAGAGAGATAGAGAGAAGGAGAATGGGGAAGGTTTGCTCAGCAAAAAGCAAGAAAAATCGCTAATTTTGCACTTAAAGTAGTGCCGCCATGAGAGAAACAATGTTGATATAAAAGGATGTAAATTAAAACACAATAAACAAAAAATTCCAACAAATTACAAATTCCTGATGATTTGGAGTAATCGACATTTATCAGACTTAATACGATGAAAAACACACCATGAAAGTGAAAAAAAAATATATGGAGGCAAAAAAGACAGAAAATTTTATCAAACTCACAACGACTAACATTAACACATATTTCAAATTAACACTAAAAGGAACAAAATATTATTAAATCACAATAGTTTTATATTGAAAAAAACTCGACTTAAGGTAGTTGATATGAACAATTTATATTTTACTAATTTGTAAATGGTCAATAAGCGTTTGTTGTAACATAATAGATTTCAAATAATATGAGGTCTTTGAAAAGGTTAGATCGTAATTTTTTCTCCGGTGCAGAGAAATTGTTTGCAACTTGAAAGCGTGATGTGCACATCACAATAGATTAATTTTACTGCTAATATTTCAAGGTATAAAAGTAGATAGGTCACATATATTCTTCAGGTAAAATACGAAGTCCTTTTATGGTGACTGAAAGTTTCCTTGAAACATTACTCGCTAATCTAATATGAAATTAACACAAGAGTTAACATAGGTTTGAGTTTAACCTTAACGGATTCGGCCAGTGTACAAGTGATTCTGATAAACCTGTCAACGAAATTGGTTGAAATAAATCTAGATACACAACATAAACTAACTAAACAAGTTTTGTTTTTGAAAAAAAAAAAAGGCTAAACAAAGTTACGCATGACACATACCCAATACATACAATTATAAATGGATCTTACATAAATTAAGCAAATTTCAACAACAAAAAATTTACACGGTTTAGAAACCCGACCCGACTGGTCCCATTGACAATCTTGACAATGGGTCTGCAAACACATGAGAGAATCGATCAAGAGGATAGATTGGTAACATAACTGGTAATGTTCCCTTGCTAAGGTACCATTTCTTATTCCCTTCCATTTATCCCTATCTTTCCTGATGCTTTGAAATGTGTTGAGAAGAGTGAATGTCTAACATCTCTTCTAGAAAGCCATCAAACCAGGGTGCATGCAGTTGCCCCTCGACTGAAGGATGAGAATGGCTTCAAACCAGATTTAAAGTCACCCACAGAAACTAAAATAACTTGCATAGACCAAGATCACTACCAATATTGCTCAGAAAATCTTGACAAGATCAAAATATTCCTTGGGCAAATACAAATGACCCAATTGACATTGTTTATCGCAATGGGATAGAGGCACTCAATTATTTCACATTTTCTTCATTGAAGAAAAATGCATTATGCAATACCAGAAAGCCTGAAAAGTGATAAATTAAATTATAGCAGACAAAAGACCAAAAAACTATCGAAGGCAAAAAGAAATCTCTATCTTTGTATAAGGCAAAAAAAATATGTTCCGATTCTTTACATAACCATATCAAACATAATGGACCAAAATGTATGAAAGAAGACCATGATTATAACAGAATCATATTTAAGTATAACAGAATTTGGTACTATGTGAACAACTGAAATTTCATACACACCAACTGCTATAGCTGCAACATCCGCTAGAAAATACAGAAAATCACCATCAATCTTTAATTGAGGAGGATTAACACCCAATTTCAAAACCCTAAATTAACACCCAATTCAAAACCTTAGATTAACATATTGGGTGTGCCATGATGTGTGTGTATGTGACTGTGATTGGGTGTTTCGGCTGGGTGGGGGTGTGTTTGTGTTTGTTTGACTGTGTGTGTGACTATGGGTGCATGCGTAGAAAGGGAGGTGAGAAAGAGAGAGGGAGAAAGAGGGAGAGGGAGAAGAGCTTACCTGGGTCGGTGGAGTGGCCAGTGAAGATTGAGAGGGAATAGAGAGCTCGCAAAGACGAAGAAGAGAGACGTTGTTGGTGGTGGTGTTGCTGACGAAGTGGCGCTGCTACTACTGGTGTTGTTGGGGTGTAACAGAGAGAGAGAGAGAGAGAGAGAGAGAGAGAGAGTTGCAGAGGAAGCAGAGGCAGAGGACGTGATTAGGTTGGGTTGGGTTGGGTTGGATGTGATGGTTGGGTTTGGTTAAGTTGGGTTGGATGTGATGGTTGGATTAACTTAAGTTGAATAAGATGGATTTAGGGGAAAAATATATGGACTTTTGAATTTGAAGGAGATGTATTGTGAGCCTTTGGATGTTGAAGCCTTTGGATGAATGAAGACTGTACGATCGGCTTATTGAAGCCCCGCTCTATTTGATATTATAGATATACAGATCAGAACACAAATCTGTATATATACACAAATCGGTGTTCATACAGATCTGTTGCTCAGAGACAAAGAGAGAGGGGAGAAGATGAACAGCCAGTGGAGAAGATGAACAGCCGTTGGAGATGAACAGCCGTTTGTGTGTGTGTGTGTGTCTGTGAGTGAGTGTGTTTTGTGGAGACAGAGAGAGAGAGAGGAAAAAAAAAGGAAGACGTTTTGCTGCTAAAGAGATTTGAAGGGCAGACCTCATTTAGCTTGTCTCCGTGTTTCCAAAATTTTCAAAAAAAATTGTGAAAACAAGTTTTAATTGTTTTCTGTTTTTGTGTTCCAAATCTCATTTTTTTTTGAAAATTTTGAGAACAAAAATGTTAAACAAACAGGTTTTGGGTATTTTTAAAATTTTGAGAACAAAAAACTGTTTTGGAGATGATAACCAAACAGACCCAAGATTCTAGAATAATTTTAGCTCATATACACATAATATATTACATATCCATACGCTAAAAGGCTAATATGACTTCTAAATTTCTGAAGTTCCCCTGAAAAATAAATCCAAATGCAATAACCAAAAAAAAATCAAAAGAGAAGTCAAAAAACTACTATGAATCAATGATATAGGCAAAAATAACAAAAATAGAATGCAACTGAAAAAAAATAAGCAAGAAAAAAAGCACAAACAAAAAATCTGACGATATATAAATTTTAAAAGCCACTAACGATACACATTACGTATATCATACGAATTTCCATGAATCAGTATGAATCAGTATTTCCACGAATTTCCATGATTATTGTCGCCATTTCCTCTAGTGACCTTGTATCAGATTGCATCCACGATGGATCGTCTCTAGTTCTCTCTCTCTCTCTCTCTCTCTCTCTCTCTCTCTGACGTCTAAACCCCACAGACTTTAAAACAATTAAAGACTCTTAGTCTCAATCTTTCTATCTTAAATGCATAAGTTTTTTTCCCCTTAATTTATTAATGTGTATATTTTTTAGAAATTTTTTCTATAATTTTTTGGTCATCCTACCTAGTATTTTGAGTGTATCGGTTGATATCATGCGCTACACCGCAATCGATGTGTATCCATGCCTTTCAAGTTGATAACCAATAATGCAACTTTGAACAATGTCTCAAAACCATCACTTTCTCTTGTGATTGTTTTTTAATTCAATCGCTATTCTAGCCCTATAACATGCGGTATTTACATACCCTATACTTTACATGCTCTCAAACACTTGACCCATCGGGAAGTGCAATGAAACATAACAAGAGAGAGAAAATTGCATATGGGTTGAGTCAAGAGATGGAAGAGAAAGACATGCCTATGAAAACGCATCTAGGACAGGCCGGGTGGATGAAGAAAGAGAGAGTAGGCAAGAGGAAAAGGACATAGAACGTTAAGAAGTCGAGAGAGTATTGTAGATAAGGTTAGACATAAGGAGAAGGAAATCGGTCTTTTTGATTGATACTTCAACGGGTGGCTCAAGACGATGAAGGAGTTCTATCAGATGAGGGCTTTTAAAGAATGGAGTCAAAGCATATATGTGAAGCCTTGGAAAAGGAGATGAGGATTCATGTTTGACAATCCCTGTTATTAGTGATATACCACTGATATATGTAAATATAGCGTGAATCTCATCTCTATTGTTGAAATAACAACCCCCCCAAAACAAAAAAAAAGTTGATATCATACGAATGGTTTATTTCTTTGCATTAATTCCAATTGTCCATATGTTGTTTTTATCCATCATTTTGATAGACTCTTAACATCGCATTAAAACCACTCCAGCATCAACTTGTAAACTTTTGGATGCTTATGTTAAAAATTCATTAGATTAAACTTTTTAATAGTTTCATGGATTTTTTTTCTCTTTTCTAGTTCGAGTTAATTTGATACGACAATTGATTTTTTGGTTATTTAAATCGATTGAGTTATTCAAATTGATTGTTTTAAATTTATTGTTATGCTTTGTGTTTTTTGCTCCCAAATTATACATTGAAGTATGATATCGAACTCCTTTTTAAAATCAAGGTTAAGGGTAATATTGTCAAAAATGTTTAATTTTACACTTTTAAGTTCTTGAAACCAAACATATTTTCCTATACAGATGTTTTTCTTAATTGATAAATGATAAGCACTTTAAATCACTCATTTAGCAAACAATATATATTTCTTGAAAGTCCATCCCATAAAGTCTATTTTATAAAGTCCATTTGAAGAATAAACTTTTACTGCAAGAAGTTACGTCAAACGCAACCGAAATTAGTCATGTTTGCATAATATCAATGATTGGCTTAATTGATAGAGGCCTATTTATTCTTAAGAAAAAACATGGCTTAAACTAACTACCAGACTCACCATAGTCCGGTTTCAGCACAACCATTTACCAACTAGTGAAATATTATAATACTTATAATTATAGAATTTTTTTCAAAACGCACAACAACCATATATCAATCAAGAATGATAAATCATTAGGAGCCCACCAAAATAAGCAACTAACCAAATGGAAATAACTGATTGAAAGTCACTTACTTGGTTTTTTGAGTCCACAAGGATAACTGAAATTAAGCAGAATTCTTGATTTCTTTGGCAAACAAATTAAACGAAAAAGATAAACTGAATAGTATTAACACCAAGCTCCTATAGTGACCAGAGAACACCTGGTATAGTACCAATAACAGAGTAGCTAACATGGAAAAGTCAATTTGCAGCTAANTGACAAGATCAAAATATTCCTTGGGCAAATACAAATGACCCAATTGACATTGTTTATCGCAATGGGATAGAGGCACTCAATTATTTCACATTTTCTTCATTGAAGAAAAATGCATGATGCAATACCAGAAAGCCTGAAAAGTGATAAATTAAATTATAGCAGACAAAAGACCAAAAAACTATCGAAGGCAAAAAGAAATCTCTATCTTTGTATAAGGCAAAAAAAATATGTTCCGATTCTTTACATAACCATATCAAACATAATGGACCAAAATGTATGAAAGAAGACCATGATTATAACAGAATCATATTTAAGTATAACAGAATTTGGTACTATGTGAACAACTGAAATTTCATACACACCAACTGCTATAGCTGCAACATCCGCTAGAAAATACAGAAAATCGCCATCAATCTTTAACTAGGGAGGATTAACACCCAATTTCAAAACCCCAAAATTAACACTCAATTCAAAACCTTAGATTAACATATTGGGTGTGTCATGATGTGTGTGTATGTGACTGTGATTGGGTGTTTCGGCTGGGTGGGGGTGTGTTTGTGTTTGTTTGACTGTGTGTGTGACTATGGGTGCATGCGTAGAAAGGGAGGTGAGAAAGAGAGAGGGAGAAAGAGGGAGAGGGAGAAGAGCTTACCTAGGTCGGTGGAGTGGCCAATGAAGATTGAGAGGGAATAGAGAGCTCGCAAAGACGAAGAAGAGAGACGTTGGTGGTGGTGGTGTTGCTGACGAAGTGGCGCTGCTACTACTGGTGTTGTTGGGGTGTAACACAGAGAGAGAGAGAGAGAGAGAGAGAGAGAGAGAGAGAGAGAGAGAGAGAGAGTTGTAGAGGAAGCAGAGGCAGAGGACGTGATTAGGTTGGGTTGGGTTGGGTTAGATGTGATGGTTGGGTTTGGTTAAGTTGGGTTGGATGTGATGGTTGGATTAAGTTAAGTTGAATAAGATGGATTTAGGGGAAAAATATATGGACTTTTGAATTTGAAGGAGATGTATTGTGAGCCTTTGGATGTTGAAGTCTTTGGATGAATGAAGACTGTACGATCGGCTTATTGAAGCCCCACTCTGTTTGATATTATAGATATACAGATCAGAACACAAATCTGTATATATACACAGATCGGTGTTCATACAGATCTGTTGCTCAGAGACAAAGAGAGAGGGGAGAAGATGAACAGCCAGTGGAGAAGATGAACAGCCGTTGGAGATGAACAGCCGTTTGCGTGTGTGTGTGTCTGTGAGTGAGTGTGTTTTGTGGAGACAGAGAGAGAGAGGAAAAAAAAAAAAAGACGTTTTGCTGCTAAAGAGATTCGAAAGGCAAACCTCATTTAGCTTGTTTAGCTTGTCTCCGTGTTTCCAAAAATTTCAAAAAAAATTGTGAAAACAAGTTTTAATTGTTTTCTGTTTTTGTGTTCCAAATCTCATTTTTTTCGAAAATTTTGAGAACAAAAATGTTAAACAAACAGGTTTTGAGTATTTTTAAAATTTTGAGAACAAAAAACTGTTTTGCATATGATAACCAAACAGACCCAAGATTCTAGAATAATTTTAGCTCATATACACATAATATATTACATATCCATACGCTAAAAGGCTAATTCTGAAGTTCCCCTGAAAAATAAATCCAAATGCAATAACCAAAAAAAAATCAAAAGAGAAGTCAAAAAACTACTATGAATCTATGATATAGGCAAAAATAACAAAAATAGAATGCAACTGAAAAAAAATAAGCAAGAAAAAAAGCACAAACAAAAAATAGGACGATATATAAATTTTAAAAGCCACTAACGATACACATTACGTATATCATACGAATTTCCATGAATCAGTATAGACTTGGTCAAAAAAACTTAGTAGACTAGGCCTAACTCATTTGGATTGGCCAAGTCATCACATGTAATAACAACGAGATACGAGAATCATTGTGCAAACCAACATCCCACAAGGAAAAGACCTAAGCAAAAAATTTAAATCTAATCCAATAAATCTCAGAATAGTAGAAAGCCAAAGAAAAGGCAAAGAGAGAAGTGTGATTCTCATCCCTTAATCACAAAAGTCAGAAACTACAAACAAACTTTCATGTTTCAACCCTAAATTACCCCCTTTTATAATTTTTTGAACAAAAGAAGGAATTGAGAGAATTCGTAACATAAACTTGTCAAATCATGGGAGAATTGCAGTAAATACAAAGTCCCCTCTTCTTTTCCTTCTTCTTCTTTGTGAAGCAGTCGCAATGGCAAAATAGTGATTATTGTCGCCATTTCCTCTAGTGACCTTGTATCAGATTGCATCCACGATGGATCGTCTCTAGTTCTCTCTCTCTCTCTCTTACGTCTAAACCCCACAGACTTTAAAACAATTAAAGACTCTTAGTCTCAATCTTTCTATCTTAAATGCATAAGTTTTTTTCCCCCTAATTTATTAATGTGTATATTTTTTAGAAATTTTTTCTATAATTTTTTGGTCATCCTACCTAGTATTTTGAGTGTATCGGTTGATATCATGCGCTACACCGCAATCGATGTGTATCCATGCCTTTCAAGTTGATAACCAATAATGCAACTTTGAACAATGTCTCAAAACCATCACTTTCTCTTGTGATTGTTTTTTAATTCAATCGCTATTCTAGCCCTATAACATGCGGTATTTACATACCCTATACTTTACATGCTCTCAAACACTTGACCCATCGGGAAGTGCAATGAAACATAACAAGAGAGAGAAAATTGCATATGGGTTGAGTCAAGAGATGGAAGAGAAAGACATGCCTATGAAAACGCATCTAGGACAGGCCGGGTGGATGAAGAAAGAGAGAGTAGGCAAGAGGAAAAGGACATAGAACGTTAAGAAGTCGAGAGAGTATTGTAGATAAGGTTAGACATAAGGAGAAGGAAATCGGTGTTTTTGATTGATACTTCAACGGGTGGCTCAAGACGATGAAGGAGTTCTATCAGATGAGGGCTTTTAAAGAATGGAGTCAAAGCATATATGTGAAGCCTTGGAAAAGGAGATGAGGATTCATGTTTAACAATCCCTGTTATTAGTGATATACCACTGATATATGTAAATATAGCGAGAATCTCATCTCTATTGTTGAAATAACAACCCCCCCCAAAACAAAAAAAAAGTTGATATCATACGAATGGTTTATTTCTTTGCATTAATTCCAATTGTCCATATGTTGTTTTTATCCATCATTTTGATAGACTCTTAACATCGCATTAAAACCACTCCAGCATCAACTTGTAAACTTTTGGATGCTTATGTTAAAAATTCATTAGATTAAACTTTTTAATAGTTTCATGGATTTTTTTTCTCTTTTCTAGTTCGAGTTAATTTGATACGACAATTGATTTTTTGGTTATTTAAATCGATTGAGTTATTCAAATTGATTGTTTTAAATTTATTGTTATGCTTTGTGTTTTTTGCTCCCAAATTATACATTGAAGTATGATATCGAACTCCTTTTTAAAATCAAGGTTAAGGGTAATATTGTCAAAAATGTTTAATTTTACACTTTTAAGTTCTTGAAACCAAACATATTTTCCTATACAGATGTTTTTCTTAATTGATAAATGATAAGCACTTTAAATCACTCATTTAGCAAACAATATATATTTCTTGAAAGTCCATCCCATAAAGTCTATTTTATAAAGTCCATTTGAAGAATAAACTTTTACTGCAAGAAGTTACGTCAAACGCAACCGAAATTAGTCATGTTTGCATAATATCAATGATTGGCTTAATTGATAGAGGCCTATTTATTCTTAAGAAAAAACATGGCTTAAACTAACTACCAGACTCACCATAGTCCGGTTTCAGCACAACCATTTACCAACTAGTGAAATATTATAATACTTATAATTATAGAATTTTTTTCAAAACGCACAACAACCATATATCAATCAAGAATGATAAATCATTAGGAGCCCACCAAAATAAGCAACTAACCAAATGGAAATAACTGATTGAAAGTCACTTACTTGGTTTTTTGAGTCCACAAGGATAACTGAAATTAAGCAGAATTCTTGATTTCTTTGGCAAACAAATTAAACGAAAAAGATAAACTGAATAGTATTAACACCAAGCTCCTATAGTGACCAGAGAACACCTGGTATAGTACCAATAACAGAGTAGCTAACATGGAAAAGTCAATTTGCAGCTAATCGGCATTCATTATGAGAAAAATCACAGCAAAAAACAAGTAACAAGCATTATCCACCACATCTTCAGAATCAATGTACGTAGTTTGCCAACATTCATTCCATTTGCAAATTCTTAGCAAAAATAATTGTCATGTCAACTTATTCAACAAAACAAAAATTTCTAAGCTTGAATAGGAATTATATAAATAAAAAAGAAAAAACAAAAAAGGAATTGTGATGAGAGGACGTACTTGGAAGCCATTGATGTTTGCTTTTTTTTTTTAAAATTCGCAAAAAACCCAAGCAGATCATAGACTGAAAACCGTAAGACTAATCATCAATGAAATAAAACGACAAGGAAAATACACACATATAGAAAGAACAAACAAAATTGAGATAAATGAGTTAGGACAGGGAAGAAACTCTGCACATAAGCACATTAACATTCAACAATCTACCGAATCGCATTAATTACCCAATTCACCAAATTGGCGACGATTAAACGTCCCGTGATCTTCAGATCCCAATTTCAACTTCAATCGGAGGGGTTGTCGTGGGGAAGGAGGGCAACGGGGGTAGAGACGGTGGCGGTCTCAGTTTTGAATTCAATCGGTGGGGGCAATGGTGGGAAAGGAGGGCAGCGAGGGTGGCGGTGGAGTTTCGGGTGGCGGAGGGGATGAGAGAGTAGCGGTGTCTGAAGCTGTAGTCTTGAAAAAAAAAAGGGATTATATAGACCCTTATATTTGAAATATTATTCTCGAAACCGTTATCAATGACAATCAGGAATGACAGTGGACCGGAAAAAAACGAATATTCATCCAAATTCATCTCGTTTGAATCAGAGATAGACTATATATATTGGACGGTGGACATATACGAAAATATCCGTATAAACCCGTGCGGGGATGAACTTTCCCTTACCCCTGCCCCGTCCCCATTTACCCGTTAAGTATATATATATTTATATAAATATACTTACAAGAGTACACCATTCAGCTCAATAGGATGAATAATAATTTTGAAGCCTCTGCAATTCAATTTTCAGTATAAGATAAGCTTTTAAAGATATCTTGATGAAGTGTAGAAGGGAAACTAGAGAAGTGCTTCAGACTGCAATCCCTTCATTGAATTTCCTTTTGCGGGTGACTCTGATAGAGGAAATTCAACTGTATTTTTGGCATGAGTTTGCCAACAAAGTAATCAACTCAACTCAACAAATAAATACTTCATTTTAATGACTTTGCAACTGAATTTTCAGTCTGCAGTCACTTTGGGTGTATATTTTTACCTTTCAGGCTCCTCAGTAAAGAGCCAACTAATAGTTAACCATTATGTTCTCTCATGACTCTCATCCTATCATGGAATAGAATACCATACCTTGTCTATGTCAAAGGCACTTTGGTTGAGAAGGATTGATGTGCAGGTTTGTCACTTTATTTGGTCCATGACATGGAGGGTTGGACGAGAGGTTCACTTTGATTGAGAATGAGTGCATGCAGGTTTGTCTCATTCTTTGGTCCATGAATTTTGGATTATGTTGGCTTGAACTTGGATTTAAGCTTAGGCTTGGGCTTGAGCTTGGACTTGGACTTGGGCGAGTACGGGGAAGCGGGGACGGGGACGGGGATTATAAATTTACCCGCGGACGGGGATGGGGATAAAAATTATACCTGTTAGCGGGAGCGAACCGAGGATGGACGAATGTTTTTTAAGCAGGTACGGGGATGAAGACAATACCCCCGTCCCCGCTTCGGTCCATTGACATCCCTAGTGACGATTGAGGACCGCAGTTAATGGAACCAACTAAAAGACCAAAATGCCCCAATTGAAAAAAGAAGATATTGGATAATTTAGATCAATTATATTTTGATCCCTTGAGATTTATCACATAATCACTTTGACCTCTTACATTTAGAATATTATATTCAGATCCCTTAAAGGGAAGTATCTCTAAGGACATCTCTAATTTTGATTCAAATTTAGAATCAAATTTAAATTTAAGTAAAAAAAACCTAAAAAATTTTCGCCAACCTTTGACTAAAATTTATACCAAATCAAGGAAAAAAATTTTTTGAACCCAAATTAAAGAAGACTCAAACTCTATATCAAAATTTCAACAATAATTTTTCTCTCCCACCCAAACCCAAGACGTTTCTTCTTTTGTGCCCACTGATGTACTCGCAAGCACTAATCAAACAACACAAATAAAGTGGGAGTTCAAAAAGCTTGTTTATTCAATAACAGATACTATGGCTTTATACAAGCCTTACAAAACAGAATTGCAAAAATAAAGCTACCACGTTTACATAGCTTAAAGACGTGGTCAATTTGCTACAGGAATGAATCAAACCTACTAAAGTCCTACAAACCAAGACATTATTAACATAAGCAATAACTACGATGGACCAAGTCATATTGACTTGATCAACAAACCCAACAAACCCTCCCTTAAACTGACCTGCAATTTGCAGTCAGTTTACCACTGGTGCCAAACAAACTCCAGGCAATTCTCTCAATCTCATGAACACCTCGAGCCTATAAGGCTTAGTCATAATATATGCTAACTAATCCTTCGAACCACAATGCTCCAACTTAACAACCCCATATTTTGTTAAATCGTGAAGAAAATGAAATCTAACATCATTGTGTTTACTCCTGCCATGCATAATCGGATTCTTTGATAATTTAATTACAGAGCTATTGTCACAAAAAATATTAGTACACTTACTTTGTTCATGGCCAAGCTTTTCAAGAATCCTACGCATCCACGCACTTTGGCATGCGCAAGAGACAGTTGTTATGAACTCAGCTTCAGTGGTGGAAAGGGTGAGTACTGGCTGTTTCTTTGAGGACCATGCTATTGCACCTGAACTAAGCAAGAACACAAACCCTGATGTACTCTTTCAATCCTCAACATCTCCAGCATAATCACTATCTGAGTAGGCTACCAACTTCTCTTCTCCACCTCTTTTGTAAAAGATCCCCAACTCAGTAGTTCCCTTTTAAGTAACGAAGAACCCTCATTACAACTTGTTGATGCAAATCAGTCGCCCTCTCCATGAATCTGTTGATTAAGCTCACCACATAGGCTACGTCGAGTCTAGTGGCAGTCATATACATGAGACTGCCCACCATTTGTTTGTAAGCAGTTGCATCAACACCAGCGTCACCTTTCACAAGTTTAAAACCTGGTACAACTGGGTTTTGTACCGGATCATAATGCTCCACACCAAACCTTTCGAGCACTTCATTAGCATATTTCTTTTGGTTGATGAAGATTCCTTCACAGCCTTGCACCACTTCCACACCGAGAAAGTATTTCACCCTCCCAAGATTATACATTTCGAAATCTTGTTTCATAGAGTTCTTGAACTTTTCAAACATTGCTTCATCATTCCTTGTGAAAATGAGTTCATCAACATACACACTCACCATAAGCAATTTCCCTCCTTCTTTTGCCTTTGTAAATAAGGTATGTTCATTCAGACACCTTTTGAAACCTTCTTTCATGAAATAGGACTCAATTTTGTTGTAACAAGCTCGAGAGGCTTGTTTAAGTTTGTATAGGGCCCTCTTGAGTCTATAACCTTGTCTTCTTTTCCCTTCACTTCATAGCCCCGAGGTTGCTCAATAAACACTGCCTCATTCAAGTCCCCNCTTTTCAAGAATCCTACGCATCCACGCACTTTGGCATGCGCAAGAGACAGTTGTTATGAACTCAGCTTCAGTGGTGGAAAGGGTGAGTACTGGCTGTTTCTTTGAGGACCATGCTATTGCACCTGAACTAAGCAAGAACACAAACCCTGATGTACTCTTTCAATCCTCAACATCTCCAGCATAATCACTATCTGAGTAGGCTACCAACTTCTCTTCTCCACCTCTTTTGTAAAAGATCCCCAACTCAGTAGTTCCCTTTTAAGTAACGAAGAACCCTCATTACAACTTGTTGATGCAAATCAGTCGCCCTCTCCATGAATCTGTTGATTAAGCTCACCACATAGGCTACGTCGAGTCTAGTGGCAGTCATATACATGAGACTGCCCACCATTTGTTTGTAAGCAGTTGCATCAACACCAGCGTCACCTTTCACAAGTTTAAAACCTGGTACAACTGGGTTTTGTACCGGATCATAATGCTCCATACCAAACCTTTCGAGCACTTCATTAGCATATTTCTTTTGGTTGATGAAGATTCCTTCACAGCCTTGCACCACTTCCACACCGAGAAAGTATTTCATCCTCCCAAGATTATACATTTCGAAATCTTGTTTCATAGAGTTCTTGAACTTTTCAAACATTGCTTCATCATTCCTTGTGAAAATGAGTTCATCAACATACACACTCACCATAAGCAATTTCCCTCCTTCTTTTGCCTTTGTAAATAAGGTATGTTCATTCAGACACCTTTTGAAACCTTCTTTCATGAAATAGGACTCAATT
>CAUOFW020002680.1:334499-629499 GCA_963454935.2 Ilex paraguariensis
ATTGTACTAAGAATGTAAAGAGCATTTTTAACTATAACTTAAATTTAGACTTAAATTTGAGTTTAATTTTGAGAAAAAAGTTTGATTTGGTATAGAGTACTCCAATTGATAAACTCAAATATCTACTCAAATCTTTTAAAAAAATTCTCTTATTATCCTAAAACTCATTTTTTTGTGTCATTCAAATCATGATATTTAATTAAAAAAAATGAAACTTCCATATCTCTCCATAAATGGGTAACTCAAAAAAATTAATAATAATAAATATATATGTATATAGCACTACGTGTGAGTCAAGAAACTACTCCAAAATTCTAAGATTATTCTAATCTCTTATCATTTTTTATAAATTCAGATAAATAAAAAAAATATATAACTATTTTGACATGAACCTGGTTTGAAGAATACACCATAGTAAGTTAAAAACTTACTGTTAGAAATTTGATATAAAATTTGACTATGCTTCAATTTAAGTCCAAAATAAGTTTTGCCTTGATTTGGTGTAAATTTGAGTCTAAGGTTGGCCATTTTTCAAATATAAATTAGAATCTACATTTGAGTCAAGATTAGAGAAACTCTCACATGTGTTTATTTTTGCTTAATCTCTCCTCGTCATTCATTAGGATAAATTTATTTTTAATATGTCTATCATACATAAAAATTGCGTTTATTTTCATGCGTTGTACTCAATAGGTTTTTTTTTTATCACCTAAGCTCAAGTTAGAAATGAGTCTTTTTTATGTTGATTATAAATATACTTGTACTTTTCTTAATCATCCACGTTTATGGTAAAAATGCTTTCTTACATGCTTGAAACTTAATTAGTTTAAATCATTTATTATACTCTCAAATCCATATTTTTTTTTATTGTCTTAATCTACAATCAATCTACCTCTTCTTTGGAAATCTATAATACAAAACTTGATCTTTATTTGTAGTGCTCAATCATTATGTATGCGACAGACAAATAATTTAGACAATTTTTTTTTTATCATTTTATCATTTCTTGATAAATAATTATAATTCATTCAAACCACAATCAATGGATGGGATTGGATTTTAGCACGGTACCATAACCTCATCCTCAAGTTTAATAGACATTCATCAAGTTCGTGCTATAATTTTCTAAATAGGTGAAAACTCCCAACCCACTTTCCTTCGAAAAAGGGGAAATATATAAAAAGATAACTCCACTAAGACCTTTTGAAATTTGTTACTTAATCACTCAAATCTCCTGACATTTAAATTGTACGTACCTAACACTTAGACCTCTACTATTAATATCCGTTAATATTATGTTAGTAAATTACACCTAGACCCCTAAAGTTTGTTGACTTTTAATACTTTGAGCCCTAAAGTTTAAAATGTTATACTCAAATAGAAAATATTCCAATCAAAAATAGAATATCAAATATTTTAAATTTTACAATCAAAAATTCATATTTTATTGTATCATTTATTGAAATAAAATCAAAAATACAAATTCAATTTTTTCTTAAAAAATTGTTATCAATATACAATTATACTATCTATTGGAATAAAACTAAAAAATCAAACAAGGAGTATAAGTCATTTATAATAGACTATGAATTTTACAACCAAAATTCATTCTATTATGTCATTTATTGAAATAAAATCGAAAATAAAAATTTAATTTTTTCTTAAAAGTCATACTAACTATCTATTGAAATAAAACTAAAAAATCAAATAAGGGGTTAAACTATAATAGACACAATATCTTCCAATTTTAATTAGAGTAAGTTGGTAATTTAATTTGGTCGTTTAAACAACCAAAATTAAATTCTAATAGATAGTATAATTATATACTAATTATGATTTTTTAAGAAAAAAATTAGATTTTTATTTTTGATTTTATTTCAATAAATGTCATAACAGAATATGAATTTTGGTTATAAAATGTAAAATATTTAATATTCTATCTTTCATTAGAGTATTTTTGTTCTAAGTATAACATTTTAAACTTGAGGGGTGTAAATATTATACGTCTACAAATTTCAAAGGTTTGGGTGTAATTTACTAACGGACATTGATGACAGGGGTCTAAGTGTTACACACGTATAAATTTTAGGGGGTCTATGTATAATATTTTAAATGTCAGGAAATCTAAGTGATTAAGTGACAAATTTCAGGAGGCCTGTATATAATTCTCACATATATAAAAGAGTGGCTGGGTTTAAGGAAGTCTTTAAACTAGTTTTTTTTTTTTTTTTGGGCAAGTGATTTTTAAAGTAGAGCAATTGTATTGGAATTTAATTTAGGAATATAAACTAATAAATTGATAGTGAAATGCATTTTTAATACTTCAATACGTCATATTTTTCATTAAAAATGCAATTCACTATCAATTTATTAATCATAATGTATTATATCCCCAAATTATATTTCTAAATTATATTTCAATCCCATATTTGTTAATGAATTTGATCCCGCTTGGATTTTTCTTCATGAATTGTCTAGCTCCAAGTAGAAGTCGAGTCACATAAAAAATTTAATATGTTTTGTTTTATAGATTTCCAAAGAAACGGCAGATTGATTGTAGATTAAGACAATAAAAAATAAAAAAATAATAAATAAATATATATATATATATATATATATGTGGATTTGAAAGTACAATAAAAGATTTTTAAACTAATTAAGTGAAGTGATCAAGTGTCATTTATTAGATGGTATCACGTTCCCAACATATGATCTTTCTGTAAAAAATTTAACAGTCTGTCTATTTAGGGACAAAAATGATACAAATTGAATATTTTAGAAGTCAAATTGATAAAATAAGGACTAATCTGACAAAAAAATATACATATTTTAATGATCAAGAGTACTATTAACCCTTCAAAATTCTATATAAGCACAAAACACATTAGACATAAAAATTGATTTTTGCTTGGTTACGATTATACACCAGGATCACAAAAATAAAAAATTGCCCTTTGAAAATTTACCCAGCAGCTTTTANTGTGTTAGTACTGAAAACAAAAGCTGCCACTCACCTCAATTGCAAGTCAAGCGTTGGTGGGAAGTTACCTTGGCTATCCGATGTGGGATCACCTCTCAGGCATAAATATGTCACGGGGGTAGAGCTAGAAAATTTGTTTAGGGTGGACACATTGGCATGCTTAAATTTTGTTTTTTTTCAATTAATCATAGAAGTTCTTAAATTTATATTTATTGAAATTATATTTAATACTTAAAAGTTCAATAAATATAGAAGATTAAAAAACCAAAATGCATGACATGAAAAAATAAAAAATAATTAAAATTTCTTATCAAAAATGAGACTAATTATTGTCACTTATAATTGACCCTAACATATTTTGATTATTTAAAAGAGTTACAAAATCAATCTTATCACTAATATTTCTTTTATATATCATCATGATAACATTATTCTATCTATGATATTTTATTTTACTAAATAACAACACATTTTTATACAATAACGAAAGAACCTTTCAATTTAAAAAAATTACAAAACAATTTCAATATGTTCAAAACATATTACGATATTCTGAAAAGTGTTTAAAAGTTAACAATAATATTATTTGCATCTAATTTGATATTTAATTGATGGAGATTTAATGGTTTGTGATCATTGGATAGATAATGAATTTTATTAAATATTGAGAATCACTATTAAACTTAATATCACAATACATTAGGTCCTTAAATTAGGTCTCAATAACATTGTTTGAAAAGATAATAACTATTTAGGTAGATGTCTATTCAAATCGATATCACTAAAATAAAATAATAGGGCGAACACAATTAAATATGTCTAAATTTTATTTCAAAAAATACATGTCTAAGATGAAGCAAAAAAAATTGATGGGGAGCATGTGCCCACTCTAACCCAAGGGTGGCTCTGCCCCTGAACATACATTTAAACACACATAATTAACTTTCTATCCACTTTCTTCTCAATTTTGGTGAGATTAATTTTGATCAGTTGGAAGTAAAGATAATTCATCTACATTCACTTTATAGATGTACCATAGTGAGACGATAGATAATTTTTTGAAAATAAAAAATTGTTAATGTTATTTATTATTATTAAAGAATCACTAAAATTATAACTGTAACAGTCAAAAAATTATAGATACCACTCACAAGGAATTTGATGTGATCTTTCTAGTAAGAAATGTCTCTGAACTTTATCTCTCAATCTTTTCTCTGCAAAATGAACAAACTGCCCAAGATCGAAGTTTTTCAATCGAAGACACTCCAATGCTTAAGTCAGTAATGGTTTGAAAGCAATTGTTAGAAGAAAAGGAGAGTTCAGCGTACCTTTTCCCTTGGTTTCTTCTGTTTTTTATAGATGGTTATCCCATTAGGGTTTTCATGGTTTTTGATTCAAGGTGGTACACCTTCCTTCAATTCAGCAATTCAGTTTGGGAAGTTGCTGATATTTCTCCAACAATTCCTCCTGATATCTGCAATTTCGTTGATTCGTTCATTCAAAATGCCTAAGTTAAAGGCTTCTTTTTATCTTTTAAAGTTCTGTTTCGAACAGTTCGGTCATAATGAGAGCCGGGCTCTTTTGATACTTATCGAACACATTGTTTAACTCGGTCTGATAAAAGCCGAGCTCTTTAATAGCTTTCCTGAATCATATTGGCTAGTTCAACTAGACCCATTTGACTGAGTATCTGACATCATCGTCACGTGCCTTGTCTTGTCAACCTCACATGGGCTCATTTAATGCCATAATACGTATAATAATGGGAGCCAACCCCTTCATTTGCCCTTAGAAAACGTCTGACAGACGCCATTCATCCGTCAGTCGTTTGATGCATTTTCATCATTATTGCGTGTACTTTGTGACGTTCCCCTTTGTTTTGGTGGCATGTTTTGGGCATTTAAATATTGACTTTTAGAATTCCTCTCTTTATAAGCGATTTATCTTCTTTTTTCTGTCACCTTGTCTTATCAATTTCAGATTCCTCTTCTTCCTCATATCTGTATCGCATTTCTTCTTTCTACATTCGTCTTCTTCAATGGCCCCACTTACACCTTCCAAAATTCTTGCTTTCAAAACTAAATACAACATTCTAGACGACGTTGAAGCAAAGGTCGCTGGGAAAGATGAGCCTCTTATTGGGACAAGAGAAAGGATTCTGATTTACACTAGGGCAATCACCAAAGGTGGTGTGCGCTTCCCGTTTGAACCATTACTTCTTTGGGTGCTGTCAGCCATGAAGCTGTGCCCCATCCAGTGCTGCCCTAATTTCTTCAAAATAGTGATGGGTGTGGTGGCCTTGAACAAGCTTCTGAACTTGAGCTTGGGGTTGTGGGAGATTCTGTTATGTTATATCCTCAAACCGACAAGGGATAACTACTACCTTGTGGTGAGGAAGAAGGAACGATATCTGGTTACCCATCTTCCAGACTCGAACAAGGGTCATGAGAATGATGTGGTTTTTGTCTCAGGCAACTGGGAGTATGCTGCTGGTGCTACTCCTTCTTATCGATGTCCTTACAAGGAAGGTGCTCCAAGTATTTGAGTCTTTTATTTCTTCCAAATTTGTTCTCTTTTTTCTTTTCCCTTTTCTGATTCAGGACTTCTACATATAGTAGAGACTGTGAAAGGCCGAGTTCCTGAGTCTTCTGTGAAGATTGACGAACTCAAGAAAGTTTGGGACTATAATGAAACACTGTTCTGCTGAGCTGCTCATACATTGCTTGGTTACACACCATCCTACACTTCCTTCATTGTTGTGCTAAACTGACCTAACACAACTTTAGCCGCTGCTCGGGAACAGACTCCTTGAGCCAAGAGGAAATCTTCCCTTGCAGCCTCTAGACGTAGAATGATGAAGAATGTTTTGGACTTTTTATCAACTGTTGAGCCGATCCCACCCTCCAGAACGATACCAACAACTTCTGCACCTCCTATCCCTGTTGATGACGAACCTACTGTTGAGGTTCTTGCCGAACCTGATCTTCAAAATGATGCAGATCTGCCCATCAAGGGACAAGCAGACATGGTTCAGACTTTGAAACTTCAATTCCAGTTGAGTTAGATCCTCCAGACTTAGTTCACTCTCCCGTTTTTAATGATGATTCTTTTTTTGAACTTGTTTAAGATCTTGCCCCAAAAAGGCGAAGGGTTGCCGAATCCGAGGCAAGGCTCTCACCTAAACCTGTCAATCTTCCTTCCCGACCTATCCTTAAGGCGAAGAGGAGATAAATCACTGCAAAAGATTCTGCAATTGAAGACTTCAACGTTCACTTTATAGATGTACCATAGTGAGACGATAGGTAATTTTTTGAAAATAAAAAATTATTAATGTTATTTATTATTATTAAAGAATCACTAAAATTATAACTGTAAGAGTCAAAAAATTATAGATACCTCTCACAAGGAATTTGATGTGATCTTTCTAGTAAGAAATGTCTATGAACTTGATCTCCCAATCTTCTCTCTACAAAATGAACAAACTACCCAAGATCGAAGTTCTTCGATCGAAGACACTCCGATGCTTAAGTCAGTAATGATTTTAAAGCAATTACTAGAAGAAAAGGAGAGTTCAGCGTACATTTCCCCTTGGTTTCTTTTGTTTTTTTATAGATGATTATCCCATTAGGGTTTCTGTGATTTTTGATTCAAGGTAGCACACCTTCCTTCAATTCAACAATTCAGTTTGGGAAGTTGCTGATATTTCTCCAACAATCCCTCCTGATATTTGTAATTTTGTTGATTGATTCATTCAAAATACCTAAGTTAAAGACTTCTTTTTATCTTTTGTTTCGAACAGCTCGGTCATAATGAGAGCCGAGCTCTTTTGATACTTGTCGAACACATTGTTTAATTCGATTTGATAAAAGTTAAGCTATTTCATAGCTTTTTCAAATCATATTGGCTAGTTCGGCTAGACCCATTTGACTGAGTATCCGACATCATCATCACGTGTCTTGTCTTGTCAACCTCACGTGGGCTCATTTAATGCCACAATAAGTGTTATAATGGGAGTCAGCCCCTTCATTTGGCCCCAAAAAATGTCTGACAAACGCCATTCATCCGTTAGTCATTTGATGCCTTTTTCATCATTATTGTGCGTACCTTGGGACATTTCCCTTTGTTTTGGTGGCATGTTTTGGGCATTTAAATATTGACTTTTAGAATTCTTCTCTTTATAAGCGATTTCTCTTCTTTTTTCTGTCACCTTGTCTTATCAATTTCAGATTCCTCTTCTTCCTCATATCTGTATCGTCTTTCTTCTTTCTGCATTCGTCTTCAATAGCCCCTCTTACACCTTTCGAAATGCCTACTTTCAAAACTAAATACAACATTTCAGACGACATTAAAGTAAAGGTCGCGGGGAAAAATAAGCCCCTTATTGGGACAAGAGAAAGGATTCTGATTTACACTAGGGAAATCACCGAAGGTGGTGTGCGGTTCCCACTTGACCCATTACTTCTTTGGGTGCTGTCAGCCAAGAAGCTGTGCCCCATCTAGTGCTGCCCCAATTTCTTCAGAATATTGATGGGTGTGGTGGCCTTGGACAAGCTTCTGAACTTGAGCTTGGGGTTGTGGGAGATTCTGTTCTGCTATATCCTCAAACCGGCAGGGTATAACTACTACCTTGCGATGAGGAAGAAGGAATGATATCTGGTTACCCATCTTCCAGACTCGAACAAGGGTCATGAGAATGATGTGGTTTTTGTCTCAGGCAACTGGGAGTATGCTGCTGGTGCTACTCTTTCTTATCGATGTCCTTACAAGGAAGGTGCTCTAGGTATTTGAATCATTTAGTTCTTCCAAATTTGTTCTCTTTTTTCTTTTCCCTTTTCTGATTCAGGACTTCTGCATATAGTAGAGACCGTGAAGGGCCGAGTTGTTGAGTCTTCTGTGCCCATTTGGTGAAATAGTCTGTTGCAACTAGAAGGTACTTCTTATTGCCAAAGGCCCGAGGTAAAGGACCCACAATGTCAAGCCTCCATTGTGCGAATAGCCATGGGCTCGCCAATGGAAACAACTCATGATATGTTTTCTTGGTATTGGTGAGAACTTCTGACATTTTTCGCACCGCCTAACAAACTGTTGAGTATCCTTCTGCATGTACGACCACTAAAAACCTTGAGAAATAGCTCGATGGGCCAGAGATCTTCTGCTTGTATGAGCTCTGCAACTTCCTTCGTGTATTTCGGCTAGAAAGTTAGGAACTATCTTTGGATGTACACATTTCAAATACGGGCCTCCAAATGAGTGTCGGTAGAGTTTGTCCCTTGGAGATAGCCAAAATTTACCCACCCTCAGACGTAACTTATGAGCTTCATTCTTGTCTTTGGGCAAGTCATCATTTTTTTAGAAGTCAATAATCAGATCCAACCAACTCGGCTCAATTTTGTTATTCAAAACTTCCTCAGATTTGATCGGAAAAATACTGGGTTCAGATTGGAATTCAATGGTGAGAGATCTCTTAGTTTCTTGGTCAATGGCCTAGGCCAGTGAAGCTAAAGCATCAGCATGCGAGTTCTTAGCTTTTCCAACCTGTTGAATCGAGTATTCTGCTATTTTGCATAGTACCTNATGAACTTGATCTCCCAATCTTCTCTCTACAAAATGAACAAACTACCCAAGATCGAAGTTCTTCGATCGAAGACACTCCGATGCTTAAGTCAGTAATGATTTTAAAGCAATTACTAGAAGAAAAGGAGAGTTCAGCGTACATTTCCCCTTGGTTTCTTTTGTTTTTTTATAGATGATTATCCCATTAGGGTTTCTGTGATTTTTGATTCAAGGTAGCACACCTTCCTTCAATTCAACAATTCAGTTTGGGAAGTTGCTGATATTTCTCCAACAATCCCTCCTGATATTTGTAATTTTGTTGATTGATTCATTCAAAATACCTAAGTTAAAGACTTCTTTTTATCTTTTGTTTCGAACAGCTCNTCCCTATTATCTGATTCATTACAAATTATGAATCAGAGAATATCTGGAGCTTCGTTGCCCCCAGCTCGACTGCTAACCTTACTCTAGCAATCAAAGCTTCATATTCAGCTTCGTTGTTTGAGGCCAGGAAGTTGAGCCTGGTGGCTTTTTCCAGAATACACCCATCTGAACTCATAAGAGTGAGACCAATGTCGGAACCCTTTTGATTTGACGACCCATCAACGGATAGGATCCAACTACCGCTGAGCCCCAATTTTTGATAGTCATCAGCTCCTTCTTTCTGCTTCGAGCTATTTCTAGGCTAGAATTCTGCGATGAAGTCTGCGACTACCTGACCCTTTATTGCCTTCCTNTTCGATTTGATAAAAGTTAAGCTATTTCATAGCTTTTTCAAATCATATTGGCTAGTTCGGCTAGACCCATTTGACTGAGTATCCGACATCATCATCACGTGTCTTGTCTTGTCAACCTCACGTGGGCTCATTTAATGCCACAATAAGTGTTATAATGGGAGTCAGCCCCTTCATTTGGCCCCAAAAAATGTCTGACAAACGCCATTCATCCGTTAGTCATTTGATGCCTTTTTCATCATTATTGTGCGTACCTTGGGACATTTCCCTTTGTTTTGGTGGCATGTTTTGGGCATTTAAATATTGACTTTTAGAATTCTTCTCTTTATAAGCGATTTCTCTTCTTTTTTCTGTCACCTTGTCTTATCAATTTCAGATTCCTCTTCTTCCTCATATCTGTATCGTCTTTCTTCTTTCTGCATTCGTCTTCAATAGCCCCTCTTACACCTTTCGAAATGCCTGCTTTCAAAACTAAATACAACATTCCAGACGACGTTAAAGTAAAGGTCGCGGGGAAAGATAAGCCCCTTATTGGGACAAGAGAAAGGATTCTGATTTACACTAGGGAAATCACCGAAGGTGGTGTGCGGTTCCCACTTGACCCATTACTTCTTTGGGTGCTGTCAGCCAAGAAGCTGTGCCCCATCTAGTGCTGCCCCAATTTCTTCAGAATATTGATGGGTGTGGTGGCCTTGGACAAGCTTCTGAACTTGAGCTTGGGGTTGTGGGAGATTCTGTTCTGCTATATCCTCAAACCGGCAGGGTATAACTACTACCTTGCGGTGAGGAAGAAGGAATGATATCTGGTTACCCATCTTCCAGACTCGAACAAGGGTCATGAGAACGATATGGTTTTTGTCTCAGGCAACTGGGAGTATGCTGCTGGTGCTACTCCTTCTTATCGATGTCCTTACGAGGAAGGTGCTCTAGGTATTTGAATCATTTAGTTCTTCCAAATTTGTTCTCTTTTTTCTTTTCCCTTTTCTGATTCAGGACTTCTGCATATAGGAGAGACCGTGAAGGGCCGAGTTGTTGAGTCTTCTGTGCCCATTTGGTGAAATAGTCTATTGCAACTAGAAGGTACTTCTTATTGCCAAAGGCCCGAGGTAAAGGACCCACAATGTCAAGCCTCCATTGTGCGAATGGCTATGGGCTCGCCAATGGAAACAACTCATGATATGTTTTCTTGGTATTGGTGAGAACTTCTGACATTTTTCGCACCGCCTAACAAACTGTTGAGTATCCTTCTGCATGTACGACCACTAAAAACCTTGAGAAATAGCTCGATGGGCCAGAGATCTTCTGCTTGTATGAGCTCTGCAACTTCCTTCGTGTATTTCGGCTAGAAAGTTAGGAACTATCTTTGGATGTACACATTTCAAATACGGGCCTCCAAATGAGTGTCGGTAGAGTTTGTCCCTTGGAGATAGCCAAAATTTACCCACCCTCAGACGTAACTTATGAGCTTCATTCTTGTCTTTGGGCAAGTCATCATTTTTTTAGAAGTCAATAATCAGATCCAACCAACTCGGCTCAATTTTGTTATTCAAAACTTCCTCAGATTTGATCGGAAAAATACTGGGTTCAGATTGGAATTCAATGGTGAGAGATCTCTTAGTTTCTTGGTCAATGGCCTAGGCCAGTGAAGCTAAAGCATCAGCATGCGAGTTCTTAGCTTTTCCAACCTGTTGAATCGAGTATTCTGCTATTTTGCATAGTACCTTCTCCGCAATGGCATAATACTCTATCATTCTTTCATCATTTGCTGCACATTTCCCTATTATCTGATTCATTACAAATTATGAATCAGAGAATATCTGGAGCTTCGTTGCCCCCAGCTCGACTGCTAACCTTACTCTAGCAATCAAAGCTTCATATTCAGCTTCGTTGTTTGAGGCCAGGAAGTTGAGCCTGGTGGCTTTTTCCAGAATACACCCATCTGAACTCATAAGAGTGAGACCAATGTCGGAACCCTTTTGATTTGACGACCCATCAACGGATAGGATCCAACTACCGCCGAGCCCCAATTTTTGATAGTCATCAGCTCCTTCTTTCTGCTTCGAGCTATTTCTAGGCTAGAATTCTGCGATGAAGTCTGCGACTACCTGACCCTTTATTGCCTTCCTTGGTTTGAATCCAATGTCAAATTCTCTAAGCTTGACTTCCCATTTAGCAACACGTCCAGATAGGTTGACTTTTTGAAAGAGGGTCTTCAACGGCTGATCGGTGAGCACTGTGATTTGGTGAGCTTAGAAATAATGTCTAAGCTTCCTAGCCGAGCTAACCAATATGGGTGCGAGCTTCTCCAAAAGAGTATACCTCAATTTTTCATCTAAGAGCATCTTGCTCACGTAATTGACAGGTTTCATCTTTTCACAATCATTCCTCATCAACGCCCCACTCACCACGTCCTCCGATACTGCTAGGTAGAGAAAAAGTCTCTCTTTAGGCAATGGGGTTGATAGGATCGGTGTGAAAGNACTTTCAAAACTAAATACAACATTTCAGACGACATTAAAGTAAAGGTCGCGGGGAAAAATAAGCCCCTTATTGGGACAAGAGAAAGGATTCTGATTTACACTAGGGAAATCACCGNAGCTAGGTATGCCTTAAGATTCACAAACGCTTCCTCACATTCCTGGCTCCAGAGTGTCCCTTTCTTTCCTTTGATTGATTGGAAAAAAGGTCTGCATTTGTCATATGCTCGGGATATGAACCTTCCAAGAGAAGCTGCCATTCCTATTAGCCTATGTACCTCTTTCATAGTCCAAGGTGATTGTAGCTCGGCCATGGCCTGTACCTAATCGGGGTTTATCTCTATTCCTCGGTGCATAACCAGGAAGCCAAGGAATTTCCTCGACCCAACCCCGAATGCACATTTTAAAGCATTAATTTCATATTGTACCTTCGTAGAACATTAAATGTGCTTTTCAGGTCGGCACTGTGATTGGTGGCCTTCTAACTCTTAACCACCATATTGTCAATATAGACTTCTACAGTATTGCTTATCATATGTGAGAACATTTTGGTTGCCATCCTTTGGTACGTTGCTCCAGCATTTTTCAAGTAGAAGGGCATTACCCTGTAACAGTATGTCCCTTCTAGCGTTATAAAGGCAGTCTTTTCCTGATCTTCCTCGGCAAGGGGGATCTGGTGGTACCCCCTATAAGCATCCAAGAAGCTCATTTGCTCGTGATCGATAGTTACATTGACCAACTTGTCTATCTTAGGCAGGAGGAAACTATCTTTTGGACAAGCTTTATTGAGGTCGGTGAAGTCAACACAGACTCTCCACTTTCCATTCTTTTTCTTCACCACCACAGTATTGAATAGCCACGTCGGATACTATATTTCCTTAATTGTTTTAGATTCAAGTATTCGAGCTACTTCCTCCTTCACTGCATCCTAATGCAGTGGGGCCGACCTCCTGAGCTTTTGTTTGACTGGCTTAAAGCTAAGGTCGACGTTCAACCGTTGACATGCCACTTCAAACGGTACGCCGGGCATATCACTTGTACTCTAAGCAAAACATCAGTGTATTCTCGTAATAGGGTGATGAGTTCTTATTGCTACTCGGGGCTAAGAGTCATCCCTAACAAAAAGTATTTTTCTTGATCTCCATCTTTATCTAAAGGTACTTTATTCAAGTCTTCGATTGATTGGTCTGCAACTTCCTTTTCTGTGCCTAAAGGTACTTTAGGGCTTTTCATGGTAGATTGCTCGACAGAACCAACCGAGCTGCCGAGTGTTGATTGCTATTTTGCCTCCTCGGCTATTGAATTCTTCTCTCGAACTTCTATTCCATCTTTGGCTTTGACTGAGGCTAGTAAACAGGTTCTGAAAGTAACTTGGTCTCCTCGGATGTTTACTATTCCCTCAAATGATGGGAACCTCAACATCTGGTGGTATGTTGATGGTACCACCTTTATCTCATATAACCAGGACCGACCCATTATTGCATTATAAGCCGAGACGGTATCCACTATCATGAACTCAGTCATGATGCACACTGGTCCGGTCGTTATAGGCAGAATGATCTTTCCCTTAAGAAGAACTGTTCTTCTACTAAAGCCAATCAGTGAAGTGTTTAAGGGCTTAAAATTCTCCTGCTTGAGGCCGAGCTTCTCAAAAAGATCCATATACATGATTTCAGAAGAACTCCCTGGGCGCGATCAACACACTTTTGACATCATAGTTGGCAATCCTAAGTGTTATCACCAACGCATCATTATGTGGTTGATGGATCCCAATCAGATCCTGCTCAGAGAAGTAGATCATCTCCATTGAGTCTTCTACCTTCATTCTCTTGGACCTTACTTTTGGGGTCAACTATAGTTCAAATATCTCCCTCTCCTTTGCGGGTTTCTGGACGTAGGCCCTAGCTGCATTGTTAGTGGCTATTTGTGGGTTTATGGCGGCATGAATTACGTCTATCACTCCTGCTACCATTTTCTGGTTTCCTTTTGATTCGAATATTTCTCTGTTATCTCTTGCTCCATCCTTAATGAACTCGGAGAGATGTCCAACCTAAACCAGCTCTTCCAAATGCTGCTTTAGAGATCGGTAATTTTCAATCATATGCCCTACATCTCGGTGATATGATCATCTGAAAGTTGGATTCCTTTTCGAGGGATCTCCTGTTAATTTTTTGGGCCACTTAAAAAATGGCTTCGCCTTATTTTGATTCAATATCTTGTAGATCGGCTCTTTGAACAGCGTATTCACCCCTAGAAAAGGGGATTTTTGAGGATAACTGTCTTTATCATTCTTCATTCCTCCCTCTCTCATCGACTCGGTCTGCTTCTCACGACCGAACTTTCTCCTGCCTTGGTGCTCTTCCACCACATCTCTGAATAAGTCATCGTCGACTTTGGCATACTTCTCGATCCTTGCCATTAATTCTTCCAAATCTGTGGCTGGCCTTCTGGTGAGTGATTGATACAGAGGGTTCTCCTTTGGCAACTCGATTTTGAAAGACGTGTCTATAATTTTGGGATTGCATCCCTCAACCTCGTTCATCATCTCCCAATAACGATGAGCATACTTTCACAAAGTTTCATTATTTTTCTTCTTCAATGTTAGCAGAGCCTTGACATCTTTTGGCTACTTACTGCTGGTAATGAACCGAGTCGTGAACTGCTCGGCTAGTTGCAACCATCCATCTATCGATTCCCTCGACAAACTGTTGAACCATTTCATNGCTTACTGCTGGTAATGAACCGAGCCGTGAACTGCTTGGCTAGTTGCGACCATCCATCTATCGATTCCCTCGACAAACTGTTGAACCATTTCATGGCCGACTACCCAAGGCTGTTAGGAAAGATGGTGCAAAACAGTGGTTCATTTTTTCGGTGGATGGTCAACAACTGTCTGTAATGTCTGATATGTGAGACTGTGTCTATTTTTTCGTCGTAAAGTATAAAATTTGAGATGATGAACTTGCTCAGGGCTCGTCCCTTTTCGATCCATGAAGTGAAGGGTGACGAATCTGAATTGTCCCCGTATTCCCCTGTTGCTCTCCTGGCTAGGTCCCTAGCCAATCTCTATTCTGGCCTTTTCAGGCGGTTGTTGAGTTCTTCGGTGATATTTTACTTCCAGGAGTCTTTTTCAAAAATTCGAGATCTTTTCTGCTGATACTTATCGGCATTAGGATTCTTGGTTTTGTCATTCTTCTTTTCGGGACTTTCTCGTCGGCTGTCCCTTTCACTTTTCTCTTTTTTGGTCAACTCCTTTAGTCTGGATTTCAACTCCTCATTCTCTTTTATTAGATCCCTTTCCCTGGCATAAGACTTCTTAAACAACTTATCATGAGCATCAAGCCGGTCCTGTAGGGATTGGACCAACTTCGCCAAGGAGTGGCTTTCCTCCTTGGCACAGAGGGACTCACCAAGATTTGCCCGTGCTGGTTCTGGTTCATGGTTTTTTTGAGACCTACTGAGGATACCTCGTCATCCTTATGGGGCCCAGATGGGCTTTCATTGACATGCAACCTAATTTTGCTATCAGAAGGAAGTGATACATGATCAGAATCTCCCATGGCAAAGCTGCCTGAAGGTGATCCAATGGTACTTCTGAGTTTCAACATCATAGCTTTTTTGTTTCGATTGATGAAAATCTTCCCACAGACAATGCCAAAAATATAAGAGTCAAAAAATTATAGATACCTCTCATAAGGAATTGATGTGATCTTTCTGGTAAGAAATTTCTTTAAACTTGATCTCCCAATCTTCTCTCTACAAAATGAACAAACTGCCCAAAATCAAAGTACTTCGATCGAAAGCACTCTGATGCTTAAGTCAGTAATGGTTTTAAAGCAATTGCTAGAAGAAAAGGAGAGTTCAGCGTACCTTTCCCCTTAGTTTCTTTTGCTTTTTAGAGATGGTTATCCCATTAGAGTTTCCATGGTTTTTGATTCAAGGTGGCACACTTTCCTTCAATTCAACAATTTAGTTTGGGAATTTGCTGATATTTCTCCAACAATCCCTCATGATATTTGCAATTTCGTTGATTCGTTCATTCAAAATGCCTAAGTTAAAGGCTTCTTTTTATCTTTCTATCTTCTATTTCGAATAGCTCGGTCATAATGAGAGCCGAGCTCTTTTGATACTTGTCGAACACATTGTCTAACTCGGTCTGATAAAAGTCGAGCTCTTTCATAGCTTAGCCGAATCATATTGGCTAGTTCGGCTAGACCCATTTGACTGAGTATCCGACATCGTCGTCACGTGCCTTGTCTTGTCAACCTCATGTGGACTCATTTAATGCCACAATACAAGTAATAATGGGAGCCAGCCGCTTCAATAACTTTTAAGTCATTATATAATAGTAAAAATATAAAATATATACATTTATAGATGTATCTCTATTTTTTAGGATTTTATCATATTGTTAAATTCGTATCGTATCGTATCTGTATCTCATATACATATATGTACTTTCTAGATTGTTAGCTAATCGCAGATCACGACTTGGGTATTGTGGACTATCTAAACAGACATAACAAAGGAAAAAGAAGATATGGTTTATGATGTTAAAGGGTTCCTTCCTTGGTCGATTCCATTGAGGAAAGGAAGTCTTATCAGATATGGATCTCCTTATCTTAGACACAACAGGGAAGGGAACCACTTGGAGGAGAAGATATTCTAACAACATGGGGGTCATGTGGTGGTGGAGAAAATATTGAATGTAACAATGACACCACGTCATCAATGTCATAATAGAATATCAAGTGGGTTTCGTTATTTTAATAACTACCAATAATCACTTTATCTAATAACAGTCATATTGGCATAGTAGAGTTCACCAATCTTATTTATTATTGTATAATTAGTTGGAGACTTTACATGACATTGATGATATGGTATTATCATTACATCAAATATTTGGTGATATATATATACCAAAATATAATGAAGTGCGAAATTTATGTGAGTTTAGGGAGAATCACAAGATGTAGAATAATTTACCTTGTTACAAAAATTACAATATAAAATAAAACTAAGATACTTACAATACTAGCAGTAAGTGGGCTAGCAGTGAAAGGGGATAGGAGAGAAACTCTTCATTTGCATTATTATGAGAGATCTCGGGATACAGGTTTATAGTGAAGGTATGAGTGTTTTTGCTAGGTGTGCGGAATTTTTCTTAGCAAAAAAAACTTGCTTCTTCCTTCTCAGAGGAGACCTTTATATAGGCGTAAGGATTTCTAAAGGAATCTTTAGCCATGATGTCCTTTTCTGCTTTATCTCTTGGCAAAAGACTTTCACACCAACTTTCAGTGGAAAAGTATGGGTGAAATACTTTTACTTGGGTAACTTTTGATAAAAGACTCTTAGTGGGTCCTGATGTCTGAAAATTAGGGCAGAGTGCTAAGTGGGTCCCGGCCTCGGGAGAAAAGAATTTGCTTTCGGTGGAAAAGCAGAGCACATGGGTATTGTCAGCTACTTTTTTTGGGGAAAGGGTTGATGTATTGATTGATATCTTAACATTATACGTAATAGAAAACTTTTCTTTCTGTAGATGAAGAAAGTAGTGAGTGAAGCTATCACGCATAAGGAGAAGAATCAATGAGAAACTAGGTCAGGAGTGAGGTCATCAATTCCGACAAATGGATCTTGGCTATCTGGACCCAAATCTACAAATGGGTTAATAGACCCTGCAGATGATGTCGGGGAGGATGAATCACTACAACTTGCTGCCTGTTGAAGAAGTTTCTGGGCTAGGGCAATGAGCTCAGATGACTTCTGTTTTGACTGCTTCGAGGATTCTAAGGGCTTACTGGAGTCCTTAGAGGAGGACTTCTTCTTTTTATGTTTTGTTGCTTGCGGCAGGGCTAGAGTCAGGGTTTTCTCTAGTGTAGAAACCCTAAGGGCAGGCAAAGCCTTTGCTGGTGTTGGAGTTACTGGTGGAAGGGTAGCTGCAACAGTTGATACTGTAACTGGTGTTGGAACCTTTACTGGGAACTCCTTTTTAACTTGGGCAGTGATGCGGTCATGTTGGAACCTGGGCCACCATTTCACGCTGGATTGCCTGCAAACAAAGTTAGAACATATTTTCCAAGACCACTTATAGATCCAAGGAAGTTTATATTGGGTAAAGAAAATTAACAGACTCGTAAAATGAGTTCTGTCATAAAAACAAGGTTTATAAATAGAAGCAAAATAAGTGACCAGATCTTGTAGGTACAGGGGAAGAATTTCAGGTATGGGGCCATGAAGATGCTACCATTGTGCGAACCAAATAGAAATTTGGCTCTTGAAATTCTTATCGAACTGAATGAACAAGGAGTGAGTTAATGACTCATCATGATAGAGGAGAAGTTTATACCATGAATCAATGTAATCATAGTAGCTAAATTTCTTTTCATATCTCTCGAGGTCTCTGAATAATGAAGGATGAGATCCCCATTCTTTGAGAGAGATGAACTTCAAAATATATAGGGAATGATATATGACGTTACTTGGCTCTTTCTTATCAAATATGGGTTTGATAGAAATAGACTGGGTAAAGAACAAAATATCCTGGTAAAAAGTAAATATTTTCTATAGGTCAGATGGGATGAAGTTCCATCCTGGTTCAAGATATGCATTTACTATGTCTTTTGGGTTGCTTAGGTGAGCATGGATTGGTTCAATGGCGAATACTGGTTGGGATTTGCCTTTCTTAACATAATCAACTTTAGGGCCTTTTTGGGCTACAAAAGTTGGTTGGAAATTAGATACTGGGTAAGGATTAACCAGTTGACTAGGGGTAACTAGTTGGTTAGTTTTGATGGTCGAAGAAGGACCAACAAATTGGGTTGGGCCTTGTTGGGCCATCTGAAGGAAAGTAGATGGGACCACCAAAGTGGACTGGACTACTGGCCTTATATAACTAGGGTTACCAAGAGGTTGGCAATGATTTTTAATTTGGATAGAGGATGTTTGTGGGCTTCGCAAGGCTAATGGGCTTGACAAGGCTAATTGTTTTTGTTTTTCAGTATCTCTCCCGGCTTTGGAAGAGGTACTGGGCTTAGAAGATTTCTTGTCTGCCATGAGATTCCTGCAAAAATTCACGGGTTAGGAAATCAGGAATGCAGTTATTACTGCCTTTAATATATTCGATGTCAAAATCGAAAATACTTAAAATAGATTGCCATTTGGCAAAAATCTGCTTACTAGCAATGTTTTGTACATCATTTTTCAAAACATATTTTGCAGATTTACAATCAACTCTGATTAGAAATTTTTGATTTAGTATATCATCCTGAAATTTAGAGATACACAGGACAATAGATAATTTTTTTTAATAGTACTATAATTGGCTTGTGCTTTATTCCAGATACTAGAGTAGAAACGAATGATTTCCTCTGGGGAGGCTGGAGTAAGTTTTTGTAGCAGAATATCACCGTAGCCAATGTCGGAGGCATCAGTTTGGATGATTTTAAAGGAATCAACCGAAGGAATACCAAGGCAAGACAAAGTTTTTATGAACAGCTTAATTTGTTTAACAATGGATGTATGAACAGAAGTCCAAGGAGGAGGATTTCCTTTGAGTCTGTCATACAGAGGTTTGACAATTTTCTTAAGATCCTGATAGAAGTCAAAAACATAGTTTAGAGAACCTAAGAACCTCTGAAGTTGGATTTTATCTGTGATCTCATCAGGGAACCTATCTGCAAATTGGATAGAACGACTGATGGGAACAATAGTGGACTGTTGGATGTTGTATCCAAGGAACCTGACTTGGGTTTGGAATAACTGAATTTTTCTGGCTGAGATGACTAGACCATTGTGTTTGACTATCTCAAGGAATGCATAGAGGTGCTTCCAATGTTCTTCTATAGATCTGGAGAAGATGAGAATGTCATCTATATAGACTATAGAAAAATGACTAATAGAATTAAAAATTTCATTCATTATATTTTGAAATTCACTAGGTGCATTTTTCAATCCAAAAGACATTACATTTCATTCATAATGGCTAAAAGGAGTTGTAAACACAGTCTTATATCTATCTTCTGGAGATATAAGAATTTGCCAGTAACCACTTTTTAAATCAAATTTTGAAAAAATTACTGAATTATTAAGTCTTTTAATTAAATCCTGTTTGTTTGAAATTGGGTACTTGATCCATTCCAACACAAAATTTAAAGGCTTATAATTAATTACTAGTCTTGGTACACCTCTCTCTAATTCTGCATTTTTGATGACATAGAAAGCTGGGCATGACGAAGGAGATTTACTCTTCCTAATGATACCATTTTTTGAGTAATTCAGAATTTTTTTGTTTTTGCAGATTTTCATTTTTTCATGGTTCATTTGGATGGGTCTGAATTTAGTAGGAATATTTGTCTCACTAAACCCTTTTATATATGGAAGTTTTATCATATGTTTTTTCTTATGCCAGAAAGCTGTAGGAAGGTTAGAACACACATCTGCTTCTATTTTTATCCTAAATTGTTTAATCTGTTCAATTAAGATTAGATTTGTTAATTGTTCTTGGATTCTTTTATGGTGAATTTCATCTTTGAGAAATTTTACCTGTTGAGTTTTTTTATTAATTAAATTAAGATACTTAGAGACTGAGTGGTCTTTAAGTTGTCTTAAAGTCTTAGTTTCTAGTTTACTAATAAACTGGAAAGTTACCGAGTGACCAAATGACTTAGTGGTTACACCCTTAGTGTCAGTCATAAAAGGATACAGAAGATATACGAATGGTAACCCAAGGATAACTTCATTAGTCATATTTTGTATTAGGACAAATGATGTTTTAAAACATAAATTGTCTTGACAAATATGTACATTTGACAACTTATATTTAACTTTCATTTTACTACCATTTGTTGAACTAAGTTTCTCAATTTTTTTTTGATAATACTTAGTCGGTATAACTCCTTCTTGAATGCAATTAACATCTGCATCTGTATTAATAAGGACAATGGTTTCTAATTCATAATCATTGTCAATAATGATTTTTACTTGAGAATACCATTTTTGAAAACTAATTTTGTTAACCAGATTAATTCTATAATTATCATTTGTTTGTGAACACCCATCATGAGATGACAGCTTCGTTACACCTGAAGTTTCCACTAAAGAGGTGGAGGTTACAGGTATCCGCTGTAATTGTGTTCCATCCTGAGATTCTGTCTCAGATTGATCATTAACTAATGACTTTTTTTCAGGATTAAAGTCCTTTGTAACGCTAAAATTATTAGTGTGTAAAAAACTTAAAACTTATGCAAATTTTTTGTCTTGAGCTTTTAGCTCTTTAATTTCAGATTTTATTTTATTAACTTCAGTCTAGAGATCTTGTAAAGTGAGTTCTTTCTTTTTTTCTTTACTAAATCTTTCCATTGCATTGTTGAAGCTAATAAGTTGTTTTCTATTGGAAATATTTTTATCATCTTGTTTTACTAAAAGATCTTCTAGTTTTTTAACATATTTAATTTTTAACTCAGGATCCTCAATTTTACTAATTAACTCAATGAGAATGTGTTCTTCCTCATTCTCTTTGGTTATTACACTGACTGTCTTACAGAGATAGCTATCCTTGCAACCTAATTTGATGTTAGGTTCAGTAGGATTACTAGAGGCTGATTGATACTCTGATTCAGTTTCTGAACTACTTTTGAAGTCTGAACCTGTTTCACTAAGATTATTTAGCCTAAAGATTTTAAGAATTTCTTCTTCTTCTCGAGAGGCTAATTTTAGTCTTTTAACTGGGCAATTAGGACTAATATGACCCTTTTTTCCACAGTTAAAACATTTAACATCAGACTTAGATGTACTAACTTTTTCCCTTGATTTTTTCTTATAAGTTTTATGCTTATAAGATTGTCGGGGTTTTGTTCTAGATTTTTCATAAAAATTAGGTTTGCTAAAAGTCTGTTTACTGCGAGAGTAATAACTTTTGCTTCGGGAATAAGGTTTGTGGGTTTTGTGTTTTTTGTTGGCAGATGGTGTTACTGAAGGGAGACCATATTGTTCGCAGAAATTTCTCATTTTATATTTAGCCTTTTTCTTGCCGTTGGCTAATTTTTTACTAAGTTTCATGTCAATACACATTTTAAGACCTTCCTTTTGGATGGTACTAACAAGATTACCATAGGTAAGAGAATCATACTCTATGATTCTTGTGTCCTTACTAAGTGTATCCCTAATTTTATGGGCAAAGAGATTGGGAAGGCCATTAACAAATTTTTCTTTCCAGAAAGACTTATTACAGTCTGGATGAAGCATGACTCGAAAGATGAATACATCCTTGTACCATTTAAAGTCACTTAGTGTTGGGTACCTAAGGTTACTAAGCTGGTCATGGATTCTAGCTTCAATGGAAATAGGTGTGCCAACAAAATGTTTAATAATGGTATACATAAGAGTATTGATACCATCAGGTCTACCTTGGCCAAGAGCTTGGTCAAATATAGGTATACCATCATCATCCTTGACAACAACATACTTAATCTCATCTCTAATTTCTTGAGTGAGATAATTGTCCCACCAACTACGCAACATACCTGTGAATCTTGAGGTAATAAGATCAACTATCTCAGNAACTCATCAGTAGAGAGTTTGAAAGGTGAAGCAACTACAAATCCACCATGGTCAATGATTATGGTTTCAACTGGAGGGTGACTAGATGATATAGTGGATTTTTTTGTTTTCCACTTATATTGTGTAACAACATTAACTTCCTTATAAAAGCTATCAAAATAATCAAAGAATAGGATTTCAGCTTCTAATTTATACATTAGCTTAACCCATTGTTTTCTTATCTCGATCTGTTGTTGTGAATTGAATCTTTTAAAGTACTTATATCTTTTAGATTCATTTTTAGATGATTCAAAGTCTATTTTTAATCTATTCATATTAGGCATGAATAGAGTACTAGATTCTTTTCTAATCATGAGTAACTGGTGATTTATCGGGGCGTTACTCTGGAGGTCACTAGTAGTAGGAGAAGGGGTGAAGTCTTCTTCTTCATCATCTTCTTCTGTTTTTTGTTGTGGAATACTCTGATGTGGAGTATAACACGACTTACTAATTTGTGAAGAGTAATTATCAATTNGAGTATAACAAGTAAGATGACTCAAATATAACTGCATGGGTAAGATTGAAAAGCTTATTTCTAAAATGAAGCTAAAAGAACCATCTTCCAAAAAGAAAGATGGTCCTTCTCAAGTTACTGTCATTAATCAAACTTCTAATGATTCATCAGATGTTTGCTCAGAAAGGTCATTTGATTCTGAAATTAATAAATTAGAAGAACAGTTTGGTAACAAACAAATTAACAAATTGACTTTTTCAAATGTTAATCCAACCAGTATTACTAAAAATTGGTATACCAGACCAACACCACCTGATCTTCAATTTGAAGAAAAAAATATTAGTAATCAGTTTTCTGTTCAGTCTAACAAACTCTATGAATGGAACATAGATGGTTTAAGTGAATAAGAAATTCTGAATAAAATCAACCACATGTCCATGGTTATTAACAACTATGTCACAAACCTTAACCAAAATGAACCTGAGATAGTTAATCTTATTGCCTCAGGATTCACTGGTATGTTATGTAGTTGGTGGGACAATTATCTCACTTAGAAAATTAGAGATGAAATTAAGTATGCTGTTGTCAAAGATGATGATGGTATACCCGTATTTGACCAAGCTCTTGGCCAAGGTAGGCCTAATGGTATCAACACTCTCATTTATACCATTATTAAACATTTTGTTGGCACACCTAGTTCCATTGAAGCTAGAATTCATGACCAGCTTAGTAACCTTAGGTGCCCAACACTAAGTGAGTTTAGATGGTACAAGGATGTATTCATCTTTCGAGTCATGCTTCATCCAGACTGTAATAAGTCTTTCTGGAAAGAAAAATTTGTTAATGGCCTTCCCAATCTCTTTGCCCATAAAATTAGGGATACACTTAGTAAGGACACAAGAATCATAGAGTATGATTCTCTTACCTATGGTAATCTTGTTAGTACCATCCAAAAGGAAGGTCTTAAAATGTGTATTGACATGAAACTTAGTAAACAATTAGTCAATGACAAGAAAAAGGCTAAATATGAAATGAAAAATTTATGCGAACAATATGGTCTCCTTTCAGTAACACCATCTGCCAGCAGAAAACCCAAAATCCGTAAACCTTATTCCCGAAGCAAAAGTCATTACTCTCGTAGTAAGCAGACATTCACCAAACCTAGGTTTTATGAAAAACCCAGAGCAAAACCCCGAAAATCTTATATGCATAAAACTTATAAGCAAAAATCCAGGGAAAAAGCTAGCGCATCCAAGTCTGATGTTAAATGTTTTAACTATGGAAAAAAGGGTCATATTAGTCCTAATTTCCCAATTGAAAAACAAGTTAAAACATTACACTTAGCCCCTCAAGAAGAAAAAGAAATTCTTAAAATCTTTAGGCTAAATAATCTTAGTGAAGCAGGTTCAGACTCCTAAAGTAGTTCTGTAACTGAATCAGAGTATCAATCAGCATCTAGTAATACTACTGAACCTAACATCAAATTAGGCTACAAGGATAGCTGTCTCTATAAGAGAGTCAGTGTAATAACCAAAGAGAATGAAGAAGAAAACATTCTCATTGAGTCAATTAGTAAGATTGAGGATCCTGAGTTAAAAATTCAATATGTTAAAAAACTCAAAAATCTTTTAGTTAAGAAATATGATAAGAATACTTCCAATAGTAAGCAACTTATTAGCCTCAACAATGCAATAGAAAGACTTCGTAAGGAGAAAAAGAAAGAACTCACTTTACAAGATCTCCAAATTGAAGTCAATAAAATAAAATCTAAAATTAAAGAACTAAGAGCTCAAGACATAAAATTTGCCGAAGCTTTAAGTTTTCTACACACTGATAATTTTGGCGTTCCAAAGGATTTTGATCCTGAAAAACAGCCATTAGTAAATGATCAATCTGAGACAGAATATCAGGATGAAACACAATTACAGCGGATACCTGTAACTTCCATCTCTTTAGTGAAAACTTCGGGTGTAACGAAGCTGCCATTTCATGATGGGTGTTCACAAACAAATGATAATTATCGAATTAATCTTGTTAACAAAATTAGTTTTCAAAAATAGTATTCTCAAGTAAAATCATTATTGACAATGATTATGAATTTGAAACCATTGCCCTTATTGATACAGGTGCATATGTTAACTGTATTCAAGAAGGAGTTATACCAACTAAGTATTATCAAAATACAATTGAGAAATTTAGTTCAGCAAATGGTAGTAAAATGAAAGTTAAATACAAGTTGCCAAATGTACATATTTGTCAAGACAATGTATGTTTTAAAACATTTTTTGTCATAGTACAAAATATGACTAGTGAAGTTATCCGTGGGTTGTCATTCGTATATCTTTTGTATCCTTTTACGACTGACACTAAAGGTGTAACCACTAACCATTTGGTCACTCAGTAACTTTCCAGTTTCTTAGTAAATCAGAAACTAAAACTTTGAGACAACTTAAATACCACTCAGTCTCTAAGTATCTTAATTTAATTAATCAAAAAACTCAACAGGTAACATTTCTCAAAGAAGAAATTCACCATAAAAGAGTTCAAGAACAATTAACAAACCCAATTTTACTTGAACAAATTGAACAATTTAGACTAAAAATGGAAGCAGAAGTATGTTCTAACCTTCCTACAGCTTTCTGGCATAGGAAAAAACATATGGTAAAACTTTCATATCTAAAAGGATTTAGTGAAACAAATATTTCTACTAAATCTAGACCCATCCAAATGAACCATGAAATAATGGAAATCTGCAAAAAAGAGATTTCTGAATTACTCAAAAATGGTATCATTGCGAAGAGTAAATCTCCTTAGTCATGTCCAGCTTTTCATGTCATCAAAAATACAGAATTAGAAAGAGGAGTACCAAGACTAGTAATTAATTATAAGCCTTTAAATTCTGTGTTAGAATGGATCAGGTACTCAATTCCAAACAAACATGATTTAATTAAAAGACTTAATAATTCAGTAATTTTTTTAAAATTTGATTTGAAAAGTAGTTACTGGCAAATCCTTATATCTCTAGAAGATAGATATAAGACTGCATTTACAACTCCTTTTGGATATTACGAATGGAATGTAATGTCTTTTGGATTGAAAAACACACCAAGCGAATTTCAAAATATAATGAATGAAATTTTTAATTCAATTAGTTATTTTTCTATAGTCTATATAGATGACATTTTCATCTTCTCCAGATCTATAGAAGAACATTGGAAGTACCTCTATGCATTCCTTGAGATAGTCAGACACAATGGTCTAGTCATCTCATCCAGTAAAATTAATTTATTCCAAACCTCAGTAAGGTTCCTGAGATATAACATACAACAGTCCACTATTGTTCCCATCAGTCATGCTATCCAATTTACAGATAGGTTCTCTAATGAGATAACCCAACTTCAGAGGTTCTTAGGTTCCCTAAACTATGTTGCTAACTTTTATCAAGATCTTAGGAAAACCGTCAAACCTCTGTATGACAGACTAAAAGGAAATCCTCCTCCTTGGACTTCTGTTCATACATCCATTATTAAACAAGTCAAGCAGTTCATAAAAACTTTACCTTGCCTTGGTATTCATTCGGTTGATTCCTTTAAAATCATCCAAACTGATGCCTCCGACATTGGATACAGTGGTATTCTTTTTCAAAAACTTAATCCAGACTTCCCAGAGCAAATCGTTTGTTTTCACTCTGGTATCTGGAATAAAGCACAAGCAAATTATAGTACTATTAAAAAAGAAATTTTATCTATTGTCCTGTGTATCTCTAAATTTAAGGATGATATATTAAATCAAAAATTTCTAATCAGAGTTGATTATAAATCTGTAAAATATGTTTTGAAAAATAATGTACAAAACATTGCTAGTAAGCAGATTTTTGCCAGATGACAATCTATTTTAAGTATTTTCGATTTGGACATCGAATATATTAAAGGCAGTAATAACTGCATTCCTGATTTCCTAACCCGCGAATTTTTGCAAGAATCTCATGGCGGACGGGAAATCTTCTAAGCCCAATAGCTCTTCCAAAACTGAGAGAGATACTGAAAAACAAAAACAATTAGCCTTGTCAAGCCCATTAGCCTTACGAAGCCCACAAACATCTTCTATCCAAATTGCCAATCGTTACCAACCTCTTGGTAACCCTAGTCATATAAGGCCAGTAGTCCAGTCCACTTTGCTGACCCCATCTACTTTCCTTCAGATGGCACAACAGGGCCCAACCCAATTTGTTGGTCATTCTTCGACCATCAAACCTAACCAACTAGTTACCCCTAGTCAATTGGTTAATCCTTACCCACTATCTAATTTCCAACCAATTTTCGTAGCCCAAAAAGGCCCTAAAGTTAATTATGTTAACCAGTATTCGTCATTGAACCAATCAATGCTCACCTAAGCAACCCAAAAGACCTAGTAAATGCATTTCTTGAACCAGGATGGAACTTCATCCCATTTGACCCAGAAAAAACATTTACTTTTTACCAGGATATTTTGTTCTTTACCCAGTCTATTTCTATCAAACCTATATTTGATAAGAAAGAGCCAAGTAAAGTCATATATCATTCCCTATATATTTTGAAGTTCATTTCTCTCAAAGAATGGGGATCTCATCCTTCATTACTCAGAGACCTTGAGAGATATGAAAAGAAGTTTATCTACTATGATTACATTGATTCATGGTATAAACTTCTCCTCCATCAGGATGAGTCATTAACTCACTCCTGGTTCATTTAGTTTGATAAGAATTTAAGAGCCAAATTCCTGCTTGGTTCGCACAGTGGTGGCATCTTCATGGCCCCATACCTGAAATTCTTCCCTTGGCCCTACAAGATCTGGTTACTTATTTTGCTTATGTTTATAAACCTTGTTTTTATGACAGAACTCATTTTACGAGTCTATTAATTTTCTTTACCCAATATAAACTTCCTTGGATCTATAAGTGGTCTTGGGAAATATGTTCTAACTTTGTTTGCAGGCAATCCAGTGTGAAATGGTGGCCCAAGTTCCAACATGACGGCATCATTGCCCAAGTTAAAAAGGAGTTCCCAGGAAAGGTTCTAGCACTAGTTACAGTATCAACTATTGCAGCTACCCTTCCACCAGTAACTCCAACACCAGCAAAGGCTTTGCCTGCCCTTAGGGTTTCTACACCAGAGAAAACCCTGAATCCAGCCCCGCAGCAAGTAGCAAAACATAAGCAAAAGAAGTCCTCCTCTAAGGACTCCAGTAAGCCCTCAGAATCCTCGAAGCAGTCAAAACAGAAGTCATCCGAGCTCATTGCCCTAGCCCAGAAACTTCTTCAACAGGCAGCAAGTTGTAGTGGTTCATCCTCCCCGACATCATCTGTAGGGTCCATTAACCCATTTGTAGATTTGGGTCCAAATAGCCAAGATCTATTTGCCGGAATTGATGACCTCACTCCTGACCTAGCTTCTCCTTGATTCTTCTCCTTATGCGTGATAACTTCACTCACTACTTTCTTTATCTAAAGAAAGAAAAGTTGTCTATTACGTATAATGTTAAGATATCAATGAGTACATCAGCCCTTTCCCTAGGAAAAGTAACTGAAAATACCCATGTGCTTTGCTTTTCCAGCCCTTTCCCCAAGAAAAATAGCTAACAATACCCATGTGCTCTGCTTTTCCACCGAAAACAGATTCTTTTCTCCTGAGGCCAGGACCTACTTAGCACTCTGCCCTAATTTTCAGACATCAGGACCCACTAAGAGTCTTTTGTAAAAAGTTATCCAAGTAAAAGTATTTCACCCATACTTTTCTACCGAAAGTTGGTGTGAAAGTCTTTTACCAAGAGATAAAGCATAAAAGGACATCATAGCTAAAGATTTCTTCAAAAATCCTTACGCCTATATAAAGGTCTCCTCTGAGAAGGAAGAAGCAAGTTTTTTTTGCTAAGAAAAATTCTGCACACCTAGCAAAAACACTCCTACCTTCACTATAAACTTGTATCTCGAGATCTCTCATAATGATGGAAATGAAGAGTTTCTCTCCTATCCCCTTTCACTGCTAGCCCACTTAGTGCTAGTATTGTAAGTATCTTAGTTTTATTTTATATTGTAATTTCTGTAACAAGGTAAATTATTCTACATCTTGTGATTCTCCCTAAACTCACATAAATTCCACACTTTGTTATATATATAATAAAGTATAATACAATTCAAATCTTAAAAGATTAAAAAAATGACATTTATTTTTTGCGGTTGAGATTTCTTTAAATTTTACTATAAAGTTAATCTGATAGCTAATATTAACATCCTAAATTTAATAGAAAAAATAGACTTCAAATGGTGTGTTTGGGCTACCTTTTTAAAACTATTTCTAGAACTTATAATTTCTCATAAGTACTTTAAAAAAAAAATAATGTTTGGAACTATCCCACCACTACACCCACCTCCCCACCACTATCACCACTACCATCCCACACCCACTGCCCCACCACCACCATCACCATTACCACTACTTTCATCGCCCCACCACTACCATCACCACCGCTACCACCACACTACCACCACCATCACCCCCATTGCCCTATAACCAACATCACTACCACCATTGCTACCACCCCACCACCACTTTTTCCACAACAATCACTACCACTGTCCCACCACCACCACTGTTGCCACCCCACCACCACATCTTCCACAACAACATCCACTATCACCCCACCACCACCATCACCACTACCACCACCACCACCCCTATTGCCACACCACCATCATCACCACCATTATCGCCACCGTACCACCACCACCATCGCCATCGCTCCACCACCACTATCACCACCGCCACCTCTTCCATAACTACCACCACCATCGCCGCCACCACCACCACTATGGTCACCCCACCACCACCATCCCCACTACCACCACCACCAACACCGCCACTATCCCACCATCACCCCTACCATAACCCCCCACTGCCCCACCTTCACCATCACCATTGCCATCCATGACTGTCACCATCACAAATAGTCAACAATATGCTTATTATTGACTATTTTTTTTATTACTACGTATCTTCATGTACGGGAAATAACTAGTATGTATATATATAAGGATAAATTATATTTTCACCCCTTGAACTATCACACTTTTTTCACATTGCCCCTTTAACTACCAAATTTTTCATATTGCACCCTAAACTAACATTTCTATTTCACATTGCCCAAATCGATAATTGTCGTCACACATTTTACGGAAACACTACCATGTATCCATCACATGGCAAGAAAATGAAGGGCAAAGTAGGAAATTCATACCCTAGTTGGTGCCCTAACAGACACATGCAAAGCTTGTGAATGTTTGTTCCAAAATTAGAAAGGAGTCATCGAATCGTGTTCTTAAAGATAGGTCATTTGCAAAAATTAAGAAGTCTAATGGTGTCCAGTTGCATAGATTATGACAAAATCTAGGGTTTTTTGTAACACATTGGACACTGCAAGAGGGTCAGTATGAGGTTAGTGGTAATTTGAATGCGCCATCATATAGTACAATTCATATGCATGTTGATCCATTCATGTGGTGTTTATCTTTTTGTATTGTTTGATTAGTGTATTATGCCATGATTAGTTTATTAGGATTGTTCATTAGGTCGTGACTGGTTAATTAGACCATGATTAAACTATTAGGCCCTGCATTAGTTCATAGTAATGTATTTTCAAATGTGGCTAAGATAGTTTATTTGGGTGAGAGGGCTAATCACTTTGATGTTTGTGGCAGTGATGAGATATCTCTAATGGAAATATTCACAAATGACAAAAGAGTTGGGGTATGATGAAGCTGATAAGTCTTTTAGATTTCATTACAAAATGAATGGCAGTGGTTGTCATAGTGTAATGAGATTGTTGGTGACTGATAGTGATTCATTGAGTTTGGTTAAATTTGTTTAGCATGATAGGATTGTTAATCTGTATGTTGAACATAATGGACTTATTGTACAAAGTCAGATAGGTTCAAGACATGGTTTGAAGGATAATAATCAGGAAGAAAGTGAGGATGATGACCCTTATAAGGTTCAATCGATGGATTTTCTAGTAGTGATGAGGAGTTTAAATGAAAGTGATTATGCATTATCTGATGATGATATCTTATATACATGAAAGAAATGTTGAAAATGGAGTACAGTGGGTTGGTGCTAGTAATTGCAGGGAAATGGACAAGGGCAAAGAGTATACAACGACCAAACAGATGGACAAGACCAATGATATGTGATGCCTAAGAAGATAGATAAGGGGAAAGGGATTGCACTAGTACAAAATGAAGTAGAATCTGCTTTTGTACCATTTGATGAGCTTAGAAGAATTTTCAATTCATAGATGACAATGATAGTTTAAGAAGGATACATTTTCTAGTTTTTAACCCCAAAACCAATATGAATAACCCTATTTTCAAACTATGCATGAGATTGACTAATGCAGATGTTTTTGGGCAGCAATTAGGGAATATGTTATTAATGGGGATAGTACAAAATAGGAGAGATTGGAATAAGAAGTATGCAATTTTACTCTCTCCAAAGCACAAAAAAGGTTGGAAGAAAATAAATAAGATGTAGTCGCTTGGATCCCAAGTTGGAATGAGAATGATAAAGTCAAAGTTATAGGCCTTTATAAAGAACAACTATGTCTAGATATCAAAAAGATGACCTATTCATGCAGGAAATGAGATCTCACAAGTATCCCATTCTTTCATGTTGTTTTAGCAATCAATTTTTTACGTAAAGATATAGTCATATGTTGATGATTACTACTCAAATGAGAGATTATTCAAGACTTATGAGAACATGCTAAATCCAATGAATGGTAGAGTGATGTGGCCTAGGATAAGACACATTGGTGTGGGGCTCTTAAGTTCAATAAGTCCTCAGGTAGGCCTGAAAAAACCTAGAAGGAGAGAGTTTGATGAACAAGTCACTTCACATAATCACATAAGTTAAAGAAAAAGAGGGGAGTAAGGGTAAGAATGAAATGCAGTATATATGGACAACTAGGGCACAATGCAAAAAGATGTGTTAAGGTATCTGATGGCCGGATACCTACGGTCGATATATCTTTGAAAGCTCAGACAGAGAGAAAGAAAGATATCCCAAGCAAAGAGCACAAAAACCACAACTAGTCGTGTCAATGCAAAAGAAACTAGCAAGCAACACAATGAATCTGTCAAGTCAAAACAAGCAATCAATGAAACAACTTCTAGGTCCAATGAAGTGGCTTAAAGAATGAGCAATCATGTGGCATCTGCACCACAAGGAGACCAAAATTACTTCTAAGTTGAATTATGTTGAAATAACATGTTTTTTTTTTAACAATTTGCATTAGTTGATTAACATGTCTTTTTAACACTGTGAAGATAAGGAGACACTAATCTGCCACCAAAGATCCTATTAGGCCTTTCATCCCTCGAGGAAAAGTAGTGAGCGACTGGTCCAACCTACAGTGCAAGTATCCAGTACTATAAACCACAAAGGAAGTTGTACAAGTAGTGCAAGTAATGGACCAACCTCAATTCTGAAGCCAACATCTTTCCTTTGGAAAGGGCAAAGATGTGTCACTCTTATTGCACTACAAAAAATAGGTTCATCTAGTAAACAAACAATATTGGAAGTGAAGCGTCAAACAAAGGAAGTGATAGTAAAACAAACAAGAAGGGTAGTGCAGGGGTAGACACAATGAAAAAGGGTAGTGTGGGCAACTCCAAGATGAAGTAGTTGACATGCTTTTGTGTATGTTTTTTTGGACAGAATGTGTAACCTTTTTGGACACAATGTGTATGCTATTTTGGACGCATTGTGTATGTTATTTTTTGACACATTATGTCATGGCCCCCCTTACATTTTCAGAAAGCTCTACCATGTATGTTGTGGTGCACTCTAGATGTAGAAGAACTGGAATGTTCACAAACGAGCAGCAAATGAAACAACAAAACATTGAAAGACAACAAAAAGTAAAGTTGCTAATCAAAAAAATAAATAAATAAATAAATAAATAAATAAAAATTATAGTTTAGGTTAAAGTACCACATGACACTATGGCAGGCTGGTTCGTACTTTTTTTCGTGCCTTTACGTGATAAGTCTCATTTTTTAATAATGTTAATGGCATTTTGATTTGGATAATTTGTAATTATTGAGTATAAGAATGATAAAATAATAAAATAATTTTTTTACATGTTTTATATTTTTATTTGATTAAAAGTAAAGTATCATACCTTAAAATATTTTTTCGGTACCATAATTAAACCCATGCTATATGTATATAATCTTGGGACCTAACAACTTGTAATCATTACAACAATAATGGACTTCATTCAATGTTGAAATAACTGTTAATCCACTGATCATAATGCATTGAATTTATAAATTAAGTCTTTGAATTAGGCCCGTGAACCGTGAACTAGGCCCAAGACCACTCCAACTTATTAATTGGACCGCCAAAGCAATTGAATTTTCTTTTAAACCACTAAATGGGGTAGTTTTTAATAAAATCAGAGAACTGAGTGATTTTTCAAAACCTACCAGTTCGAATTTCAGCTAAAAAAATTTTAAATCAATTTTTTGGGCAATTTTGTCCTAAACAAGATTCAAATCTAGTCTTCTCCACTTTGTAGATAGCTTCTCTATGTCTTCTCTCTCTCTCTCTCTCTCTAATTCATAGTCTTCTAGCTCTATGGAGATTGAACAATCAATCACTAGTCAGCTTTTACTTTTCAACTTTGAGCCTTTTCTTGTTGGTTTGGTCAGGTTGACCTATGCCAATGTGAAGGGTTAGGATGGCTTGGATGTTTTATTGCTTCAAGAATTATAGGGTGCTCAAGGGTGAGTGATATGTGAGATAGGATGCAAGATGTCCCTCATGTGTAGGTGGGGCTAACAATTTATAGGTTCCTCCTAACAGATTGAGGCGTCATATTTGTAACAGATAGACTAATTCGATGGAGATGACACCATTCTCACAACGAACGTGGTAGTTGCATGGAGATGGCATGGAGATCTCCTTATCAGTTGCATACTGGGTCTCAGGATGGTGTGGTTGAGACTCTAAAATGGCGTGACTTTAGGATGGCATGGTTGACTCCTTGGCACCGGGATGGCATGGCCAACTCCTTGACTCCAGGATGGGGTGATAGACTCCTTGGCTCCAAGATGGCGTGGTCGACTCCTTGGTTCTAGGATGGTGTGACTGAATCCTTGGCTCTAAGATGACGTGACTAACTCCTTGGCTCTAGGATGACATAGCTGACTATGCTCCCTTGACTCCGTAGTGAGCTGAGCTGGGTCATGCCCATTGAGCTTTGTTTGGGCCGGGCCCATTACTTGATTTGAGCCTTGTTCGGGCTAGTCCCATTATTCGAGTTTGGCCTTGTCTAGGCCCATTACTTGATTTGGGCCTCATATGGGCCAGGTCCATCATTTCGCCCATGCCCCGTACCTAATGGGATTTGGGGGAGAGGGCATTAGCAGGGATCATTGTCCGAGTTGACCATGTCCATCTGGTTGGCCTTAAATTCTTTGGTTAGCGGGCACTTTGTAGTTGAAGCTGTTTTGACTTTCTCCTTTTTTTAGCAACATATGACTTTAAATAGGGCTCCCACTTCCTTACGGTCTGTCGTGCCAGATGAGAGTGATAGAGGGCGCTTGAGGCTTCAGGCTACTGATGAACAGATGCCAAGAAGGAACGCCAGAGACAGGGTGCTAGGAGATGGGCACCAGGTTACAGGCGGATTGAGTTCCATAGGTGTGGCTAGAGAGGGCAAGAAGAATGTTACTCCAGTATCAAAATATCCAACATGATTACCTGATGAGAAAGGTAGACAGATCGAACTGTAGAGATATAGCTGCTAAGCTGGAGGGAGGCTACTTACGTGAAAGCAGAGGTAGAGTTTGAGGGTTTCTCGTGAGAGAGTTGCACCTCTTGAGATCAAGCTTTTGGTTACTCGTGAGAGAGCCGCTAAACTAGATACTAAGACTGCTTACGTGAGAGCAGAGGCAGAGTGAGGCGAAGCTTCTAGTGACTCGTGTGAGAGTCGCTAACCTAGAGATTCAAGTTGCTTACACAAGAGCATAGACAGAGTTAGGCCAAGCTTCTGGTGACTCATGAGAGAGTCGCTAACCTAGAGATTCAGGCTGCTTACACAAGAACATAGGCAGAGTTAGGCCAAGCTTCTAATGACTTAGGAGCCTCTCTCTCTCAAGAGATAGAGAAGAGGAAGAAGATGGCAATGAGGGAATCTAGAGGGTGCCAGCAGTAGGAGATGCGCGCCAGTATGGGCAGTGAGGCATTGCATGGGAGGACAAAGCTAGTGTAGCGTAGGCATCAGGCCTGAGAAGCGAGGGCGGTTGAGGAAAGGGCTCTAGACGAGATGAGGCAGGCGCTAGGGGAACTACTTGAAAAGTTGGGCACACACGATGCAACGGTCGACACGCCCAAACTATCGAGGCAAGTGCCAAGGTTCGCAAGACAGGCGCCAAGGCGAGGACCGCGAGGCGCCCTGGCTGGTGAGTGGGTGCGTAGGTGCACGAGTTCAGGCACACAGGCGCAGAGGAAAAGAAGCAGAGTTAGGCCGAGCTTTTGGTGACTCAGGAGCCTCATTCTTAAGAGATAGAGAAGAGAAGGGAGATGAAAATGAGGATAGCCAGAGGGCAATGGTGGCAGGAGATGCACGTTGGCACAAGTAGTGAGGTGTTACGTGGGAGGCACAAAGCTAGCAAAGTATGGACATCAGGCGTGAGAGGTGAGGGCATTTGAGGAGAGGGCTCTAGATGAAAGGAGGCGGGCGCCATGGGAACTGCTTGAAGAGTTAGGTACACGCAATGCAATAGGCGACGCGCCCAAACTTGCAAGGTAAGCACCAAGGCGAGGGTCGTGAAGCACGCTGGCTGGCGAGTGGGCACTTGGTGCACAGTGGCACGGGTGTAGACACACGAGCTCAAGAGTTGGGCACATGGGCAATGGCGTTGGGTGCTCAGATGAGGGCACAGGGCATAGGGGGCGACGAAGATGGGCACCATGAGAGAGGGTGTTGGGCGCCTTGATGCTAGGTGCCATGGGCGTGGGTTCCTAGGCGCTGGGCGTTGATGTTGTGTTCCTAGCTTTTGGTTGGTGGTTCCTATTTTTCTCACTCCCCTCTACGTGAGAACTCAACTCATCTGGATTTGATGCCATCCTCAACCTTTATGTATTTTCAAGGTTTTTATAGTAATTCTAGCATGTTCTTTGGCGGGCGCTTCAAAACTGAACACATAAGGCTAGATGAGCGCTACCCTTTTATGAAGGTCGTCATGATGACTTTGTCATTTGGTTTTTCAATCTAGAGGACTTCCTTGTTAAAATGAGTGAGGTTATTCCTTAGACTTTCATCTCAGTCCTTCTTGACGCTGAGCAGGTGGGTGGTTGGTTTTTGGTGTCAATGTCCTCCAATAAAGTGTGAGACGAAGGACTTGCTTAGTTCAACAAAAGAGTCAATAGAAGCCGGGGGTCAGCTTGGCAAACCATTGGTGGGCAGATCCTCTGAGGGTGGTAGAGAAAACCTTCTACATAATCTTGTCTGGTATACTATAAAGTTGCTTCAGGGATTTGTAGGTGTCAAGGTGGTCCAATGGACCTTTGGAGCCATAAAAAACTTCCACGGTTGGCATCTTAAACTTTGGGGGGAGAGGGTAGTTGGTCACATTAGCTACAAATGGGGTGTCAATGCGCCTCACAAAGTTGTCGACTATTCTCGATACCCACACTTTGATGGCGTTGAAGACGCCGCCCAGTTAATTTTGCACCTCTTTGATTTTTTTCATCCCATTGGTTAGGGACGCTCTCTAAAGGACCTTTGTAGCGGCTTTCATGGTCCATATACTGGTTTTTCCCCTCGTCTTTATGCATATGAGGGTCACCAGCATGGGAGGACGAAGCCAACACATGAGGAGAAGAGCCTAAGCATTGAGGAGGGATGTCTTGGCGCTGCAAGGGGGCACCCTGGTGCTAGGCACTTGGGCGCTAAGGTGGAATACCCTAGCACTCCAAGGGGGCGCCTGGTGCTGGGCTCCTTGGCGTTGGAGGCCTTGCTGAGGGGTGCCTTGGACGGATTTCCTGGGGTGTTTCTCCTCCTAGGGGCTGGGGCATATCTCCTTGAGAGTATCTGGCAAGCATCAACTAGAGGATCTATTGGTTTTGGTTCACCAACACCTGCATTGTTTTCAGTAGTTGCTGTCTGACAATGGGATTTGCTGAAACGATGGGGTTTGCTGGTGAAGATAGGACCTCGTCGATATGTGGTGGATCGTTCTCTTCCACTTGTTGATTCATGGACCTAGTCATAATTGCCTTAAAATGGAAAGAAAGTAGGAAGAAATAGAAAAATAGTAAAAAACTTAGTCGTTTTTCACAAACAGCGCCAAACTGATAATGCACAAATCAGTTTTATGCACCACCTGTCAAGTATTTCGTACAGTAATGAATGAGGAGAATCAACACAAGAAAAACACAATTTAAGTGGTTCAGTCAAGATGACCTACTGATGAGTGGGTTTTATAACTACAAATTGAGTATTCTTAGCTTGATAAAAGTGTGAGTTTCCAAGTATTTTATATTCATTTTTATTCGTTTTGTGTGTTTTAATTTTGTGTTGTAGGGATTATGATTTGGAAGAAAAAAAAAAGGTCATTGGGTAGCCTAAGTTTTGGATTAATTGCGAGCTTAGCAACAAACACAGTTGTGCGCATAAAAGGGGATCAACGTTGCAGCTCTAGATGTAGATCTGCAGCTCTAGAGGGCAGAAAGTTAGCACAGCTACGCTGATTTGCGGGGCTTCAACGTGGATTTTAGAAGAATTCTGACTTGTTTTTGAGTAGAAATGAACTCTCATGTTTCACACATGTTAGGTTTAAGCAGATATATATATACTGCTATGAAGGGCTGCTAACATAAGGAAAACCAAGGATTCATACTGAATTGAAGACAAGGATCAAAGAAAGTAACACAAAGAAGATTGGAATTGAAAGCTAGAGGGAGATTAAAGATAAGATTGCAACACAATTTTCATTCTTTTCTATTACTTTTAGTTTTTGATTTTCTAAGATGTTGATTATTTTGAGGATGAAGTTTTTCAATTACGATATGAACTAATTTTTTTTTTATTGAGATTGAAATGGAACCTGATATTTAGTTAAATTAATTTGCTCTCGTTTTCAGTTATTATTGATCATACATAAGTTGTTTATCATATTTTGTGTTTGATATATGATTGTTTGACCAACAATTAATTTGATTCCCTGGATGAGATTGGAAGATTGATTATTGGATTTAAATTTGAATATGATAACATGCATCTAGTTATTTCTTCTTAGGATTCAATAGCTGAGTTTGTGTATAGGATAGAAATATACATATATGTCGTGTGTAACTTTTATGAGAGTTTGAGCTTAATGAATTTGTTCTAGTTTATATTGCATAGGAATATAGTGATTTAATTGGGAAAGATATTTTTATATAACCATCAGAAGAGGGTTAATAAATAATTTTCAATTTTCAATTAACAACTTATTTTGTTTAATTAACTAGAAAGAGAGTGGAAAGATTTATACGAAGCATTATAGGAAGTTGTAATCTTAAATTTTTTTATCTGGTGAAATTAGTTCTTGATTAGTAATTTTAGATTTAGTTTTAAAGTAGAAATTTCATAGTTTAATTTCAATTGTTTAAATAAAATTAAATTGATATAAAGTTAGTATTCGGAAATTATTAGTAATAATTCTCTGTGAAAACGATACTCTACTCATCACTTTATTACTTGTTGATCGTGTACACTTGCACGTAAATTGTCATTATCAAAGTCGGACAACACCTACTCCACAGTGAAGGGTTAGGATGGCCTGGGTGTTTTATTACTTCAAGGAGTGTAGAGATGGCATGGAGATCTCTTTATGAGTTATAGATTGAGCCTCACGATGGTGTGGCTGAGACTTTAGGATAGTGTGGTTGACTCCTTGACTCCAGGATGACGTGACTCCAGATTGACATGACTGACTCTTTGGCTCCAGGATGGCTTGACTGACTTCTTAGCTCCAAGGTGGCGTGACTGACTCCCTAGCTCCAGGATAGCGTGGGTGATTGTGCTCCCTCAACTTCGTGGTGAGTCGAGATGGGTCTCATCTGGGTTGGGCCCATTGGGCTTTGTCTGGGCCATACCCATTACTTGAGCTGGGACTTGTTCGGACCAAGCCCACTATCCGAGTTGGGCCTTGTCTGGGCCGGGACCATTACTTGAGTTGGGCCTCATCTAGGCCAAGCCCATCAAGTTGTGTTTTAATTTGCATTCTCAAAAGTAATAATGGCCTTTTATGTCTTGTCTCTAAGGCAAGTTTTATGTATTGTAGCATCTTTCATATTTGTGTAGTTAAGTTATTATATTTATAAAAAAGTTTATTTTTTAATAATACGACTGGTCCAACCAGCTGACCCAATGGTAAAACCAGTGAACTATTGATCTGATCCCTCTACCGGTTTGATGTCCGATCCAGTTTTGATAACTATGATTTTATCTATTTCTTCTCAATAAATCTCAGTCAAACAAGCCACTAAGAAATAAATTTTAAACAAAAAATAAGTAAAACAAAATATTTGACATCTCTTGTTTTTTTTCCCAGTTCATACATATAGATATTCTTTCTCTTTCTCTCTCCCTCTCACTCTTCTTTTGTAGAGATCTGTTTCTCTCTATGATTTTCACCAAATTTTTTTTTGAATTAATATTTCTAATTTTAGTTGATTTTGACAAATTATAACAAGGAATGACCTATTGAATATTTTTCTTGACTACTCCACTATATTTTACTAGTTGTCCCCCATTAGGATTAAATACTCGTTCCATCCCTGTGCACATGCACACACACACACATACACACACATATAGATCTATGAATATATAACAATATATATGCCAATATGTGTGTGTATATATAGTATAAAGTTAGTATATACATAGATCTATGCTTGATAAAAAGAGATGATGCTAGATTGAGCCTGAGAGAAAGAGAACTTAGATGAAGAGCGTCGATTCTCATCTTCGTGGGACATCGTAGGATTCAAAAAAAGAGAAAGACGAGGGAAAGAGATGGAAAATAAGAGTAAAGAGATTTTTATAGTTAGCACAAAAAAGTCCTCACTTTGTTGCAAATAGTATTCAAAGTGTTGGGAATTGTATACATATTGCGGAAACATAGGATGAAAGACATAACTTGTTCGTTTTAATCCTAAAAACCATTTGAGGATGTTCCACATACTTTAGAATCTGAAAATAATCTTTTCTTTGATTGCTCAAGCAGTATGGTGTTGATACACAATAGGAATCAACACCGAGTTTCCACAACACAAAAGTCTTTCAACGTTATGTAGGGAGAGAGAGAAGAGAGTAGGAGAGTTTTAACGTTAGATGAATTATCAAAGGTGTCTAATCTATTGGATTGCCTTGGGTTTATATTGGCAACCAATGGGTGTTATTAAGAGACACATTCAATAGGGACATGTCACCAATGGGTGTTATTAAGAGACACATTCTATAGGGACATGTCTGTTAATATTTAATAGACATGTATTTTGGTTGGTAAAGAATACCTCCAAAAGACATGCCCTTTTGGACATTCTTTAATTTGGGTCAACGCACCATGGACACCCCAATTTGGGTCCATGACCTAACCAATATCTAACATCTCCCACTCACACATGGTGGTACGACACTGTCATCTCTCTCAATCCATTATATACATCAACATCAATTCATATAGGCTAATGGGTTGTGCGATTGCTAAGCACACCTGCAATTTTGGAGCTCCACACTAGAAAATCTGCAGAGCTACCATAGAGACAGCAACCCTAAAAAAACCATGAAAATGGTGTCTCAAATACTCTAGACTCATTCAGATACACCAGTTCAAGCATCTCTAATCCCTCACAATATAAGATCATGCATAACCCCTCGAAGCTTTCACCTATACATTCACACTTTGTCATTATCTAAACTGGCATCCAAAGTTGTCGACAGTGAATATATCACGTGATGTTCCAAATGGTCTTCCTTTCGCCCTCATGTCACTTAGTTCAAAATCAACTATTTTCCCAGCAATGTCCTAGAAGGCCGAATCATTTATGGCCGTAAGTGACATGCCAAAGTAGCTAATCATTTATTCTTTCACAAAAGTCATAGAGTACATAGAATGCTTGGTTAAACAAAATAATTTGGTCATGTAAAAATGAATCAGAGGGCTCACATAGTGAGGAAGTAGGGATCCATTCCTTAACCTCCTTAATTGTTGCCAAGTATCTCAATCCTAATGAGAGCATATGTCATACTTAGACACTATATAGATCTTAGTCTAGTCACTCTACAAGCATCTAACCCGAGTTCTCTATTTGCTTGCTTTCCAAAGACGCCACATTAAGATCTCGTATCTGGCTAATCAACAAACACAGGCATAATGGGACATAGAGTTGTGTCCATTATCGACTCTCAAATGTCAGATCTCATTCTATGTACAAAATAGAGCGATACTATATACTAGAGTATCTCATCTTTGCTCCCCATATCAAATGCCAAAGGCGATTGCTCGTGTGAGTGAGCCAATCACACCCCCTGACATACTTAATGTGTGTGTTTTCTTAAATATCAAGGTTATCAAGCAATATAACATTTAATTACAATTAAAACCATGTATTAATATCCCAAAAAATGTCAATACAAATGACTGTGTGATCCATACAATTTGTCGCACATAATCAATACCTACGAAGTCCTAGAGTTCTAACATGAGCCATATACACATCTCTAGCTATAGGCTTAGTTACGAGTTTTGCAACCATCTGAGTTATAGGTATGTATTTCAAGATTACTTCTTTTTGTGCAATCATGTCTCTAATTTAATGATATTTCAGGTCTATGTGTTTGGTTCTTCCATGATACTTAGGATTCTTAGCATAAGCTAATGCAGTCATGCTATCACAATGAATTGTCATTGGGCCCAAGGTATGTGTGGCAACTCCTAGATGTTGAAGGAACCTTCTGAACCAAATAGCTTCTTGTACAACAGCATAACAAGCCACATATTATGCTTCCATGGTGGATAAGGATACGCATGATTGTTTTTTGCTACTCCATGTAATGGCCCCACCATTAAGTAAGAAAACATATCTTGATGTGGACTTGCATTCATATATATCACCACCCCAATCAACATCACTATAACCAACCATCTATAAATCTAGAGACTCGTAGCATAATATATAATCTAAAGTCCCATTGAGATATTGTAGTATCTTTTTGACTGCCTTCCATTGAGTTATTCCAGGATTTGACTGAAAATGACTAACTAGGCCTACTACATAGCAAATATCAGGATGAGTACACATCATAGTGTACATTAAGCTACCTACAACACTGGCATAGGGAACATGAGTCATCTTTTTCTTTTCCTCAAGAGACTTAGGGCACATCTTTAGGCTTAGTCTCTCATCTTTAGGCTTAGACTTAGGGCACATCTTCATCGATCATCGTAAACTCATTAGAAGTAATAGCTTGATGAAACCTTAGATACCACTATCTAGATGACTGCTTTAGGCCATAAATGGATCGTTGGAGTTTACACACTTTGTTCTCCTAACCCACCACCACGAAGTTCTCATGTAGATCTCCTCGTCCAGTTCTCCATTAAGCAATGCAGTTTTAACATCCATTTGATATATTTTTAATACAAATGTGTGACAATAACTAGAATCATGTGAATCAAGGCAAACCTTACAACTGGAGAAAAAATTTCCTCATAGTCCACACCATTTCTTTAGGTGTAACCTTTTGCCACTAGGTGAGCCTTATACCTTTCTATGGATCCATCCTCCTTACGCTTAATTTTGAGAACCCATTTATTCCCAATGGCCTTGCACCTAGGCGGAAGGTCAACCAAGTCTCAGACTTGATTAGCCTTCATTGACTCCATCTCGTCATTCATTGCAGCTATCCTCTCATTACTAGCAAGTGATGATAGAGCCTTTTTAATTTATTTAGGTTCGGCATCATCATGTGGAGCAACCATGGAAGCTTCCCTTTCAATTTCAAAATGACATTGAGGAATGGTTCCATGTTTGCTTCTACATAACTTTGTGTTGTATGGATCTACATCCATTGGAACTGATCCACCATTGAGTATATCGCTCCCACTGTCCCTAGGAGGTGACGAAACTATTTTCTCAATCTCTACTTGGTTAGTGGGTATATCTCTTTGGGGATCATCTAACTCATAGATTTCTATTCGTTTAGACACATCTCCACTGCTAGGGAATCCTCTTCCAGGAAAATTGCATACAGTGACTCAATTTTAGTTACCCTTCCATCAAGCTATTGACCTATAAACACATAGCCCTTAGAGGGCTCAGAATAGCGGATGAGGATACACTTCTTCCCTCTAGGACCTAACTTCCCATATTTATGAGAAGTATTGTATACATAAGCTATTGAAATCCATGGTCGTAAATTATTCAAGTCAAGTTTTGTACTTGTCCGTAACTCATATGGGGTAGAAGGAACTGATTTAGAAGGCACTCGATTAAGGATATAAGCAGCAGTCAATAAAGCAACTCCCCAATATGAAATCGAAAGATGAGTTTGTGCCATCATAGACCTAACCATATCAAGTAAGGTATGATTTCGTCTCTCCGCTACACCATTTTGTTGTGGAGTGCCATTTATTGTCAATTGCCTGATTATTTCTTTTTCTTTACACAACTCTTTAAACTGTTTAGATAGATACTCGCGACCTCAATCGGTTCTAAGAACCTTAATGTCACTGTCTCATTGATTCTCAACCTCTTTAATGTAACGTTTGAAGCAATCCAATGCTTCAGACTTGTGAGAAATCAAATAGACATGACCGAAACGTGTAAAGTCATTTATAAAAGTGATAAAATAGGATGTACCATAGCTTGCCTTCACATTAATTAGGCCACATATATTTGAGTGTATTAATTGCAATGAAATAGATGCTCTTTTGGCCTTACCAAATGGTTTCCTAGTTGCCTTACCTGCGAAACAATTTTCACATGTGGGCAAGTTGATTTTAGCGAGTGGGACCAAAAATCCCTCTCTTGCTAATCTATTCATTCTGTCTTGCCCAATATGACATAATCTAGTATGCCATCTAATAGAATCAACACTATTCATAGATGTAACATAAGAGTAAGTTTCATTACTAGAATGATCAATATCTAATACAATAAAACCATCTGTGGTATAACCAGATCCATAAAATATAGTTCCCTCATAAATGCCAACATGCTGGCCTTCAAAATGAAAAATAAAACCTAGTCTCATTATGCTAGTAACTAACAACAAATTTTGTCAGATTCTTGGAGCATATAATACATCATGAAGGTATAAAGTACGCCCATGTCGCAATTCCAGTTTGTATGTGCCAATCCCAAGCATATCTATATTGGTCTCATTCCCCATGTAAATTCGTTTGCTTCTAGCTGGAACTCGACGGTACTCCACAATTCCGAGTTTGTGTATCATTATGTGGTCTATTGCTCCTGAGTGTACAATCCACGAATTAGGAGAGTGAGCAACAAAAACTTGACTAATAACTAAATAGTAAATGCAAGAGACAGAGCTAGAGAGTACCTTCTTCGGCTTAATGCATTCACAAGCGAAGTGACCCTTCTTGTTGCAGTTATAGCAGACCAAGTTGGTTTTATTCTTCTTACCAGCTCTTTTACCCTGCTTGTGCTTGTTATAACTAGAGTGATCAGCCCCAGATTGAGCATCAGACCTATTTCCACCGCGCTTGCGTTTGGATCCGAAGGTTTTGCGCGAGCCAACTTTAGCCACATAAGAGCTACTCTCACCTTTGGTAGCCCCAAGCGCTCAGCCTTAAGCTCAAGGTGACACGATACATTCTCGAATGTTTTCATACTCTCATTATGCATCATGTTTCGTTTCATATGCTTCCATGATGGTGGAAAGGAGCAAAGTACAGCTTGAACGTGTTGTTCATTGGTCAACACATGACGAGCAACGCTTAAATCACGTATCATAGAAGTCATAGCTCTCAAGTGTTGTTTCATTCTATGCTCTAATTTCTTTTAATACGAGTCAAACCTCATGGTCAAACCATGAAGTCTAACAAGAGAATTAATACCAAACTTCTCTTTGAGGGCCTTCCACATGGCATGAGCTGTGGAGAAATTCTCAAATTTAGGAATAAGGTCATCTTCCATGCTTGCTTGCATGGTATAGTGCGCAAGTCGTTCCTTATTTTTCCAAGATTGATAATTCTCTTGTTCTTGGCGGGTTTGAGAACGCTCAGGCTCTGGCAATACAGAATCAAGGGTATCCAAGACTTTTTGCTCATACAGGACAAATGAATCTTACAACGCCATATGTCATAGTTATCATCGTTCAATTTGTCGCCCCTAGTTAATTCAGCCACTATGCTTTTAGTAGTTATTTTGATTTAATCTACATGCAAAGATAATGTGTAAGGGATATTAGCACAACACATTCTATAATTTTGCCGCAAAAATCTAAATTCAAGTATTAACAACTTTCACAAGTCGCGATATCGAAAGTTCACTAAGTTCTCAATCATCTCCTACACCACAGGTGATGATTAATAATACTTAATTTAATTAATGCGCAAAATATCGATTTCCTAATACTGAACAAAAAAAAACTCCCACTAGATCTAGTATCTTTAGACATATTGATCGCAATTAATTTCATATCACACACATTCTCATTTAAATCGTGCTAAATAACGAAAAAAATGCTATAAATATATCAAACATGGTAACACTATTCATATAGAATTTCATTTGATTTCATTATAAGCTTGCATTTATTTCTGTAACATAAAGATTTTAAGCAATTAAAATTTGATCCAAAAAATACTATAATCCGAGAACAACGAGAAAAAAACTGGCATGCCCACAAATTGTGAGTTGCTTTATTCCGGCAAATCACGATTTAATCCAAACAATCACAGTGGGCAAAAATTTTGATTTCCAAGCTAAATCTGAAAGTTGGACTTTCAAGTTTCCTTTTTTTTTTTTTATAAAGATTGTGATATCTTTTCTTATTAAAATAAATAAATCAGATTAGTTCATGCATCTATCAGATACAACATACTTAAAATTTCAAGGCATTCGAGACCATTTGTTCAAGATGCCATTAAAGTCCGTTCGAAGAATAATTGATAATTAATCGCAAAAATATGAGAACACCCTAAATTGCTCTGATACCAATGTTGGGAATCGTATACATATTGTGGAAGTATAGAATCAAAGACATATCTTGTTCACTTTAATCCTAAAAATCATTTGAGATGTTCCACGTACTTTAGAATCTAAAAATCGTCTTTTCTTCGATTACTCGAGCAGTATAGTGTTGTTACACAATAGGAATCAACACCGAGTTTCCATAGCACAAAAACCTTTTAACACTATGTAGAGAGAGAGAATAGAGTAAGAGAGTTTTAACGTTAGATGTCAGAGGTGTCTAATCTATTGGATTGTCTTGGGTTTATATAGGCAACCAATGAGTGTTAGATGAATTATCAGAGGTGTCTAATTTATTGGATTATCTTAGGTTTATATAGGCAACCAATGAGTGTCATTAAGAAGCACAAAAATGAATGGACCTCATTATTGCAGGGTTCTTGCTCACGTGCATTTTCATTTTTGGATTTTTTGCAAATAGGGATGAAAAAATGTGGTGGTCTTTGTCTTCTTTCTAAAATATGGATCACAGTGAATAGCCTTTAATGAACACGTAACAAAATTTCACAGTTTAAAGCGCTCATGTGAATGAACTCTACTCAGTTAATGCTATCTCCTATTTGGGGAACATCTAAGACTGATGTGACTCAATAGAAAAATGGGTAATGGATTTACATAAAAATTGAGGCCTCAGGCTCTTCGGGGAGAAAGAAAGATGCAAGCTATTGTTGTTAACTTAAATACTGGCTCACAAGAAAATGTATTGAATGAATTTTTCGGCATACTAAAAGCGATGCTATTCTGAATCAAGTTCAGAATTAGTAAATGCACAAGTGGAAAAATACACGCACATCTAAAACACAAAAGACACACCCCTTTCAGTAGACCTGTCAAAGTCAGACACGACATCATTAACCGACACGAATTAAGTGAGTTTAGGTGAGGTCTTAACAGGTTCGAGGTGGTAAACGAGATTAACCCAACAAACAAATTTAATAAACGGGTCGTGTTTGTGTGAATCATGTCAACCCGTTTATCACTCGTTTACGCGTTTAAATAAAATTAATAATTATTTTTAAAAATTAGGAAGATTTATATATATATAGATATATATATCTTATTTTTAGTGATAGCCATAGATTTCTTTTTTTTTTTAATTTAGTGAGTCACAAAAAATATAATAATAAATTAAAATTAAACGGTTAAACGAGTCGTATTGTGTTACCCGTTTATTAAACGGTTCGTATTCGTGTTGAGATTTTTCACCCATTTATTAAACGGGTTGTGTATGGATTTACATTTTTTTCACCCGTCACCCATTTAACCCGATACGTAACCGTTTAACCTGATATATTTGATCACCCTACCTTCCAGTATGATGGGTTCAAAAAAAATTCATAATATATATTGAAAAACTTGATGGCAAGAAAAATTCATAATATGTATTGAAAAACTTACTAGTATGATGGGTTTTCTGGTAAATCTTTCTAAGTATGATCGGTATAGAAAGAAAGACTAATAATAGGTAACGTTTTTGATATGTCAAATCCATTATCCAATTAAATCTAAAGTATTTTTTAGAAATAAAAGATGAAGAGCTAGAGCAACATAGTGAGATTGGGAGGGAGAGAAATACTTGAAAAGAGACTGTGAGTGGAAGGAAAAAGAGTGAAAGAAATTTGAGGGACATTGCTACTTTTAAAGTTAGAAATGATAAAGTTTAGGTATTTTAAAACGATTTTGATATATTTTAGGCTTTTCTGGAAGATTTTACACAAATTTGTGAAACGCATTGAGCCTATAAACTCAGTCAATTGCTACTTTTAAAGTTAAAGGCATAAAATTTTATACTTTTTGAAAAGATTTTGTTATAGTTTAGGCTTTTCTAGAAGACCTTAAGGGGTCTCAGAACATAGAGTTAAACTAAATGCTAAAAATTTAATTAGAGCCCTAGGCAACTATTCAAATAATCTGGCCCTAGGATCGGCCTTGGTGCATCTCCTCCCATTCAAAAAAAATCAAATTATTTGCATATCCCTCATTGTCGAGTCTTCGTTCATACAACCGATTAAGTGAGACAAAATTTATCACCAGATGACATGTAAGAATAAGATAATATTTGTATTAATCCATATTTTATGCATTTTGTTTCAATTTGTTAAAAATCTTGTGTTGACCATTACAAGATAATGACATAGCTAAGATGTTCAATGTTAAGGTGATGCAACATAATTTTTTTTTGGTAATTTAGATATCAAAAATGTATATTAAATATTAAACATGGGTTATCTCATACCCATGTTATATGTGTGCGATGGTTGAATTAAACAATGCATCATAAGAATTGTAAATATACATAGATCACATTGACTAAGTACAATTTTTTCAGCAAGCAGATCCACACATGTTTGTCTTCTTCATCTCTTGCTTGACTTGCACTTCTCAAAATCTCATTAAAAATATTCTCTTTCTTCAAATTATCATATAGAAGTTTTTGTCTTCTATGTCATATTTATAAATCAACCAAACACTTCTATAATAAGAAATAATATGAGCTAAAAATTCTAAAATTATAAAACTTAATTTGTTTTCCCGGCCCTCAAAATTGATATATGATACATGGATTCTCGCCTAACATCCCCTATTCAAAAATAAAATAAAGGGAATCAATGGATTAATGTCTTGTGTCTTTAGTGATTTTTAAAAAAATACTATATTAATAATAGACAAAGAGAGAGAGGGGGGGCATTGAAAGGGAGAGGAGGGGACGAAAATAAATGCTTTGATTGGTATATTAATTTTTGATAGAGACAAAAACATAGTTAGAAGGAGAACTCTTGTGTGTACAAGTTTCTGTGTGTGTGTGGGGGGGGGGGGGAGAGAGAAAGAATTTGTTAGTAATCTGAACGTTGTCTACTTGATGGACCACATAAAAATATATTCAACATTTTAGGGACTAAAATGATATAATTGAAATATTGAAGATCAAAATAAAATAAACTCATACTTTTAGGGATTTCCAATACAATTAACCCAAAAAATAATACATTGGCCTTAAAGTTTACTATTAAACCCTTCACTATTAAAAGGTTTCATTGTAACCCTTTCAACTAAAAAGCTTTTCCTGGATTAATTACAATTTGTCCTTCCAAACTATGAGATTTGTGTCATTTTGTCTCTTAACTATTATTCTTTTGCATTGTCACCTTAACTATCAAAATTAATTTCGAATTGACGAATCCGTAAACGTCTGTTTGTTTTTTAATAGAAAATGTCAACATGTTGATACAAAGTGAAATAAAATCACATCATTTGAATGTAAACTGAAACAACTTTCAGTTAAATGTCTAATATACGTTAACCATTGGGTTCAAAAGGACAAAGCTTTATCAAAAGTTTAAATTGCCCTTATATATAAAAATAATACAATCCACGCTAATTTATTATCTCTTTCTAAACTACTCATCGACAAGAGCTTTGGGTTTCGAATATTGTGGAATCAATCAATTACTGTTAAATGAGTGTATGTATTCGTAATCAGACCCCAAGAGCTGAACCAAATCATTCTGCCTTTACAATTTTAGTTATTTTATTCATAGTTACTCTTCCGCACTTTGAAGCTTTATTGATCACTATCCTTTGACCAAAAACTAATGGTGGTTACTGTTACTGTTGGATCAGCAGTTGAAATATATTGCCTATTTTGTTCTATTATAAAAGCCTTTGAATGCTTTGAGTTGAGCCCTAGACTGGTTGTTTCAAGGCAATTGCCTGTTGATGCATCTTCACTACAGTGGCCTGGTTAGCTGGATGATGATTCTATATATTTGCTTCCATAGCTCATGTCACAATTTAAGTCACACGCTCTAGCTGGGGGTGAGAGCGGGGGCGTAAAAACAGAAAATTTTAAAACAATCTTAGAGCGAGAGCGCTTTAAAACCGTTATACTATATGCATACATACATATTTATATATATATAATTAATAAATATACGATAAATTATGATATATATGAGTAAAAAATTAAATTTCATACACAAATATATGATAAATTATTTAACTATTATTTTGGCATATAAATAATAGAGAGAATGATAAATTAAAAGTCTTTTTGTTAAAAAAAAAAAGGGAAAAAAGAAGCCAAAGGCCGAACAGATCCCACATGGGTAAGCTAAGCTTTGTGGCTAGCAACACTCTCCTTCTATAAATTGTAGTAAATAATAGGATTTTTTGGGTATGAGTATATTTTTTTAGACTTATTTGAGAGAAAGTGCATCGATAAGTATTTTACTTTATTAAGTTCAATTTTAATAAAATATTTTGTAATTAGGTACAAAATTCAAATGACATTTGAATTTTTTTACTTACTTACACTTTCTTAAATTATGCATTATTCTTATTCTTTCACACTTTCTCTCCTCCTATTTCTCACACCTTTTCTCTCTCTCACCTTCCATCTTTCTCCTCTATTTTCTCTCTATCTCTCTATGTTACTCTCTCTATCTCTCCCCTATTCTCTTTCTCTCTCACTAATAATCTTTTTTTCAAATATATAAATATTTGATTTGATTTTTTCATCTTCCCCAATTTTCTCTCTCTCTCTCTCTCCCCCTATTTTCTCTCACTGATGCTCTCTCCTTATTCTCTCTTTATATCAACATTACAATAGTACAATTACACAGATCAGTTATAACAATCAGTTGTAATTGTCCTATGATACATTAAACTAATTACTCGTGTGTTTTGATAAACCAAACAGTTATACTAAATAATTACACATGTGTTTTGATAAACCAAACAGTTATACTAAATAATTACATAAAATTATGACATCAACCCAATTTATCATTCAATTGTTTACATAAAATAAAGAGTTACATCATTTAATATCACGACATTGTTACACTAATCATATAAACTAAATTTGGTGTAATGATAAACTCTTTTGTGTAATGATAAGCACAATTTGATGTATATAATTAATGTAACCATGTCGTAATACTAAATAGTGTAACTCTTTAGTTTATATAAACAACTGAATAACAAATTGAGTTGATGTTGTAATTTCGTATAATTATTTGGTGTAACTATTTGGTTTATTATAACACACGAGTAACTATTTGGTATATTATATGGTAATTATAACTAATTGGTGAAATTTTGTTCTTGTAACAGTTATATAAGGAGAAAGAAAGAGAGAAAAGGAGAGAAAGACTAACAGTGAGAGAAAATATGAGAAGAGAGAGATGAAAAAAATAAATCAAATATTTATATATTTGAAAAGAAAATAAATTATGAATGAGAGAGAGAAAGAGAGATAAAATGAAATAGGGGAGAGATAGAGAGAGTACTGGAGAGAGAGAAAATAGGGGATAAATAGTGAGAGTAATGGAGAGAGGGAGTAATGGAGTAATAAATCACATTTTAATCTTTTTCAAAAAATGCACTTAGAACAAATAAGTTTTCTTAATTTAGTTTAGCTCAATTAAGTTCAAATTTTTGCATCGTCTTCCAAATTTTCCTAAATAATAACCATTCAAACTATATTGGGCCCTTGGTAGGAAAACCTTTAATTGAGGTGAGTACAACACAAAGGAGGTCGGCCTACTTAACATATTTGGGCTGGCCCAAGATAAATTTTAGGTTTTTGGGTTCATTAAGATTTTAAATATGCAATTTACAAATTTAAATTTTGTGTTTGTAGATTTAGCGGAGTAAGAGCGTGAATTCATGTCGATTCGCTCTCAATTCATGAATTTACGTTTCGAGCGCTGAAGCATGGCTTGTGAGGAATGAATCATGTGACTAAGGTCACAATGGCCAGATACAATTGAATTTTGCAATCTTGAGGAGAAACAAGTTGTTCCTCATCTTCATTATCAAGGTGTTGGTGTACAAAACTAGTTCACTGGTAGTTGGTGGTCTAACACCTTACAAGACAGATGAGGGGGGTCTATAGAGGTCCAAGAAACACCAGTGAGATCACTTTTCTCTTGATTTGGATCCTCTACATGTTACACTTTTTCATTTTTGAGAGTAAATTACACTGACACCCCCTAAACTATCACTATTTTTCTACTTTGTCCCCTCCACTACCAAATTTCTCATATTATACCCTCAGGTATGTGATTAGTTTTATATTACCTCAACATCCGTTACATATTTAATGAAAAATTATTTTATTTTGCCCCCCCAAATTATGTAATGTTTTTCACTTATACTTCGTCACGTCAGCGATATTTTTTCCAAAAAGATAACAAACGTTCGTGATTGGGGCATTGTGAAACAAAAGCGTTAGTTTAGAGTGTAATTTGAGAAATATAATAGTTGAAGGAGCAAAATGGAAAAGAGTGAGAGTTCAAGGGACGTAAGTGTAATTTAATCTAGTTTTCACCCATGGTTTGATTAAGTGGATTTTACTGGGCGTTGGTAAATCCAAATAAATCCACAAATAGAGTAGAACAAATTTAGACATGAATGATTCGATGAAGTGTACAGTTTTTTATTTTTATTTTTTGGTTTTTACCTTCGTCACAACCGAGGGCGGAGTCAGGATTTTTGTTTATCCCGAACTAAGTTAAGCATTCATAATACAAATATTTTTTAATATATTATGTGGCCCAAAAATTTTGTTTTTAATGTTGGCCCAAAAATTTTGTTTTTTAATTGTGGCCCAAAAATTTTATTTTTTAATGTTGAGCAAAAAAATTTTTTTTTTTAATGTTGGGTCAAAAGTTTTTGTAATAAGTTTGGGTAGATGATATAGAGCTCAAATTGTTTTGTTTTAAATGTGTTAAATTTTTAATTTTTTTTGGGTAAATAATGTGGGTCTAATATAAACGAGGAGCACACATAATATATTATATAAATATACTAGTTATAACCCGTGCCTGAAGGCACGATAAAATATAAAATTTGAGCGTCCAAAAAATCGATCCCACTATATTAAATTTTTTAAAAATATATTAATTACAAATTAATCAAATATTAAATGATTAAATATATGATAGAAATGCGTGATGTGATATTTTTAGGGAGAAAATATATAAATGATTAAACATGTGATAGAAATAAATGATGTGATTTGACGTTTGAGTTTGAAAAAAAGAAGATGGGAGAGGTAAGTGATTGATGATGATTTTGAAGGGAAAAATATGACTGGTATAAAATTCAAACACACTCTTATTTTATTATATAGATGATACATAAACCCTACTAATAAAAAAAAAAAAATTGAGGGGGGCACTTGCCCACCCTGGCCCAGCTGTCCCTCGTAATCCCTTCTGTGTTCTGATCAAAATAGGAATAGAAAACCCTGAAAAAATTTCTTTCTATGATTATTGAGACTTAAGCCTTAAGAGTTTTGAAAATTGGACTAATAATTAGTTATTTAATAAGTTAGTACTGATAGTCTTGTACGAAATTGATAATTTTTTATTTTTTTACTCTGGCTTCGGCCCGCTAATGGATCCATCCCTATCACAACTATAAATCGACCTACAAGGGACGTGGCACGTTTTTATTCGGCATTCAACAATTCTGACCAAGAAGGGGAACATAAAAACAACTCCTCCAATGAAACATACTAAAATTTATTCCAACGTGACTACATAATAATTTCTTACAGTGCACACCAAGTTATTTTCAATACAAATTACAGAGTACTAAAATTGCATAGGAAGAATATGTCGGTGTCTTTTATCCTATTTTTTTTAAAAAAAAAAGAAAAAAGAAAAAAGAAAAAAAAAATGAAGGAAGATATTGTGGTTACATTCCCTAGCTAGTAGAAATTTGAGTGCAGGGTTACCTTCTTTAGCTTATTGAGGAGAGAGGAAGCCGCGGTTCATGGGACATCTGCCGGCCACAGGATGCCATTTGGCCCTGGCGCCAGCGCCGGGACGATATTTGCTGGTTTGAAAGCATCCACAATTTCTTGCAAGTAGCGGCCTAAACCCTCCTCACCTGGAAAAAGAAATACAAAATGCACTAAACGCATTAATCCTATATACAAAACAATGTAATATAGTTTTGAAGACCACAAGAATAGCCTATGATACATACCCACCATATGTGAACTAATCAAACGCAGGATTGGACTGAATAACTATCAATCTGACTCTTAATATGGTGTCTTGCCAGTTACGGGATCGCAACGCTACATATTATCTCACATTTAATTTTTTGTTTCATTTATCCATATGATATTAGTAAGTATTTTCTCGTCCAATCCCCCTTTTAGCAAATATAAACCAGCCCTATTATGGTGATAGGCACTTCATTTGTTTGTCCACGAATCCATGTTTTATTTTTGTTTTTTGAATCTCTCACTTTTCTGTATTGACAAGATTAGTAGCATGAATAAATTAAACCCTATCATATACGAAGGGGCAGGGATATATATAAATTTAACAGGTTTAGCGGGTGGGGCGGAGATAAATTTTAGTCCATTCTTAAACGGGTTTATACTGTATCCTCATATACATTCACCTTCTAATACGTATGATCAATTCTCAGTCCAAATAGAATAGGTTTGGACAAATTGCTATTTTTTCTGGTCCACTACCATCCCTATTTTCGCATCAAGAAGTGGAGCACGGGATTCACATCCTTTCTAATACACTTCTTCTCAATTTTTTCAAAGGCCGATCACACTGTGTATTGGCGATGAAGCCAAAAATGTATATAGTGGATCCTATAATCCTATTTGAGTTTTTGGTGGGTGATTTACCATTAAAAAAAGTGTACTCTCGAAACAACAGCATGCATCTCTTATTTACTCACGAAACAACAGTATTAAATTTTCTTCTGTTATTTTAACACCCCCCCCCCCCCAACCCAACACACACACACACACACAAGAAGGTACAAAGACAAGAAAAACCATGGAGGCAAACTTACCAGTTGTGCTGGGCTTGGGTGTTTCAACTAGTTCCCTTGCATTCACTGCACAATAAAAGAGCAGCATAGTAATGAAGACAACTTCCCATATTATCAAAATCTTCCTGGAATCCATTCTTTTGGGTGGTGTGGTCATGAGGTTGTGTTTTCCGAGGGGGGTGGTGATAGTGAACATATATAGCCACCATTACAGAAGTTTTGCCTTGTCTGATCAAGTCCGAAGTCTTGAAAAAGACCCAAGAAGCCTCTAGAGAAATATGAATAATAATTCTACTGAGATCAAGGCGGTGTTTCGTCAGGAGCACGTCAAGGACTACATACACCAAATTTAAATTCCATCCACACACATAATAGATATTTAAAAAAAAATTACCGACAAAAATTAGATAACAACTTCAGAAAAGGTTGAAGAAATGGCCAAAAGATGAAATATCATATTATTATGCAACATAAAAAGATTATATGCATATATATTCAACAACTTTGTTAATTCGAATTGTGATTAAAATTCGCTTCGTTAATAAGTCTAAACAAGATATTGGTGATAGCCACTTCACCCTTAACCAGCCTAATCATGAAGTGGTTGTTTTTTGTCTGTTTGTTAGAGTCTCATTTTCTCTATTGATAGGACATGCGATAGGAATAAACCTTTGGTTCTTGTAGTTTTGAACATCCTCCGAGATTAGCTGCCTATCGTGTAGTTTTGGATGACTTAGGATGTGCTTAGCTAATGTCTGACGTATATCGCAAAGTATTCACCAAGAGGAAGAAGATATAATCTACATCTTTTCTAATATATTTTTTCTCAAGTTTCTTCGATAGTACTTCCCCAGCTATATATCGGTATAAGACTCACTTAAGTGTGTAGGGGATATTACTTAAATTTATGGCAAGCGAAATACTATTACGAGGAAGTGTAATGAACGGTATCCAGATTAGTAGAGCATGCATCTTGCTTATTACCTTAGAAAATGGTAGCTTCAATTTTCATGAATTATGTTACTTTACCAGTTTCTCGGGATCAAATAATTACTCTCCAAAACACACATGATAAACAATAATACTATTTTTTACTCAATTTATTAACTTAATCCATCCATTGAATTGTTCCATGGGTCCTAACTAATATTAGGATTCATTGTCAATTCAATGGTTATGATTTTTAGATCAATTAATTAGATCGATAAATTAGGTCAAAGTAACATTGATAGACGATAAAATGCATGCATAGAAGTGCATACGAAACAAAACGAAAGAAGGGTCCTAAGGGGGGGGAAATATTCATTACAGTAGTGACACCACTTGTCAAGGTGATGTGATATCACCAATTAATAATATTAAAATAAATGGATCACATAAAAATTAATTACTACCCTGCTATGTAAGCAAATAACTCCCTACTCTTCTTCCATATAAACCCAAATGAGATTCATCTTACTCATTTGAGATTTTATTATTGGTATCACTATTATATTCAAGATTTACTCCCTTCGGAGAACCCCCTTTGCGAACAGGAGAGGACCTAGCATGGTTTCCACCACCCGGGTCAGGCCGAGCTCGGCTTTGGGTTTGGGTTGTATATAAATTTATCTTTTATTACTGAGGAAAAAAAAAAAGAACCAAGAAAGAGCATGGATGCGGCAAACTCATCGGTTGGGCTTGGCTTGAGTTTAACTATCAAGAGTATTCGAGTCAATTTACGAATATCTTGACTAATCTCATCCTCAGTCTGGACAAAAATAGACCATTCATGTTAAAATTAGGGTATTTATAAGAGCTAAATTCCTCATAGTCTGATTCCAATGAATTATCAAGATTCAAACTCAAGACGTCTGAATTTATAACTCGTCCTTATTATTATTTGAATTACCTTTGAGGTTGGGTATTTCAACCAGTTCCCTTGCATTTACTGCAGAAGACGAGCAGCACAACACTGAATTAGAAAACTATCCAAATTAGGAAAATCTTCCTACAAAAGCCATTTTCTTTTGCATTTACTGCAGAAGACGAGCAGCACAACACTGAATTAGAAAACTATCCAAATTAGGAAAATCTTCCTAGAAAAGCCATTTTCTTTTTTTTTTGTTGTGGGGATGTAGGGGCGGAATCAGAATTTAATTGCAAGAGGCACAAATAGATACAATTGCACAACCAAGATTTTTATTTAATTTGGTCATTCAAATTTTATGTTGAATGTCAAATACTCAATTGTATGGTATTAATTTGGTCAATAGGCCGTGTACAATTCGCCAATATATGTCCACAGGACCACAACTGTATTAGTTGTTCCTTGTCTTCGCATGCTGAAGTCCTAAGACGCGGGAAGACTTCAATTTGTGAATGAGATGCACCTTGCCAGAAGGTAGGACAAATTCACGAGTAGAGTTGTGATTAGAAAAACCAGTAAGGGAGGCCCATCTTAATATTCAGCAGGGGCGGCTCAAGCCAATTAAGGTCTAAAACGAAAATATTAAATGAAATTTTTTTTATTTTTAGTATTATTTTTTTAAAAAAAATAATTTATTTTTAATTTTTTATGTGAGAGGGAGAAAAAAGAATGACGTATTAATGTTATCAAGAAAGAGATTTTAATATTTATTTTTACTTTTTACCACATAGAGGGAAAGAGTGTGTTTAATTTTAACTTTTTTTTAATTTTTTTTACCCGAGAGAGAGAGAGAAAAAAAAAATGGGTGGGAATAAATATGAGTTGACTTTTGAGTATTTTTTTAATTTTTAAGTTTTTAATGCTATGGATTGAATTATAGGCTCAAATTATTGCAATAAAAATTTTGATTGGATTTAATTTTTTTGGACTTTTTTTGTAAGGCTTAAAATTTAATTGATTTAATTTTTTTTTGTGGGTAAGCGATATATCTAAAACTATAAGGCCTTCTACAAATTTGGGTTCTAAAACTCATACTTTTTTTTCCATACTATTAGGCCGGCCTAATATTCACATGCTTGGCGCTCTATCATTGGTCCTTTTAATTAACCTAATATTATGGGGTTATCATAAATCTCAGATTTTTTAACCGATAACTCTTATGTGTCCGTTTTCAAATTTTGATTGTCGAATTCAGTTAGAGTCCTTCTCATGCTTCTACACTTTCAAACTGCCTAACCCAGGTCTCTCTCTTTCCTCCTCCTTTTTATACCTTTCGTCTTATACCTAGCAGTGTAAGATACATACACGCCTCTTTCTACCTCTGTTTCACTTCATTTTCTCTTCTACAGGCACAACTCCCTCTCGATCACTTTTCCCAACAGAGCCTCTCGATATTTTCTAACAATAATCTATTTTTGTATCAGTTTGCATTAGTGACACCCAAAGGCACTTTAATTTGTAATTGAGCAATGTTATACAAACTTGAAAAATTGACTTGATCAATCAGTAATATTGATTTAGATGAAGGTCTTAATATTTAATGAGATTCACTGTCTATTCAATAATTGTAATTCATCAACTCAACAAATCATGTCAATTTTTTAATTACAAATAACATGTCTTTGTAATTTGTGACCTATAAATGAGCTTTGGTGATATAACTAACTCTCGACTCTGTCAAAGATTCCTAATGAGATTGTACTTTCTAGATATTCACTATTTTATTTATTTATTCAATTTTTTAGGTGTAATATTTCAAATGTGGGGATCTAGGTAATTAAGTGACAAGTATGATGGAATCTAGGTATAATTTATTTATTTAATTTTAGACAACAAACTGACGGCGGTTAGGTTGAGGTGTGCATTGATATAAATTTCTATTTTTGAGAGTGTAAATTAAAATTTTTTTTTTTTGAGAGTATAGATTAAAATTCGAACAATCTTTCGAAGTACAATTTGAGATTTACCCTAAAAAAATATGTTACAATTATACCCCGGTGATTCGAAAAATGAGAAAGTGAGGCCCCACGGCGCCATTTTCGATGAGCACAAATAATGAAGCTAGTCCAAATTACAATAACTTAGATTAGTGATTTGGAATATAAGAATATTGACCGTAAAAAAATATGTTACAAAAAACTAAGTGAGCAGGTGAGAAAGCAAGGAAATACAAAATTCATGTTACAATCTCTATTATACTTGAAAAGATGGACAAGAAATAGGGTTATTCATGAGTTGTATCAGCTGGAGTTTAATCTAGTTTTGTTAGAGTCGGGTATATATATATAACTCTAAAAGGTGTGTAAGTATAGAAGTTATTTAATTCAAACAATATAAATAAAAATTTTAAATTTTGGCATTTAGTGGAAAGAACATTGTCATTCGTGGACAAGTCAACAATTATAGCATGCCAACATTATACTTCTAGCTAACAAATAAGAGAGTAACTACATCACAACAGAATTTGCGGTAGAAAAAAGTTGAGTAAATTACCTATTTTGTCCTTAGATTATATCGGATTTGCAATAGAAAAAAGTCGACTAAATTACCCATTTTGTCCTTATACTATACCAAGTTTAAATTCAGCCATTAAACTTTATTATGTGTCAATTAAACTCTCCGACATTTTGATTTGAGTCATTGTGAACCTTCTGTTCAATTTATCGTGTCTCACACATGATTGAGATTTTAGGTTTATTTTAGCAAACCATGAATACTTTTTGATGGACCAAGCCCAACTCATGTTGAAAGTCTAGTCTTAATTAAGAGTCCAAATTTATAAAGATCCACTATTTAGTCCAAAGGGGTGCATACCGGCCAAGTTCGCCAAGGGAGTAAGTAGAGTCTCCAAAAGCCTTTATCCACGCCGCCTTAGAAATGGTTAATCCTCACGTCATCCGTTGATCGAATTTTATGGAGAACACCGTAACTACCTCTTCCATTGAGAAGAGGTCGCTAGCTCCACCAAATCAACCACTTAGTTACTAGTAACTCACCCCAATCTGTTATGAGGCGACTATTAATTGTAAGTCTCGCCAACACTTGGGGGGCATCACATTCAGTCGAACACATCTCTCCTACCTCTCTCAGCTTGTAACTCCCTGCTCTTGCTATACACTTGAAGTAATAAAACTCCCCGAAGACCCTAGTCATTCAAAATGGACATAGGTCACGTTGACCGAACCACTATAAATTATTGTCTTGCTTGTGTCTCAATCTCTAACTTCTTAATTACTGCTCATTTGACAGGTGGTGTACAAACTCAATTTGTGCATCATCAGTTTGGCGCCGCCTGTGGGCACGACAAAATTCTCACCTAAGCACTCTTCTTCCTATACATATGACAATCACCACCAGATCCATGAATCAGCCTGAAGATAATCCACCACAAGAGGAGAAGGTTGCTCCTCCACTAACCAATCATTTTCCAAATGCACAACAGATGCTGGAGACAATGTAACAACTCGTTGATCAGAATCAGCAGATCCTACAACTAATGCTCGCTGGACAACAAGGAGGAAGACAGCCTGGAGGACCTCAAGCTAGAGGAGCTCCACGCCTTGGGCATCAAGGAGCTTCTCCCTTGGGAGCCCCATATAGGGGAGCCCACCATGAGGGACCTCCACCTCCTCCTCCAGCTCACTCTTCTCATTGTGGAGACCCACATTTTCAAGAGGATGAGGGCGAAAACCAAAACGTGGAGAATGAGAGTCATTTCCACGGTAATTCCAAAGGAGCTCCCAACCACTAATATAAAAAAAATAAAAAAAAGTGTAAAATTAGCTAATCGACGTCTTCAACGCCATGAAGGCACAAGGACCCAAAACCGTTGATTACCTGGTAAGGCGAACCGACACACCTTTTATACCAAATGTGGCGAACTACCCACTTTCCCAAAAGTTCAAAAGACCCACTTGATTACCTTGAAACTTACAAGTCTTTGATGCAGTTGCACAATGTTTCTGATGAAATCATGTGTAGGGCTTTCTCGACTACCTTGAAGGGATTTGTCTGACAGTGGTTCGCCAAACTCATCCCTGGCTCTATAGGCACTTTCGCCGAACTAAACAGATCCTTTGTGGCACAATTCATTGGCGGACGCCTCCACTAGAAGCCTGTCACCCATCTGCTCAGCAAAAAATAGGACCCGAATGAAAGTCTGAGAAGTTGCCTCATTTGTTTTAACGAAAAGGTCCTTCACATTAAGGAGCTCGATGACAAGTTCACCATGGCTGCTTTCTTGGGAGGTTTATGCTCATCTAGATTTCTTTTCTCAATGATAAAGCACCCACCAATAAGCATGCCAAAATTGTGGGCAAAAGCTTAGAAATATGAAAACACCAACGAGGAGAGTCATCACCATCATGTTCACCACCAGCGCCCGACTCTAAAAAAAGAAGCCACAAAGGCACAAGCATGAATAGATTTTGTGGCTCAGCTCACAGTGCCTAAGGAAAGAGGTTGTCAAGAAGACTCAGCGCCAGGCGCCAGGCGCCAGGGGCCCATCAGTGCTCCTACCCAGTCGTTCAGCTCCTCAGGTGCCCAGCACCTCAGGCCCATCAGTGCTCATACACAATGGTTCAGCTCCTCAGGTACTAGGACCCAAGCGCCCAGCACCGGCACCCAACACCATCAGGCGCCCAGCTCCTCATCTCCATCTATTGGAATGAGCCTCCGGCTTGGTGACCCTTCTATGGGCTAACCCTCAAATTCTACCTCTACTCTCATGTGGGTAGCCTCACAGTCAGTATATCTCCAACTTAGCAGCTTTCTTGTGGGGTCGCCAAAAACTTGGCCTATCTCTACTCTACTCTAAAGACAGACAGTCTATATCTCCAGTTGAGTGGCTCTCTCGCGAGTCGTCAAAAGCTTGGTCTATCTTTTCTCTACTCTCAAGATAGGCAGTTTATATCTCCAGCTGAGCGGCTCTCTCGCGGGTCACCAAAATCTTGACCTATCTTTTCTCTGCTCTCAAGATAGGCAGTCTATATCTCTAGCTGAGCGGCTCTCTCGCGGGTCACCAAAATCTTGGCCTATCTTTGCTCTGCTCTAAAAAAGGCAGCCTATCTCCAGCTTAGCGGTTCTCTCGCGGGTCGCCAAAAAGCTTGGCCTATCTTTGCTCTGCTCTCAAGACAGGCAATCTATATCTCTAGCTAAACAACTCTCTTGCAGGTCGCCAAAAGCTTGGCCTCTGTTCTGCTCTCAAGTAGACAGCCTATACCTCCAGCTTAGGGGCTCTCTCGTAGGTCGCCAAAAGCTTGGTCTCAAAAGATGCAGCTCTCTCACAAGCAATCTTCAAACTCTGTCTTTGCTCTCATGCAAGCAATCTACCTCTCTTTCCAGGTAATCTTGTTAGATATTTTGATGTTAAAATAACATTATTTTTACCATCTTTAGGCACATTTTTGAAACTCAAGCCATCTGCAACCCTCGGGATTACATTAGATTGAATGTCAATAATTGAGCCTTAACCTTTTTGTGTCCATCTGGCACCATCGCCTAGTTGTCGCAGGTCTCCAACACTTAACACCTAGCGCAAACAAGGCCTACCTGCGTTTGTCCCCAAACAACGTTCCTCCATCGCAATCAGCAAAATCACTAGCCACTTGGGTCGCCCCTACTTCGAGCCTCAACGACTGCGCTCCAACCTCACCTCCATGGCCCACATCAACATCAATGAAGCGCTTAGCCTCCTGGAGTGGCGCCCCTAGCGCCTGATCCTAACTACTCGCCCCTTTTCAGTTGACACCATTCCCAACAGCACCGAGCCCAACGACGTCAAGCCTAGCAGGGCCACGCCCCATGGCGCCTCGCCTTCCCTCGTAAAGGACCCTTCATTATCAACGATCGACACCGCCATCAGCGTCACTCACTAGTGCTTGCCAGCGCCCGCCAGTACTGAGGGAACCCCTAGTCGCTTGCTAGGAAGGACGCCCTTGGCTCCTCGCTATCGGCCTATAGCGCCTCGACCTCCTCGGTCTGCGCCTCTTTTTTGGCGACCTCTCCATAAGTGATGTGCCCTGCAACGGAGCCCATAGGAGCTTGCCTATGATGCTCGCCTCCTGGACGCCACACCCCAACCCCATGGAGCAATAACTCACCTTCAACGCCCAAGGCGTACTTGCATGGTTGCACTAGGTGCCCAGCGGCTCTGCCCAGCTCGCTCATTGTCGTTGCCTCAACTCTATGGATCAGTTCTTCGCTGTCAGCGCCTCCCCTAAGCTTTGCGCCTTCTCCAACCAGCGACGCCCATGGTGCCACACCCTTAAGGGCGCCCATGGAAGCTTGCCTGGAATGCCTTCGATCCTCCTCGCAAACCAAGTGCCTTCGATCCCCGCGACCTAATCGGGCAGGTTAATCCCTGAAATCCAGTCGAAGTGCAACATGGACCTAGCAGATTTCTTCTCAGACTGTTGGAGAATCCTTGTTAGGTTGAAACTGATTGCCTTGACATTAACTTTGATCCCGAAGTCAAGAGGAGTCTTCATCAATCAGGATGCGGGTTCAACTAAATGCCCTCCTCTTCAAATTCCATTGGACACAGGGCATTGGGGGGCAAATGATGGACAAGGCCCAATTTATGTTGAAAGCCCAGTCTTAATTGAGAGCCTAAACTTATAAAGATCCAGTATCCAGCCCAAAGGGGTCCACACCGATCAAGCTCGCCAAAGAAGTAAGCAGGTTCTCCAAGAGTCTTATCCACGCCGCATTGGAAAGAGTCAACCCTCACGTCATTCTTTAACCGAATCTTATGGAAAGTACCGTAAATACCTCATCCATTAAGAAGAGGTCGCCAGATCCACCAAATCAGCCACTTAGTTACTAATAACTCGCCTCAATCTGTTATGAGACGACTATAAATTATAAGTCTCGCCAACACTTGGGGGCATCACATTCAGTCGCGTACATCTCTCCTACCTCTCGCAACTTGTAACTCCGTGCTCTCGCTACACACTTAAAGTAATAAAACTCTCCAACGACCCTAGCCATTCAAAGTGGACTTAGTTCACGTTGACTGAACCATTATGAATTCTTGTCTTGCTTGTGTCTCCATCTCTCACTTCTTAATTACTACATTTATTACTGTTCATCTGATAGGTGGTGTACAAACCCAATTTGTGCATCATCACTTTCAATAAACTCAAACCAACACTTGACCCTATATGACCATCCCCACCTTTTCTCTCACAATCTGTTCATCTCTAATCCTTTATGTGTGTGTATGTGTGTACGTGAATGCATTTGTTTTATTTCTATTGGCATCTCTTTCACAGCTTATGATAAAATCAAGTATGAAAAGAAATTGATCAAAAAGGAACATGAGAAAATTTTCGTGGTTTAGTCATTAGACCTAAATTCACGAATTAAAGCCTAATACGTTGCATCTTCTTATTAAATTTTTGGTACTAAAAACAAATGGGTTATACCATATCACTATAAGAATTTCTGAAAAAACTGACAATTGTTAAACGCCAGTAAAAGTGTAAAAAACGCCAACAATGAGAGAAACAATCACATCTCATTGAACTGAGAGAAACAAGAATCCACGAGATAAACAATAATATGAGAAATTGTTGAATTAATCTTATCATAACACATGATCTTATTTTTTTATGGTGTTATCTTCAACACTCCCCTCAAGTTGGACAAAAAAAATGTTGAAGTGAAGTTTACAACTTGAATTTGAAGATGGACACAATTTTGACCTAGTTCAACCTCACAACACAACCATCAACAATATTATGCAGCCATTCAGATTTAGTTTCTAAAGCTTCACCCTACTAAATCATAGATGAATCTACAACAAGTCGTCTTCTTCTCTCGAATCAATTGACACCATTCATGTATATAATCACTCAATCTTCGAACACAAAGACCATTATTATGCACACACACAGAGGCTGTCAATGGATTGAGTTTGAATCAAATTTTAACTAATCCAAATTCGAATCCAACTTTGAAAGTTTGATCTGATAATCCGACAGATTATATTTTTGTAGTTCATATCTGAATCCGTTAACAACTTGAATCTGATTTAATTCAAATAATTTAATTGAACTAAATTTTAACAAAGTACATTTAAATTTTAACTAAATTCATTCAAATAATCTCTTAATTTCTTTAATATTTATACAATCTATTTAATAAAGTAGCTAGGAATGTTTGTCTTTAATTTTATGCGGCTCAGATCGTTTCAAGACTTTTGATCCGACGGTCCTCATACCAAATTTTCCTAACACTCCTATCTCTTATCTAACTCTTTTCCCTTATCTCATACTAACTAATGCAGACTCCTATCTCCCCTTTAACTTTATCTTCCTATCTCATACAATAACTCTTTTTCCCTCTCTCCCTCCTCTCTCTTTCTCTCTCTGATACACTCTACCTCCTCTCTTCCATTTTTAAATGATCAGTAACCCATCAAATTAAACAATCCAGCAACCCATTTATACTTATCTAGCAACTCCCAGCAACCCATCTATTCCATTCTCTCTTCCATACCCATCTCTTCCATTCTCTCTTCCATTTTTAAAAATACTAGCAACCCATCTCTTCCATTTTCCCACCAACTCTCACCCGGCACCTCTCTCTCTTCCTTATCTCTCAAGTTATCTCTATCTCTCTTCCTTATCTCTCAAGTTATCTCTATCTCTCTTCCTTATCTCTCATCTAAATCTCTCTCTCATTTTTAAAAAGCAAACTACTTTCCCTTATCTCTAAATTTTCCCCTCCACTGCAATACATACCACACCGAAGTAACACCCTTTCCCTTCCACTCTGTCTCTACCTTGCGGCTCCAATACACACTGAACAACCCACTGCAAGCAGTCCAGGTATTTCTCTCTGGGTCTTCTCTCTCTCTCTCTCTCTCTCTCTCTCTCTCTAACTATGCATGTGTTTTTGTTCGTGTGTGTGTGTTGTGTTCATGTGTGTGTGTTGTTTTCATGTGTGTGCATGTGTTTGTGTTCATGTGTGTGTCTGTTCATGCGACTGCTAGTGTGTTCATTTGTGTGCCTGTATTCTTGTATTTTTAATTTTTCAGAATGTGTTCATGTGTGTAATATAGTGTTTCCTCGGGGCCAGTTGGTGTTCATGTGTGTAATGTAGTGTTTTTCAGAATGTGTTCCTGCATTCTTGTAATATTTTAGACTTGGGGCCAGTCGATGCAAGAAGGGTAATGCAAAAACCAAAGAGAGAAAAAAAAAAGAAAAAACCTTCGTCCTTAAGTTAAATATAATACCCATAAGACCCAGATTGGTGGCTTGCAATTCAAACCCTGGAAATGAGATAAGAAACACATGAAACAATGCATTTAAAAATACGTGAAACAATGCATGTGTGTGTGTGTGCCTGTGTGATGTGTTCATGTGTGTGTATTGTGTTCATGTGTGTGCATGTGTTTGTGTTCATGTGTGTGTTCATGCGTCTGCCAGTGTGTTCGTGTGTGTGTGTGCCATTGTGTGTTTTTTTCTTTTTGTGTGTTCATGTGTGTGTTTTGGTTTCCAAGTTTCTTGTTTCTTTAAATTTTTGATAATTATAAGCACTCTCTTTCTTGTTTACTTATTTTCTATTGTAATTGAATTTATTTTAATTATGGTGTATGTGATATTTTGACTAATTGTTTTTATCAATTTAATTATTATTTTCTCACAGAGCTACACATTACCAAAATATGCATTTTCTTCTTCACCAGGTAAGTAGTAATGAATTTGTTCTTTTTAATTCATATTAAAAATTTGTTGTGTGATTATCATTAAATATTTGTTCTTTTTAATTAATTTTTTTCTTGATTTAGTTGTGCATGCTTTGACATGAATTTATCATTATACAAAGATGTTATATGTTAAATGTGTATTGTTATTTTTAATTGCTTATTTACTCAAGATTTGCATGTTTAACAAAACCATAATCAGTACCCAAATGAGAAAATATTTTATTTTTTTCTATGAATACACAACCACAAAAAATCTTAAATATAAATAAAAATTAACAGGTTCTACACATTCTTTTGAAAGTTGGTTGAATTTCTAATAGAAAAAGTAGACTCAAAATAAAACTCAATTTAATCACTAATATCTAATCAATAAATTCACCCTTCAAGCTATTATTTATATCAATATATATATATATATATATATATATATATATATATATATATATATATATATATATATAATATATATATATATATATATATATATATATATATATATATATATATATATATATACTACATGTAAACATATAGTTCTCAAAATAAAACAATTCTCCCAAGCTCCAAAAAAAAAAAGTAGCCAATAAAAACAAAACAATTCTCTTAAAAAACAAAAACACAAAGCCCAAGCTAATCACCAATAAATATATATATATATATATATATAGCAATTACACCAAAAAAAATGTATATAATAAAATCCAAGCCAATTACTAATTCTTCCATGCAAACAAAAATTATAAAATAAAAAAATAACAAGTGACCAATAAAAACAAAAAAATTAAAACTAATTGCAGTTGCAGAAAAAAATTTAAAACCAGTGTAATCGTCATCACCACTTCCACACAAACAAAATCTATAAAATAAAAAAAAATAACAAGTGAACAATAAAAACAAAACAATTGAAATCAATTGCAGTCACAAAAAAAAAAAAAAAAATTCACAACCAATATAATCCCCATCACCACTTCCACACAAACAAAAATATAAATATTCTCCCAAGAAACAAAAACACAAAGCCAAGTTAATCACCAATAAAAAAAAATAAGTGATACCAATTACACAAAAAATAAAATCTAAGCTAATTACCAATTTTTCCATGCAAATAAAAAAATAACAAGTGCTCAATAAAAACAAAACAATTGAAATTAATTGTAGTAGTAGAAAAAAATTAAAAACCAAACTAATCATCATCCCTATTTTCTCACAAACAAAAATATAACAAGCGACCAATAAAAAAAATACATGAAATCGATTGCACCAAATGTTAGTGGTGTATGCTTTGACAAGATTTTATTGGTTTTAATATTTAATATTGGTGTTGGATTAGTTTTGGATGCTTTGACATGAGTTGATTGCTATTAAATGTTATGTGTTACAACTTTATTGTTTATATCTTGATTTAGGTTGGTTTATTACATTTCTTCATTTACGAATCAACTTTGCATAAGTTTGAAAATTTCTATTAAACACACATAAAACACTACATTTCTCTAAGTTCAGTATTTTATTTTTTAAGGTTTGAATGTTTAACATTTGACACTAATAACCGCATACACATCATCACTTCAACATCAAAACCAATATCCAAATGGACAATGTCACCATTTTTGGACATGTAAGTTATTTATTATATAGATTTTATCAAAAGTTTTAGTATAACATTTCAGTAAAAACCAAGTCATACTTACTATATAATTTTTCCTCCTCCTTATTATAGACTGATTCAGATCTAGAGTACATTGTAAGTTGATCTTCTTATCATGCATCTTATTACGGTACTTCATGTTTACTTCTTATCAATCAATTCAATTAAATAAGTCTACACATTTCTAGGTCAATTTGTTCTGACAAAATAATGTAGGCGTTATGATTCGTGATGAGGATGATCTTAATCACATAATTAAGGTGGTGTCATATCACATTTCTTGATTTGACGTTACTCGATTTATTATGTGCTCATCCGTATTGTATTCTTAAATGAGAACAAAAAATCAAAGGCAATGGCGAATGGTAGCAGTAAAGGAAAAGAAAAGACAAGTTGTTCAAGCAAAGGAAAGGAAAAAACAGTGTGTGAAGTGGTATGATTTATTTATTTCCCATGTAATAAATACACAATTGTTTCATATCATTCAGAACGATATTATTAAATTCAAAATTTAGGAAACCACTGGTGGTGTTATATCAAACCACCAATTGGCACAATGTGCACGTCATGAACGTGAGAGGTCATCACATCCACCTATTCAGACAAGATTGTTTCCTTTTGTAACACCAAGCCTCCGTCATCAAGCTTAATTAGATCTAACAGAAACTAAAAGAGCTCGCAGTCAAGAAAACTTGGTGTCTTCAGAAATTCCCAAATTTGTGCCAGAACAAATAAATGTATCTGAGTCATCATCTAGGTGTTTGTTATTAATTAGAAATTCTAATGCTTATGCAATTGAACTGTTACAAAAAAAGTATATATTGAGGACATAATTTTTAACTTAGTCATTTGAATTTGTTCTATGTATTGCTTATGAATTAGAAGAAAGTTCATTTACAAGTTTTGGAGTTGCTTCTCAAACATGTGTATCGGAAGTTTGACATTCACTCGGGAGTATGACGGTAGAATGTTCTCATTGTTCAGCCTTACACTGGAATGATGAAAAATTAGACATTTCAACTTCATCACTTGTTTTGTTTGGAACATGTTTGCAAGGAAAGATTATATTACCTTCACTTTTTACACCCCCTTCAGCACTTAAAGAGTTGTATGATGGCAATGATGATAAATCAAAGTCGTTTTGGCAACATGCACGAGAATATAATGCAACTAATGCTTTTACGAGTCTTGGTGCTACATTGGATCCAAGATTACTAAGTGGAAGAGGTCCTAAATTGTGCCATTGAACAGGATCGCTCATACCACAAAGAAGTCATGAACTGAGGTATAGTCAATTGTACATTTATGGTCCTTATTCAGCTTTAGATTTTTGCAGTAGTAGAAATCCCCAATTGCAAAGGGATGTTTTGAAAATTATTCAAGACTGTTTGTCTCATGTAAATCCATTCCTAGATAAATTTCATCAAGCTTATGAGATTTTCAGTCAATCAGAATTGGCAGGTCAAATTTTACCTGCTTATCTTCATTATAATCTAGCACTAGATAGACGGCGATATAATCTCCCCAGAACAAATGAGCTTGCAGTAATATTACTAGAAGATGGAAGTTTGTCAAGTGGTATGAGAGATATTGTTTTACATCTGAGAGGAAATAATGAATTGATACAAATCAATAAATGCCACTCGGCATATTTACCATTGCATTATGTGTTATTGTTCCCTCATGGTGAGCTTGGATGGGAACCTGAGTTGAAGCAGTGGGACCTTTCTCTTGATAGACCCTCAACTAATCGATTGACTCATTTGCAATGTTACTGTTATCGTTTGTTTGAACGTCCAACTGAATATTCAACAATTTTGAGGGAGGGAAATTATTCCAACAGTTTTTAGTAGATGCTTGGGCCTTAACAGAACAAAATCGGTTGACATTCTATAAGCTTAATCAAGCAAAACTCTAGGCAGAACTTTACAAAGGCCTTACAGCTGTTTTTGCAAATGAGTTGGGTCCTGAACAAATTGGTCAACGGATGATTTTATCATCTTCCTTCACTGAAAGCGCAAGGCATATGTTTGAAATCTTTTAAGATTCAATGGCTATTACACGGTACAATCAACACCCAAATATCTTTCTCACCATAACCGCAAATCCCAATTGGCCTGAAATTTCTTCAGCTCTATTATCGCATCAAACAGTTTGTGAACATCCTGATTTAGTTGCCCAAGTTTTTGAGTTAAAGAGAAAATTTTTGATGAAGGAGATAGAAACGAAACAACTATTTGGAAAAAAAGTGGTACATGTTTTTACAATCGAATTTCAAAAAGGGGTTTGCCACATATGCATGCACTTTTGTTCCTTCATGGGCTGGACAAAGTACGAACATTTGCCCAGATAGACAATATGGTATGCGCTGAATTTCCAGATCTTGACGATAATCCTATTCTTTTTGATACAATCAAGAGTTGCATGATACATGGACCATGTGGTACCCTAAATTCGAATGCATCATGTATGGAAAATGGTATATGTACTAAGAGGTATCATTGAACATTTGTAGAATTAACCAGTATGGACGAAGATGGATATCCTATCTATCGTCATCGTGAGAATGGTCGCGTGTATACGGTGTGGGGGCCATTAAGTTTATAATAGGGATGTCGTACCATATCAATGTGGAAGTTTGTGCGAAAATAAGATTTGTGAAGTACATTTACAAGTATATTTACAAAGGTAATGATCGTCCCACTATGGTGTTGGGAGGAGGAAATGAGATCCAACAATATCTGGATGCTTGGTATATTGCACCTCCAGAAGCTGCTTGACAATTATTTGGTAATCCTATGCATGAAGAGATTTCATCTCTTATATGTTTGGAACTTCATTTACCTGGGATGTATCGTGTTATTTTTAATACGACCGAACAGCTTGATACGGTTATTTTTAGAGGTGCACAACAGGATTCAACATTGACAGGATTTTTTAAATGTTGCACTTCAAATGAATCTGCACGTGAGTTAACGTACCAAGAGTTTCCACAAAAATTTACTTAGAATAAGAAAACACATAAATGGACACCTAGACAAAAGGGATATGCAATTGATAGAATGTACTTTGCTATCCCAAATTCAGGAGAGCAATTTTACCTGTGTTTGTTATTAGTTGTAGTCAAAGGACCAACATCATTTGACAACTTACACACGGTAATTAGTATTATGAACAATACTTTCAAAACAACATGTGTTACAAGCGGACTTCTGGAAGATGATGGAGAATGGGTACAATATATGCAAGTGGCTTCAACCATGAAAACGAGACACCAGTTGAGGACACTGTTTAGTATTTTTCTCACAAAATGCTCTACGGTGCATCCACTTGAGTTGTGAAATCAATTCTTGATACATATATGTGATGAGCGACAACAAAAGATCCATACAATATTTGGCATTTCTAATCTTACTCACGATCAAATTGAAGATTATGGTATATTTTTGTTGGATCAGTTACTCCATGAGTCAGGCAAAAGTTTATTTGACTTTTCATCCATGCCCTAATCGATTGGGAATTGGAATGCAATAGTTGGTAACAGACTGTTGTTTGAGCATCAACAACTCCAACATGAAGTGCAACAGTTGGATGTACAAATAATGTTGATCGTCTAAATGATGCACAACATGCTACTTATATTGCATTCAGTTCATCAGTAATTGAAAATAAAAGAACTATTTTTTTCTTGAGTGGGGGTGCTGGCACGAGAAAAACGTTTTTTGTATAATATAGTTGCTAACAAAATGAGTAATTGTGGATATATCGTTGTTACTGTGGCTTCATCCAATATTGCATCTTTATTATTAATGTGAGGCCGCACAACACATTCAATGTTTTGCATCCCATTGACTATGCTTGAAAATTCGATTTGTGAGTTTACCATGCAATCAATACATACAGAATTGTTCAGATCAACTAAATTGATAATATGAGATGAAGTTCCTATGCAAAATAGGTATTGTGTCAAGGCAGTGAATCGTACACTTCAGGATGTCTATAATAACCAAAATCCATTTGGGGGTATCACTGTTATTATTTGGAATTACTATTATTATTCTTGTTCTCTGATTTTACTTCTAATTTTTAGGTTGGAACCAATCCACAAGAAATTGTGGAACTTCCATCAACAATATACAAGTGTCATACTCTTCAAGAATTGATATTTAAAATCTATCCACATTTGGATATGGTTGGTTCAATGACCCCTAATTTCCTAATCGAGCGCACAATTCTTTCTGCAAGGAATGATGACGTTAGTGCTATAAATGTTGTAGCATTGAATATTTTCCCAGGACAAACAATTACATATTTAGTTGTTGACAAAATAACCGACGGTGATGTACATTATCGATCTATCACGAATCCATATCCTAATGAGTATTTAAACTCACTAGACCCTTCTGGGTTACCACCCTTTAAGTTAGACTTAAAGGTGGACAAGGCCGGCCCAAGATATATCGGGGCTCAAGGCGAAAATTTTACTTGGGGCTCTCAAAATTTAATATAAATATATAACATAATAATTTTAAGTTTATTTAAAATTATTAATGTCCATCAAGTAAAATATAATGAATTTTAGTTTACATGTATTATAAATCATATTCTATACGTAATACATATAAAATTGAAAAAGGACCACTCTTTTTTTTTTATATAATTGAATTAATCATCTATTTTTTATTATTTTTTCTATAACTAAATTTTTATTTTTATATGGTGTATTCAAGATAAAATGAATAACATAAAAATATATTACATTATTAAATTCACGATTGGAGAATTGTTCAGCATGTTTTTATTAATACTAAAACCTATTGTTAATATAATATTTGTGATTGATTAGATTAGCAAATAAAATGTAAATAATATTATTTTTACACATTTATAGAGAGGGAGGCGAGAGATGTCAGTTATACATTTCTATGTTTTTTTTTTATTTGTATAAATATGGTATGATTTTCGTTTTGAGAGAAAGAGATGTTGGCTGACAAATACTTGTGGGCCTTTGTATTTTCTAACCTTTAGCCCATAATACTAACAAATCACTTAACAATTGAAATGGATCTTTTAATATATTGGATCACACTGCACTTAATTTCACATTTGTTGGGGCCTTAATTTTTCCTACTTAGGGGCCCTTCGTAAATGGGGGCCCTAGGCCGCATACTCAATTGCCTTGACTTTGGGTTGGCCTTGAAGGTGGGTTGCTCAATAATGTTGTTGAGAAATATAACACCAAAGGATGGGCTTTATAATGACACCCGATTGATGGCTATCAGATGTGTCACTCGCATAATTGAAGCTCAGATCTTAACTAGAGATAAATTTGACAATTTGATCTTCATTCCAAGAATATCTTTGTCACCAACATCTCTAGATTTTCCTTTTCAAATAACAAGACGTCAATTTCCTGTTTGATTGACGTATGCTATGACAATCAACAAATCTCAAGGATAGTCTATAAAATTCGTTGGAGTCAATCTGTGCACATCAGTGTTTAGCTATGGATACCTGTACGTGACACTATCTAGATGCACATCTTCTGATCGTATAAGTGTCATTCTTCCTGAAGATGGGTTGAATTGCATAACGAATATCGTTTACCCTGAAGTTTTGTTAGGACTTCTTATCTGATTGCAAATAAATGGTACCAATTCATTACAAATTTATCTTTATTGAAGATGAAGAATTAAAAAAATCAATGATTTGATTAACTTTGTGATTTAATATTTGTAGGATTGGTGTGAAATGGCAAGAGATATGAAAGGATTAAATAAAACTACGCTGCATCAATGGGGATGTGATAATAAGGAAACTAAGTCTTGCATTCTTGGAACGAAATATATTATTTTTAGATGCAATTAATTCTACTAAGATTTATTTCATTCTTTTGTTTTTATATAATTAAATGGTTGTGCATTCTCGCAACTTGGTGTTTACCGTATGTATTAATACATACACACTCAAGAAGGTGATGAAGAAAAAATACAATCACAAGCTGCAAGGCTAAACCATTCAATTAATGTTTATGAATAAGACACACAATTTTAATATTCTTTGAATTTAATTCATATGGATGGATTTATATTTGTTGTCTACCTTCTTGGTTTAATTGTTGTATGTTTATGATTATCAAGAATAATATTGCAGCAACTAATAATAACATGAACATTTTAGTTATTCTATTTCTCTTATTGTTGTTGGTGTGTTGTTGTTATTATTCTTATAATATTAGATCACATGTGCTAGTAAGAAAATTATTTTATTGTTGTAATATTGGTTAACAGTTGCTAATTTTATTATTATCAATTTAATTTGTAACTTTTATATTATGTACAGATAACATGGAACACCCTCCTATTCATGTACGCCATAGTATGCATTTGGTAGTATCAAGCATAGTAGATAAATTTGAAAATGATTCTGTTGAAGGTGGAACCCCAATATCAGAGTTTGGGTTGAAAAAAATTAGATTAGGTCGTATGCTGTAAAATGTAGGAAAAAACATAAGTGAAGATTATATTATGCAGAAAATAGCAGAGACTCTTCCCACCACCAAGGATTCTGCAAAGGCAAAAAATTTTAATCACGACCGACCAACCTGTGCAGTACGATTTATGCAAATATTAGCGGAAGCGGAGCGCAATATCCATCCATTATGAATACAGTTTGAGACAGAGAAAATAAATCTACAATCAAATGTCATTGACCATATAAAAAAGAAAGAATCATTATTTTATGAACTGAAACAAAAAGGTTTCGGCCCGAATAATCCAATTATATTGTATTCTGTTGTTAGCACACTTCCATCTTCTTGGCCGATTGACTTCATTCATACGAAGTTCGAAAATGACTTCCTAGATATGATAGAATTGGAAGATCTATTTGAGGATATCGAAAATGACTTAATTTGTTTACGAGCATTAGAAGACGTGGAGGCTCAACTGACAAACAATGAACATCAGAACCTATGAAGCAATACTTTTCATGTAAATATGTTTTCTCAATATTTTTATTATTTGAATGTGGATGAATTGAAAAAAAAATTGTATGTTTTTAGAGAATGGAAAAATATCTAAATACAATTTTTTTTTAGAGGCTGTATTCATTCTTTTGAAAGCTGGTGGAATTTCAAATGATAAAACTTATTTTTTTGACAGCATTTGTGAACTTATTGTTATTATATAAATGATTGCATTTGTGGGCAATTTTTTGTTTGAGATATTTATTACATGAGTGGATTGAGTTTATAATTATGTTATGTTATTAAATTGGATTATGGTAATGGTGAAAAATTCTCCAAAGATTTTATTGTAAATTTTTTATGGTTCTGTCAGTATTTTTTTTTTCTTGATGTATTTGTATATGTAATATTACTTTGGAGAATTTTTTGATCATTTTTTACAAGTAACGCAATGCCTTCAAGTACGGGCAATTACTAGTGTATATATATATATATATATATATATATATATATATATATATATATATATATATATATATATATATATAAATCGGATCGGATATAGGTATTTTCAAATCTGAATTCATAAAATATAAGTTGTCAGATCAAATAATCGATAAAAATATCAATATATATCCGACTAATCGGATGCGGGTTTAAATTAAATCCATTGATAGGCCTACACGCACATATTCTATAGATAAAATCATACAATAAAATAATAGTGCTTTGTCCCGAAGTGAACACATAAAAACGAATGTAGAATATGTCACCACTAGAACATGGATATCTATCCATTCACAAGCAACGAAATAGCGGAAAAATAAGTTAGAGGTCCAGGTCTCCACAAGTGTAGTCCCGGTGGAATACCGTTTAGATGCTCAAGTCAATATCAATCTTAAGAAAATAACGAAATGAATGGTAGGGATAGAGTTTGTCTACCTGAATTCTTTGGCCTCACCATCATCCAGCAAATAACATTAAGAAGACGATGATAAAAATGTTAAAGTATAAATATTTAAGTTACACTATCTCTAACAATTTAAGTTTTTTTGGTAGATGGTATTCCAATGATCATAGTATCAATTACTTTATGGCGAACTCTAATATAATCAGATTTATAAGTAAACATCTATTTCAAATGGCCAATAATTGTCCGTGCTTGAAGGCATTATGTTACTCGTAAAAAATTATAAATATTTATTCATAAATAATAATAATGTATAATACAATTTCAACAATATAACGATCAAATTGATATTGTTTAACCTGTATGCAGAACATATACAATTAAACTTTTGTATATTGAAAGTCACGTTACAACTGCTACAATATATTAATTCAAAAATCTGAAAAAAAAATATAATTATTATTGATCAAACATTTACTATTTTAACATTTTTAATAAAGTTTATCTCAAATTTTTTAAAAAAATATAACTATTTGTTTTTTTGTAGGTTTCTATTTAAAGTTTATAACATTATCTCTGCACTATTTTTTCAATGTGAGTTTGTGTAACTTTTATGAGGAAAACATCTAAAAGTTTCAAGCGAATTCTCGCAAATATAAAAAAAATTGTTGAGAAATTAAAATTAATTTCCATTTCAGTTCAATTTTAATGTTCGTAAATTTAATCGAATTTAAGTTTAATTAAGAATTTATATTTTATACTTGACAATCTAATTCGGTTCAATTCGATTCTTAATCATAATTACGTAAAACCGAGAATTGAATTTAAGTTCGACTGAATTAACATTTTTATCTTAAACCTACAAACTCATTCTTATCTATTCTCGTTCGTAGTGACACCATAATTTTTTTAAATTTAATTATTTTATATTATTTTTATAATCACTTCAAATTTGCATAAACTCGTAAAATTCGAGCAAAGTTAAGTATAAATAAAAATATATATTTTATATTCGATAATCAAATTCAGCTCAATTTGAATCCTAATCATAATTATAATTGACTAAAATAAAAGAATTCTTGTAATTTTTGGTCAAAAAAAAATCTGGAGTAGTTTCGATCGCTGGATCAACAATCTTAAAACAATCTGAACCATGAAACGTTCAAGACAAACAATACTAGCCCCTTAGTATATAGATATATCACAAATTATATATATATATTATTCTCTTATTATACCATTCAAATATTATAGTATTTTTATTTCAATACAAAATATGACATATATTATAGTCAATGGACTCGTTTTGACGCAAAGAATTTATATTTAAGGTCCATTTATTTATTTGAAAATTTTAAAAATAATCCTTAATTGTATAGAATCATAATTAACAATTAAATTAATGTGTAATATGATATAGAGAGAAATACAGAGTTATAAGAGAGATAAAAGTTTTAAAATTGTGGAAGGAATGAAAGTTTTGTTCAAAAAATTAGGAGATGAAATTTCATATTAGGACCGTTGGATCAATATTTCTTCAAGTGATCTGAGCCGCGTAAAACTAAAGACAAAGAAATCTAACTACTTTATTATGTAGATAAATACTTAAGTTATACCATATCCAATAACTTAAACTTTTTAAGCAGATAATTGTTTAATACAACTCGCACAAAAGACTTAAAATAAGTAGAGAAGCCGAGCCAAAGACCAAAGTACTAAAATTTATTCTCGTAGTACAAAACGTCAATAGTTTCTTAAAGTGCATGCTCTATCCATACAACAAATAATATACTTGGCACAACAGATACATTTTTTATTTAGAGTCAGAAATTCAAATTACGAGAATAGTCTCTCAGGCTCTCAGCATGAGGAGGAAAGACTCCGTACATTTAATTCTCTTTAGACTTCCTAGTGGCAGAAGCCATGCTCCACGGGGCAATCTGCCGCCCGCAACTGGCGGACGAAAACCTCCTTATCTGGAAAACAAAACACAAAATGCAAGGATCTGTACAAATGCCTAAGCACATGAAGGAATAATAGTCATGCACGAATAGAGATCAAGTCATTGACGACCAAAAGAAAAGCCACATGGTACCACCCACACTAGGAGGGTGTAGGTTAAAATTGTAAAATTATTTATTTTTCAGCAATAGTTTCTATTCATTAAATTATTTGGACTTATTTCACAGATATATTTTGCTAACCTAATTCATTCGTACCAATAAATTAGTAATAGGTCCCAACAAATTTTAGGATTCAATATCAATATAATGATAGTAATTAGATTGATTAGTAAATTATATTCATATAATATTACTGTTTTTTATCTAATCTCCCACTTCTAAGTTTTTAGTTCTGCCCCTCAGACCAAAAGAATATCTTCGTAGACCTTACTAATCCAACCATGTGCATTGATTTGGGATTATAAAATTGGGACAGTAATTTAGTCAGCATAGTATTACTCAAATAGTTTATATGGAATTACAATCATCTATTGATTATTCTCTATCTCCCACCATTAATCATGGAACTTTGTGCTTCCTCTTTTCGCTGTTTTGTTGCTCTTCTTTCGTATTAAGGCCGCAAGATTATCTTTAGGAAAAGTGGGAGATTCTGAGAATGAAGAACATAAAAAGGTTAATAGCACTTTTGGTCCATAAAAGTATGCATGTTTTTGTCAGTTTAGTTCTCATTGTACCAATTTTATTAATTTGATCCCTAAAATATACAATATGTGTCACTTTGGTCCCGAATAAGATATTCTGTCAAGTTTTTTTTTTTTTTATGGAAGTGACCACGTGTTATTTTTTTAGACAGTATCACATGCCCCTAACACGAGATCATTCCGTAAAAAATTTAACGGTTCTTCTTTGTAAGGACCAAAATGACACGATTTAAATATTTTAGAGACCAAATTAATAAAAGGAGGATTAAACTGACAAAAAATACATATTTTAAAGATCAAAAATATTATTAACCCTTTAGAAAAATAGAGAGTTGAATAGAAGAAGGAAGAAGATTCAAGAATTTGCTTCACACATTTTATTCTCACACACCAGTTGTACAATATACACATGTATATATATAGATGATACTCCACTCCATATGCAACTTCTAGCAGCATATATAGTTACACCACTCCACTACTAACTAACTTCAATAACAGAAATCTAACTGCCTAACTAATCTAACTTAATCATGTGGGTTATTAAAAAGAACAGAAATGAGGAGAAAATATTCATTACAACAATGATACCACGTGTAAATATTGGCATGGTATCACCAATCAATAATATCAAAACAAATAAGCAAATAGATTCCACGAAAATTAATAACCAACCTTCATATAAGCAAATAACTACCTATTCTTCTTCTATATAAGCAAATAACTATTCAAGTGAGATTCACTTTATTCATTTGGTATTTTATTATTGATCGGATAATACCATGTCAGCATTTCTGACATGGTGCCACCATTGCACTCAATACTTACTCAGAAATGAGAGTATGTTATTTGTGTCAAGTTTGTTTTGCATATTCAGTTTCCAACACTTGTATTTAAGGATTTTTCAAAGTCTGCCAACCAAAATCAATGGCGGGCATGCCGTAATGATTTGATCCCGTCAATTGCGGGATTTTCATATCAGTATAAGCATAGTGTCATCAAAGAAAGTCGAGCCCCGAGCATGAGGAAGTGGAAACTATCAAGCCTCAATCTTTCTAAGACGAGTGTGCATACTATGACCGCTGAGTATCAGGTTGAAGTGTTCTATACCAATCTGAAGGTGTCAAAACAACATTAATTTGCTAGCCCAATTTCTAATAAACATGATATTTTTCAAACACTTCACAAGTTGCTTGGTATCAAATAATTGGTCAGGGGCGCGTACACACACACAAATACACGCATACCACAAGTGTATACAAAATAAATATGAAAGAGGCAAAACTTACCGGTTGGGCTAGGTTTGGGTGTTTCAACAAGTTCCCTTGCATTCACTGCAGAAGACAAGAGCAGCATAACAATGAAGAGAACTTTCCATATTACCAAAATCTTCCTAGAATCCATTTTATTAGACCCTTTTGTTTGTGTGGGGATACGGTTGTGTTTTTAAAGAGAGATTATAGTAAGTCTGAAGAGAAATATGTTGAATAATTCAACTGAGTCCACGAGGATGTTTAGTCAGAATCTCGTGTTGAATGTTGTATGTTCACAACTGTAGTGGTTATTCATGTTTGAAATAAAATCAATCAATTTATTGGTCGTGTAAATGCATCAAGTTGAAATTTTTCATTCCTCATTTTTCCTTGTCTTATCAAGTTAAAGTCACCATCGGAGTCAGTGGTCTAATGGTAAGGCATGCCCATCTTAGAGTCGTCTTTGACTTTTATGAGGTTAGCAAGCAAGATTTGATTCACGGGATCCCCATGTCCTGTTATTTAGGTTTCGGTGGTGGTGTGGTGACGGACTATTCCTAAGAGGTCTATTGCTATGGCTAACCGAACATTCTACATCTGGGAAGGCCCTCGTGATCACCTCCAGGGGGAGTCACTACATAATGGTCGCCCCTCTCCCCCATTTTGCCTGCCAAAAAAAAAAAAGAAGTTAAAGTCTTTTACATAACAAAATACTAATGTTTGAAAGTGACGCAAGAAAACTAAGGAGAAATATTATGTTTACGAACTCAAATGAGCCAGTTTTTTAATCTATCCTATGTTTTTTGGGATTGATTCTAAATTTTTTGAATTTATTAAGTGATAATTTTGAACTAATTGACTTGTAACTTACTCTTGTAAGAATTTGCTCAAAGACTTTTCAATAACATACCAAATTGGCTCCATTTTTTTCCACAATTAAGTTAGAGACAGTTTAATGTGTGCAAGAAAGTCTTTTGCAATTAACATTACCAAATAGGCTCCATCTATATATATCCAAGAAAGTCTTTTACATTTAACACATATTGACTTGTGTGCCACTCTGCAATACAAGTCTCACACTGTATTCTGAATTTCTTTAAAACAATAGTCATATATTCCAATTAATTAAAGTCATCAGTTTTTCCATCAAGTGACACTTACGTGATCTAAGACTATTGATTTCTAATATAAAGGGTGTACTCAGTGCTCGAAATTCTCGTTATTGTGGGGTTTAGAGAGGGTTAGAGATGTATGCAGTCTTACCTTTGCAAGCAATTAAAAAGATTGGTTTCATGACTCGAACTCGTGATCCCAATATCACAATAAAATTACCTTATAATTATTGATTCTACTATAGTATAATGATATTTGTTGGGACACGTTATAAATATTATTTTGAAAAATTAAAGGTAAAGTACTATGAGATTTATAAACTTTAAGATAAGGTTTTTGAATCTTTGTCTTTGGTTCCCGTTTAAGTTGAAAGAAAAGAAAATGTTATTTACACTTAATTTGGAGACCTGATCAACTACAATTGTTAGATTAAAAGTGGGTCGCTCTAACTTTGAAACTAACAACTAATTATATGATCACATTAAATTAAATCTCTGATTTGATCTTCAAATATTTTTCAAGTGGAAATTACCTTTTCTTCGAGACAAGTAATAACAGCCTCTACAATTTGCGGTACTAGAGGTCCTAAACACTATAAAATATGGCATGCTTAGCAGGTGCCAAAGGTGGCACTCACAATTGGTACTCAACACCAATTACAAACTGCCACTTCAATAAATGGCAGTTTGGTGCCTGCTAAGCATGTAATGTGTCAAGTAGAGAGGGGAAAAAGACATGATAATTGTTTTTTTATCAAATTTCTATCTCAAATGATGTCGAACAGTTTTTCACTATTAGATAAGTGAGTTCCATTAATAATTAGTGATAGAAATTGTGCAATATCATTTGGAATGAAAAATTTGGTAAACATAGCATTTTTTTTTTTATTTGTGTTTGTGTGTGTGATTCTAAAGAAAAGGGAGAAAGAGAGAGGGGAAAATGACCAAGAGAGATAAATCTGTAAGGCTATGTGTGGTTGATTCTGGTTGAAGAGGGAGTTTGGGTGGTTAAGAGGGAAAGAAACAAAAAGAGGGAGTTTGGGTGGTTAAGAGGGAAAGAAAACAAGGGTATTGTAAATATTTCATGTGGAGTGGACATCAAACTCCCATTTTTTCCATTGAACATCATTGTGCACCTATAAAATATGAGATTCACCAACCAAATTGGCCCTGATACCATGATAGGAAAGACAATATTGCACTTTGAATGGAGAAGAATATTTTCTCATTGAATTTGATATTGACAGTACAAACAATATATAGAGCTAAGGTTGCATAATTCTAGGCTAAGATTAAGAACTATACAAGGAATGCAATCTGTACAAATTAATAAGGAAATAATAGCTGGTTGTGTGCGTGTATCACATAATGAACCGCTGGCTATGTGTGGGTATCACGACAATACTTCCGAGCATGGAGGTCCACAATGTCCAACTTGCGAAAAAGGTTATGAAACATGTCACGTCCAAGAGCCTTTGTGATAACATCTGTTAATTGTTCAGAGGTATTGATATATGTATATAGATATATAGATACACTGTATAGATATATCTCAATAACATTGCTCTATCGAAAATATTTGCTTGATAAGGCAAAGAGACGGAAGAGAGAGTTAGGGCTAGACAATGTACGCTCAATTGATCTATATGCGTATTCCTTCACCACCCAAGACATTTTATCACTCTTTAAGATGAGCAGTCTCGATCATGACACAATGTCACTTGACCTCTCTAAAATGAATTTGGAACATTCACTTACCATATGACATGGTCTCCAGCCACATTTTTGCTTTTTATGACACTAATTGGTGTACACGTGCAACAATTTCAAATATAATTATAATTTTGTATTTTATATATCTACAAAAAAGTATTTATTGGCCACAATATTCAACCTACAAAACACAATTGTGTATACTTTTGTCTTGGCTGATCAAAAATTAAAATTCACCCAAATATTTATCACCATGACCTTCTCAGTAGCTGCGACAAAGAATCCATCATTAAAATTCACCAAAATCTCGAACTCAATTTCAAAATAATTCATCATCCAAAACAAAAAGGAAAAGAAAGAATAAAACTAAAACCCACCTAAGCATGTGTTGCATGGCCAAAATTTAGATTGTTGTGGCCCCATAATATTTGTAATTTTCCTGTTGTAACTTATACACTAAAATATTTGAGAAGTACGTAATTTATAATAAGATTAATAATAGAACCTTGTTTACTTGGTGTGTTTGTGATACAATTCAAGATTCTATATTCGACAAAGCTACCAAATTCGTCAAGTCTGCGAACGTATATATTTACGAAATATCACCCCAAAAAAGCTCTATTTAAAAACATGTTGCAATTTTTGACCATATCTCACGCTTGATTTTCCTTCTCATCAAATGTTCACCTCCACTGTCACTCTAGCGTGGTGGGTGTTTTCCCCTGTCAAAATGTGCACAAAATACACAAAAGAAAGTGTAGAAATTATAGAAATTGACTTGTGAAGAGAAGCGAGAAATAAGCGAAGTTACAAAATTAAAGGGTCTATAAAGAGATCTCAAACTTTTTTGTATTAAGTCTATGTGAAGGAAAAGAAAATATGAAACACACAACTAACTGATGCATATATTACCTATTAATTAAATACACAATGTCTTGAATTTGTAAGGTCCAAAAAAATAGATAAAATGGAAGTCATTTAGGAGTAGCTCTTGGATGATGTGGCAATGAAGTCGATTAAGAAATTGACACTATGTAAATGTTTAAAATTGGGAGCTAAAAGGTTAAGGATAGATAGTTTGTCTTTAAGCATTTGTTTAAAGATAAATTACGTAAGTCAACAATTTTTATAATGTTGATAAGATTGGTTAATTAAATGCATAAGGATATAAGTGTCTTTATTTTTTTTATAGACTAGGGGTAATCTCGTGACTAAAAGTACGAAACAATGCGAATGTTTTGAGAGATATATTGGTAATCGTTGGATGAGTTTATTTGAAATTGTTGAATGGACTTATTGAAGTCTACTCATGCCTATTTTATATTATAGATACAAATCCGGGCACACGTTAAGAATTAAAAAGTTGGGTTAATTACACAAAAGGTCCTAAAAGTAAGAGATTTTTTTATTTTGATCTTCAATAATTTAATTGCACATTTTAGTTCTTGAAATATTGAATATGTTTTATGCAGTCCCTCAACCAGACTGTGTCCAGATTGATAATAATTTTTTATTATAAACTTATTACGTGATACTTGAATATAAATAAAAAAATAATTTGAATAGTTTTTGACCAAAATTTGTATCAAAAAACTACAAAATTACATAGTTTTGGTCATGATATCCACATTTGGATCAAGAACTACTAAAATTACACATTTTTTATCAAGAGCTATCCAAATTTTGGTTAAGAGTTAACTAAATTATTTTTTTATCCATATTTAAGTATCACGTGGTAAATTTATAATAAAAAATTATTAACAATTTGAATGTTGCTTGAGGGACCACATAAAAATATGTTCAATATTTTAGGAATCAAAATGATATAATTAAAATATTAGAGACTCAAATAAAATAAATTTTATATTTTGGGAACTTCGGTGCAATTAATTTTTAAAAGGTTTTAGGGTACAAATTAAATATTGGAAAGTTTTCAAGATGTAAACGATTCGCCCTATATCATAAGCGCTCTCTCTCTCTCTCTACGCCCCCAAAAAGTCAACAACACCCCCGCTCCCCCCTTCTCCCCCTCCCTCTCAAAGCAGAACTCCCTTGTCGACGACTATTTCGGCTGTTTCACAATGACTCATATCCTTGAAATTTTCCCAAATTTGTTTCTTCCAATTCACCTGTTCTTTGTGTTAATGCTCAATTTCGATCTATTGTACTCGCAAATTCTTTATTTATGTGTATATAGTTTGTGTGTGGATTAATATTCTTTATGTTTTCCTTAATTCGGTTTAACGTGGAAATCAGAGAGAAAAAGATCGCGAAAGAGCTCAGGCTAGGAGCGGCGGAAAAGGAAAGAACAAAGATGATGGATTGACGCCCGAACAACGCCGTGAAAGGTCCAATTATTTTCAGTAATTTCTTCCAAAATTCAACTTTTTTCTCTGTCGATAACATTGATATTGTAGTCCTAACTTTAGTTTTCATGTATACGCAGGGATGGGAAAGCCCTTCAAGAAAAGGCGGCGAAGAAAGCGGGGCAGGCGGCGGGGGCTGGCGGCAGTGATGCCGGAGGTAAAAGCAACAAGAAATAATGTGATGTATGCTAATGGGCTTTATTATTGGTGATATGAATGGGTATTGAGTTTTTTTTTAAATGTGTGACCTTGTGTTCTAAATTTATTGTTTATGAATGGTTAATTGTGAAGAATGAGTTTATGACTTTGTGTAAGATTTTTATCTAATTTTTCTTTTGTTTGAATTTTTTTAGAAATAATAATTGGGTTCTTAGATATGTTTGTGGTTCATATTTGTTATCCGTGTTATATCAGTGTTAGTCATATATAGGGAATTGTCACCTTGAGGATTCACCAATTCATACATGACCTTTAGTTATAGGTATGATCTATATAGTTTCTTTAATGGCAGTACCCAGATAGCTATTTAATTTTGTTTCATGTTTTGGATGAATTTAGCCCAGAGGGAAGGGATGCATTGTTATTGTGAAGTGTTGTTCATGGAAAGAATCTGGAGTCTTAGTGATGTCTATATTCATATGGTTCAATTGATCTATGGAGAAGAGTCATTTTTGTTACTGTTTACAATTTTTGGTGAAAAAACCTTCATGTGAGGTTGCTTTAATGGCAAGCTTGGGAACTATTGGGAAAATAGAATGATTTTCTTAAATTCTACCCTTTTCTGAAGCAACTTGAATGATGAAACCCAGTACCTGAATAGCCTATCTCAATTGAATTGTATTTATACAATCCAAATATTGCTCATTATGAGCGATCACATATATAATGATGGACTTACAGGCAACAATGATGGTGCAAAGCTAAAAAGCAGTTAAGATGGTCGTTCAAATAGTTAGAGTTTTATTTTCATGATGGTCGTTCAAAATCCTACTTCTTGCCTTCAGACAAAACTCATACAACATAGGTTTCTCCAACTATAAGATAAGATGGACCAATGAAAAACATCTATGGAGTATGGACATAGCTTTTACTACTACTTGATAAATTATTAGTATGAAATCTTAAGGGAAAAAAAAGGCATTTATGGGTCTGACAGTATGAGCAGTAGCGATGATTTTGGACTTGATATTGGAAGAGTGAGAGAGACAGTTGGTGGCTGAAGAGAAACTGAGAGAGTGCTGGCTAATTGTTGAAAATGAGGTCAAAAATAGGTTTTTTTTAAGATGGCATGAGGGATGTCGTGGCTGCAGATACTACAGGCACCCACGATCTAAGGTTGCAAGATCCCAAACGAGGTGAATTCGCTTTAAATTCCTGAAATTTCCAATCTCAAATTGTGACAATAATTACTCATTAGTAATTTATTTTGGTGATCTATAAAGTTATATTTGAACTTTTTTTGTAGTACAATATAAAACCATTAGCTTTTGGTATTCCCAACCATTAGTTGATACTCTTTTTGGATTATGGTTCGCTTGAGAACCATTATAGCGTATTTACATTTTATATTAATTGATTGTGTGTGCATGAGTGTATACTTAAATGTAATTCCTATAGCAGTTCTATTCATACTAAATCAACACGCACTCCATTTAACTTTTCTAAGGATGTTGTATTAATGCAAGTGGGGATTCTCCAAACCCAATTTCCTGAAACCCCTTGTACTAGGTGCTGGTTGTATGGATATGTATTTGAACTTGATGGTACTCAAGTCTGGAACCTGCGGTTGGGTGGCAGGAGTATCGTGGTTGACAAATTAATTTAATCATCATTTGTATCATTGTATTAATCACCCGTTACGACTCTGGTTGGCGTTATTTTTCATGTCAATCTAAGAAGCATGGATGCATGCCATGGTAGTGTCGGACATGTTCCGACATAGATATGCGTTGGATACGACTGAACAAGGCTACAAATATTGGCTAGGATTTTTTTTAATTCTCACAACTATGAACTATGAACTATGAAGAGGAGTGTATGATTTTTTTATTTTGTTTTTTCGTTTCTTGTTATGTAACTTAGGGACTATGAATGTTAATGGATGATGTAATGATGTTTGATGAAAATGGTGGATATTTATTTTAATCTATTCCAATTTTAATCAAAAAATTAATATTTGCTACGTTTTATTATTAATATTGTTAAAAATGCGTAATATTATTTTAATACATAATTTTTGAAAATTTCATTATTAATGCTATTTTTCATATATTTTTGAAATTTTTCGTATTTCCGTGTATTCTATTTGATATTACACCCATGTCCGTATCCATGTTTCCTAGATGTTAATGTAGTAAGAGTGTCACCATCAGTATCCATTGCATTTATGGATACCAAATGCCATACTGTTTTTAGAGTGCTCTTTTTGTTTTGTTTAGTCATGGATCTGATGGCCAAGAGTGAAGGTGTCACAGCTGCTTGATCCCGTGGTAGGTGCTTTAACTATATTGCGTCATTAGATGTCAAGAGTAATTAGAGAAATGAAGGTGATCTCAGTGCAAATTAGCAGAAGTTTGGCTCCAAATTCTGGGAAATACGTCTGGCATACGCTGAAATGAGCAATTCTATGCTTCAGAGTATTAGTGGAGGATACAAGAAACGTCAAAAAGAGTTGTCACTTGGTCCTACCGATGTACAGAGCTTTTTCCCCCATTGTGAAACCTTCATAGGGTATAATGGATGGATTGGTTAATTTTGTCTAGGAACTGTGAAGGGAGTTTGAAATAACACAAGACGTGGGGAGGTCATTAGATGATTAAGTCTGGCCAAGTTCTATCTGTTATTTCTTTAATTGTCCTTTGAAATAGGATTGAAAGAGTAGGTGTTCCATTGATGTACTACAGTGCTGCCATTATTTATTAGCAAATATCATAAGCAAAATGCTTAAACCTTATATGAGAGGGTTAATCTGTGTTAACTGATGTAATGTTTGCCTATGGTTATCCACCTTCCATTGAAATGTTTGTGTTACAAACCTTGTCATTTTCTATGTGGGCACCTATCCTTCATTCATGCCTTCATCAATTGATCTATCTGTCTATTTGTGCCTCTGTCCGACTATCCATCCATCTTATGTAACGGAATAATCGTCAGAATGTCTTTTTTGTTATTTTGTTGATTCCTTTTCTAAAAAAAGTGTCCAACGTGCTTAGATCTGTCCAACATTCATTTGTGTACTTGGTCATAGTTTGGATTTACCCTATGGGCATACTACAGTTCGAAATTAGGGGCTCAATTGCCTCTCAAGATCTGTTGTTTTGTTGATTTTAGAGTATGCAATGTTGGATTCATCAGGGCTTGATGAAAAACATAAAACATAGTTTTGTACTTCTTGGAGGATTTATTCTAAGATACTTGTTGGGGTTCTACAGCCATGAGGGAAACCGTTTGGAGTGTTTGTTTACAACTGACAGATTTAAGGTCACAGAGAACTGATGTATGCTTATCACCCCCGGAAAGTGAAGGGGAATTAGGGGCCTGCTGTTGCCAGCTGATGGAAAACAAATGGAAGTCATTGGGGTAGGAAGTTAATGTGGGAACCATAGAGAGACCTGCAAGTTCTAGCTCTTGTCTGCTTTAGGTTTGATTGTGTGTACTCTTTGATTCAGTGTCTTGAAAGATAGTTTACGGAAGATGGTTTGATATGCTAATATGATGTCTTACTAATGGTGCCCTTGGAGTTGCTTCCAGTAAGAGTTAGAGAAGACTTGAAAGGATAGCTTTTTAGAGCTAGTTATCATGCATCAGAAAGCCAGAAAGTTCACACAAAACCAAGAAAAAAGCCCCACGACCATGATGAACTAGAGGTGACAGGAACCACAAAGCCTTCTACAAGTCAAAAAACGGATCTAGATCTCTTCCAGTATATTATTTCACAATTCTGAAATGGTTGAAGCAGGGGTTTGTGTCAGTTTAACCTACTATCGGATTGGAACCAATGACTCCCAGTATGAAGGCGGTACTCATTGTGACAAACACATTTGTATACATTAGTTAACAGTTGATTTCGAGGTACGTGATTTACCAAGTTTCTTTTTTGTTTTCTAGTTTGTGTTCCTTGACTAGGCTATACAATGTGGGATACCCATACCCCTCTCCTTTTTCAAAATGGAGCAAGGCGGGTTTCGAGCATAGGCTTATATAAATAGTCATGTTCTGGGATTTCTCCCCTTGAAATAAGAATGGATAATATTACATGTACATGAATTATAAGCTCAAATTTTGGAAAGTCTTTGGGATTAGGTCATGATGGATTTATTCCTCATGAATACCCTAGTCTTAGTATGAATTACTTGTCTTTGATTAAATCGAAAAAGAGATTATTCGAAATGTGTTTAAGTTGATTTAAACAACCTGACTATTGAAAAAAAAAGAAGAATTTTAAGCATGGCTTTACACATACATTACGCACATACATACAAGGAGAGAGAGAGAGAGAGAGAGAGTGGTCATAACACAATTGAGTGCCATCCACGCCACTTACCAAGCTAGTTATGATTTAATAAACACTCCATGCGCCTACATTGCTCACCCTTTTGTACACCACAAACTTCTCTCTCCCACTGGTAGTAATAAGTAATAAGCAAGCAAAGCTTTACGACGAAGGATCCATTTTGAAGTCCGTAGAACATCCCATAAAATTGGATATCATTTGGGACCCCTAGCCAAAAGTTTTGACCCGGAAAAAGGCCCAAGATTCATGGATTAATCGAAAGTCTGGGTTGCTTATTGCGTCGCATCGTATGGATCACGCCACATGGAAGCTTCGGGTGATTACTTAGTCATTTGAGGCCCACAGGCCATTAGTCAGATAGACGGTAGACCCGCTGCCCAATGGATTAACCCAAAGAAAGTAAAATGGGCAAATTGGAAGGGGATATACTAAAGTGGAGTTAATTGTAAAAAAATATACAGAAAAAAATATAAGGTAAAAAAGTCTTTAACTTTGATATTTATTTGTTTCCAAGTATATTATTTGAATGATTCATATTTTCTTATGACATTTATATCCTCCCTTGATTCATACATATTTTTTCAAAAAAATGATGCATTAAATATTTTTTAGTTTTATGGGAGAATTTTAATATTTCATATTTTTATGTTCTTCCTTGATTCATTCGTATTTTTTTTTTAAAAGTGGTTTTGTTTTCAAATTATATTTAATGCACCTTGATTCATGCATATTTTTTTGGAAAGTGATTTTCTTTTCAAATTATATGAATATCCAAATTTCATAACAGTGTAACAAGATATTTACACAAAATATTGTACTATTTTTCGTTAAACATATATTTTCATATAATTTCATTCAAAACAGTCATTATCTGTTTTGAATTTGTTATCACATGCACAAAATCACTTAACACTATTTTTGTTACATTGTATTGTTATACTGTCTTTGTTATACTATTTTTGTTACACTATTATGGAGTTCGGATATTAACAAATTTTGAAATTCAAACAAAGTGATATATCCTAAAATAAAAGAAATATTAAAGTTCTCTCAGAAAACTAGGAGATATTTAATGCATAAATATAATTTGAAAACAAAATCACTTTCTAAAAAAAAAATACATGAATCAAGGTACGTTAGAGATTTAAAATTAAATGACCCTAAATTTTATCGCTTAAAATAAATGTCTTGTTACAATTTTTAGGAAAGAAAATTTTACAAAATGGGCATTCACGTCTTTGTATCTTAACTGTGTACTTTTTTACAATTATGTTTAATTTGATGTACCGGCTTCAAAAGACCTAAGTAAAAAATACATCAACTACAATAATTTAATCAAAAAATTATGGATAGGTATCATATAAACTAACTAGTTATCTCCCATGCCTGAAGACACGGAGTAATAAAAAAAATTGTCAACATATTTGTATTCACACCCAAAATCAAATCACAAATATAGAGGAGAAATAAAAAAATTTAAGTATCAATTGTAGTGGGGAAGAGTGGTGGTGGGCAATAATGGTGATGGTGAGGGACGTGATGGTTGTGGTAAGTAAGGCGACAACTGTGGTGGTGGTAGTAGTTGTGGGTGATAATGGTGATGGTGGTGATAAGTTTTGAGTGACGATGATTGTAGTAGTAGTTGTGGGTGGCAACGGTGGTGTAGTGGGTGTAGGTGTCAGTGGTGGTGGACGACGATGATGGTGGTTGACAGTGGTGGTGGTGGGATGATGACGGTGGTGGTGGGCGATGATGGTGGTGGTGGTGGTGGGCGACGATGGGTGCTTCTAGACAACAGTGTGATGAGTGATGGCGAATGACGGCGGTGGTAAGTGTGGTGGGGTTAGGTGACAATGGGTGGCTATAGTGGTGGGCGATGAAAGGTGGTGATAGGTGTGGTGGGGTAGGTGACAGTGGCTGGTGACGATGGTGGGCGACGATGGGTGGTGATGGATGCTGACGGTGGGCGACGGTAGTAGTGCGATGATGGTGATAATGATAATAAATATAAGAATAAAGTGACAATGGTGGTGGGTGGTGGCCATGGACGACGATGGTAGCAATCGGTGGTGGTAGCGAGGGTGGTGGTAGTGGCAGTGGCAGTGGGATAGTGAGAATGGGGTGGGAGTGGACGTGGGGCAGTGGCGATGGTGGGGGTAGTTGTGATGGTCCGGGGGTGGTGGTGGAGCGGTGGGGGTTGTAAGGGTGATGGTGGGATAGTAGCAGTGATGATAATGATGGTAGGGTGTGATAGTGGTGGTGGTAAGGTGGTGGAAATGGTGGTGGTGGTGATGATGGTGGGGATGGTGGTGGTGGTGGTAGTGGTAGTGGTTATGGTGGTGGTGGTAGTGGTAGTGGTTATGGTGGTGGTGGGGTGGTGGATATGGTAGGGTGGCGATAGTGGTGGTGGCGGTAGCAGTGGGGATGGGGGTGGTAGAGGTAGTGATGAGGCTGTTCCAAACACTATTTTTTTTTTTAAAGTACTTACGATAAATAATTTTTAGAAGTGCTTTTCAAAAATTGTATCCAAACACGCCCTTAGGGGTTTATTTTCCTCATAAATTTAGGGTGTTAATGTTAACCGTTAGATTAATTTTAAAGTAAAATTTAAAACGATTTCAACTATGAATAGTAAAAATTATTTTGTTTATTTTTTAAAGTTTGAATTGTATTGTACTTTATTATATAGATTATTTGAAGGAAAATATTTCACTAAAACTCTATTAGAGATAAGTACTCCTAACTAGAAATATCTTGTGCACGTTGGCGGTTTTTTAAATATATTTTTTTTACGAAAATACCTTTGTTTCATAATTCATAGGTTTTTTAGTTTGCGGTCTATTTTCTGTTGGATTTATTTTATGAGTTCAACAGTTTCCTATTTTAATAGAAATACCGTTTTTTCATAATTTATGGACGATTTAGTTTGACAATTCTATTTTTCGTGGGATTTGTTTTATTATATCAAAGGTTTCCTCTTTTAATAGATCATGATATTAGAATTTTAAAAGTATATTTTCTTCTTCTACTTCAATGGTTGATGTTATACTTCAATGTCTGGTGTTCTTTTTCTACTTTAAGGTCTGGTATTACACTGTGATACAACACTGACATGTTCTTAATAACATTATGTGATGTCACATTGTGGTTGTCATACTATGTCATACTATCAAGTATAGTATTTAGTTTATATAGAAATTGGAAAATATAATTGCACATTTAAAAGTATTAACTGTGTTGTTACACTATGATGTAACATTATTTCATATTGTTTATTGTCGACGATTATAGTTGGAAAAGCCGATGGTCGAACTTCAATGATGCTCCAATGTATGTACAATCCATACACAAGCGAAAGATTATTTTGTCCTCACAATTTTCGATTGTTTGTATTTTTAATTTGATTGATATCTTATAGATTTTATGGTATTTTTTGTTTGAATTTCAAACACCCTGTTTTGTGTGATCTCTTAGTGGCTGAATTTCATGGGAATGATGTTTGAGTTCTGACTGTTTCCAAACCCATGAGATTGCGCTAATTAGTATATACGCGTGAGTATATTTGGCATTCACAAATAAAAAGGACTTCTCTACAAATAGTTTTACCCGAAATACTAAAATACAACTGAACTTCAAAAAACCCTAATTTTAATAATAAAATAACAAACGCTGGGTTGCAGTCCGTTTAAAGGTCCATGAGAGCCTATTCAATGGATAGTCACCTAAAAGTACCAAGAATTACTACAGAAGTTAGTGTGAGGATCACATTAAAACCATTTTATAACATTGATGGCCCGTTTGGTTGCCGTATTATAAATGGATGGATTGGATTGGATAAAGTAATCCAATTTTATACAATACAAATGAATAAAAAACAAGATTAAATAGGGTATTAGAATAATACATAATTTTATCTAGTGTTTGGTAATACACAATATATGCGTTGAGTAGTTATTTAATCCAATTAGTTGTTTGGTTAAGTCGTTATTTCATAGTATTAATATTGAATTAAAAAAAATACTCTCAATCGGTATTTGTTACATTGATGACAACTAGATTTTATCAGTTAAAAGGTTATAATAATAAATGTGTAGAATAATACGTTTGAATTGATTTATAATACCACATTTCTTTGTAATATTAAAATACCTCCATAATATTGGTCTATCGTATAAAAAATATATGATAAGTAAACGATTAATATATGTTTTTAAAATTAATATGGTGTTAAAATTGTTTATCAAACAAAGTATTAGACCTGATTAAATAAAAAATAGTACAATCTAATATTTAATCCCTTTATAATACGTCTATCAAATGAGTCGTAAGAGTACAATATAAAAAAATTAATTATTGAGGGGGTAAATTAAAAATTTTAAAATCTTTCGAGGAACAAAGTGTGATTCGTACTTTTATTGAATATTAACAATGCACCACGTGTGTTGCACATGAACAAAATTAGTTAATTTTTTTTTACACAATTTATTAAAAAAAACCTAAAATATGTGTATAATTATATTAAATGACATCTCATTTTATTCAAATTTGTACTTTTATCATCAATAGCATGTTATATAATTAAAACCATTGCACAACATGATACTGTAATAAGAATAAGAAAAATTCCAGGTTTCAATTTAGAATTATATAGTTGTCTTATTGTATTTTTTTTCAAGAAATCGGTGATTTTAAGTTATTGAAATATCTTACAATTTACAAGTTTTTATTTTAGTTGTTTTTTAAATATATGTAAACTCTTTTCTTTTTTTTTTGTACACAAATGCATTGCACTTGGATTATTTTCAATATCAAATATATTATTGCTATAAAGATTATGAAATAACCTTAATTATACAAATAAACTCTGCTTAGCCATTTTGTGTAGTATCTAGTGAAACTTGAGTCATGAACAAATTTAGTCACATATTAACATGTAAAATTAAAGTCCCAATAGTCTACTCCAAAATTAATATCCGTCGTTTCTAAAGGATAACAAATAAAGGGATGCTTATATTATGATAAACTTGGAATAATCTACCTCAAAATTCACTATCATATTTCTGATGACAAAAACAAAGAACTAGTGAACACTAATTGCTTCATTATTTAGTGAAAGACAAATATTATCAAAAATTAGTATTTGGTAACTTAAATGCATAAGAAGAATTATGTAATTTTTTTTACATACAAGATATAATGGTAAATATGCAAAATGAGTTTCAATGTTAAATAAAAAATCAACATATTATCATGAAAATTAAACTCATGGAAAGTATATGATGCAGAATAAATAAATCTCAAGACATCATTTCCACAGTGATTTTCTACAATTGATCCCGCTAGTTCATAAGTAACACTTAATTTAGTTAAGCACTATAACAAACCAAGAATTTTGTTTTCAAGATGTCAATGCTAGCATAGCTATAAGCAAAACATAAATCACATGAAAAGAGCAGCAACTGACAACCAAATAAGAGACTTAAGTATGAGAGAATGGGAGAAGAATGGAATGGTATTACTATTAATATATGATTGAAATTCATGGGATTGCCATTAGCTGTTCACTTAGCCATAAAATGGAAGATGAAATGATTTAAATTCTATTTGATTAATTGATATATTTATCGACAAGATTTTATACTATCTGCAAAGCTACACATTAGTTCATATTAGACAAATGATAAAATGGACTTTATGATAGTTAACGATGTCATAATAGTTGTATTAATAATAGTATATTATTCTCCATAAAGTAGGATTATTAATGAATTTATTGTAAACTAAAAAGTTTGTGAGGAGTAAATAAGAGATATATAGAGTCATTAACTCAGGAATTTAAAAAAAAAAAATTATAGTACAAGGAACAATATTTTTTGTGGAAATGAAAGTATATGAAAAATCATTTGAATATATAATTAATATTAGGTAATTAATAAATAAGGATATAAGTGTCTTTAATATTTTTTTAGAGGGACATAATAGATAATCAAAAGTTTTCCACCTTAGTTGTCTTTTATTAATAGTATATATAGATAGAATTTTCAATAGATCGAATTTTGATCCAAATTCGATTAGTCAGATGGATTGAATTTTTTTACCAATAACTTGAAACTCGAATTCGCTATAATTATATATATTTTATAGATTCAGATTTGAATATAAATATATCCGATTTGATTACAATCCAATTTGATCCGAAATATATGTATATTTATATTATAAATATTAAAGAAATCAAATGATTATTTGAAGAAATTTAATTAAAAATTATATGTAATTCATTAAATTAAGTTATTTGGATCAGAGAACGGATCAAATGTGGAACATGAAAATTAAATGGGTAAATTTCATCCACACCCTTATAGATAGGCCTAACTTCAACAATACACCCTCCCAATTCTGAAATTTCGCTATACTTTCTTCTGGTTCATTTGTTCATTTCAGTCACACCCCTTACCGTGAATCTCCGTTACTAACAAATCAAAAATGTTGGTGTCATACAATTCTTTTTCCTAAAATACCTATACTACGCTTCTATACTTTCTGTCTCTACACCATCTTCTTTTTTGTTTCCAATTATTTAAGCACCCAAATTAAAACACCCCATCGCCCCTATCACTGCACCCCTCCAACAACCACACCACTATAGACTTCATGGCCCTCTCCAAACCTAGTCATCAACAAATAGCCTCCACCACCACCACCACCACTATGCACTACCACAATTCATCAAATAAAAAAAAAATGGATATTTATGTACCCAATTTTTTGTTGATTTAAAATGTGAGAAAGAGAGATTACCATTGCGGATATCCATCACCTCACACTTGCATAACCACTCTCATCACTGTGCACCACCCCACCCATGCCCACCACTTCCAATGCATCTTGGTCTCCACCGAAACCTAACTATTGTACAACATCACCACTTCGGCACCACCACAGATCATCACTCGCACTCACTTATACGCCGTCGAGCGAGAGAGAGAGTTGTCTCTCCCACCCATCGCCACCCCTAATCTGTCTGTAACCAACTTCTTCAACCTCCACATGCCTCGCATCCTATTCAGCCTCCACTCAGCTTCATACCCATGCCCAATCTATCCCAAACTCACTCGACATCAACCATTCCTCCAACGTGCATGCACACACACCATCAACTACCACCTCTCCCATTCCCACCACCACCAATCCACTACTACAGCCTCTGCATCAACACCTATCACAAAACCCACAGATTAATTTGACCTTTTTTACTCATATCTCATTTTCCTCCCTCTACCAAAGAGTTAAAGGGGTGGATTTATGGCTTGAAGGGGTTTGCTCGAGAGAGAGAGAGAGAGAGAGAGGATAATGTACGAAGGGTGTCGATGACGCTGTGGAGGGGCAGAGGAGGTGGGAATGGGTAGGGAAGGGGTGGCAAAGGGGTGGGTTCTTTGTTTTCATATAGCTATACATATATGTAACAATATAAAGCTTAAAGGTAAGTGGTAAAAGAAGCATTTTCGTCACATCTGTTACTAAACCAAGATTGACAAGAGGTGTTAGTGAAAGTTTATAATCTGGAGGGGGTGTTGTTAAAATTATGCCTATTTGTAGGGGTGGAAATAAAATTTACCCAAATTAAATCTATCGAATAATTCAATCAGATTCAGGTTAGACTTTTAGAATCAAATTTAAATCAATTAAAATTCAATCCATTAACCGGCCCACCTATGGAAAAGCCAGCATGTCTTATCTGGTCACTACCAGCATGCAAGACAAATGAAAAATGTATATAAATAAGTCGATGATTTTATTATTGCTTTTAAACACCTCTATGTGATGGAGTTGGTGGAGTTGGACCTCAATTTTTTATGCTATATCAAGTATATGAACATCTTGACCTCTGGGGGAGACAAGGTTGAGCTAAACTAACTTATCCTGCGAATCCGCATGTCAAAGGGGATGAATAAAGCCACACAAAACAGCTAACTAGCTAACTATATTTTTATATAAGATGTTTATACAATAGAGGTCATAACTGAAATGACAATAGATGTTCATTCGTCCAAACTATACGTCATAGATTCGAGTCTAGAAATGAGTTTCTACAAAATAAGGATAAAATTGTTTGTTATTTATGTTTGTATACCACTATAGACAAGAGTCTTGTGAGCTAGTTTTATTGAATTACATGTAATTTACCCTTACATTTTGGCCTCCTCAACTAGAATCTTTTTTTCACTTTGTCCCTTAAACTATTAAAATTTTTATAGTGCCCCCTCAACTACTTTGATTATTTCACGTTGCCTCATTCACAAACGTCTGTTATATTTTTTGACAAAAATTTCTGACATATCGAAGCAAAGTGAAAAAAAAAATACAAACGAAACGAAACTTTCCATTAAATATGTAACTAATGTTAACAATTAAGGCAAAGTGAAACTAATCACTTAATTGATGGTGCAACGTGAAAAATATAATAATTGAGGGAACAAAGTAAAAAAAGAATAATAATTGAGAGATTCAAAGTGTAATTTACCCTACAATGTTGGTGTTCAAATGACACTATTATACTTCATATTCATGCTCAAATCACCATTAATCCAAAAAGATTAGTGGCCATTCATCAACGAGTCATAGACATTCCAAATCCAGCACGTGGAACTCTACTATTTGTCAGTCGACGCCTATTCTTTTAAATATTACCATACTATAAGTAATTGGTGTGACAGATTCCGATGATCTCAGCCCAACAAATATCTTTAGCACTATTAATTTGTCTATTCTAAACTGATCAGATGATGATGATAAGCTTAACGACAATGATTATTAAGTTGTTATTAAAATAAGCATAAAGCACACCAGTTCATAGCTTTGTTTAGCTTATACATTGGTGGAAGCCATGATGGTTTTCATGAGGGGATGGGCAAGTACAACTTAGTTTTCAAACGACAGGATAAGATTTTCTAATCAATCTTAATAAAAAGTTTGCTGGTTGCTTACGTGTCTGTGTGTATATATATATACGAAATTTTCTTTTCGTATTTTGCTACTTTTTATGTTTAAATCTATATGTACAGTAATTTTTAAATTATTTCCTAATCTACTGTTGTTTACATGAATGTATGTGTTTTAACACAGTTTTGAAAATAAAAATATATTTGGAGAGCACTTTTTAAAATTTTTTGTATTGAAGACGTGTTTTGTAAACAAGCTTTTACTTTAGAGAATCAGCGGCAGTTTATAAGTTAAAACCTGCGGTAAAGATGGAACAAAGTTTAAAAACCATGGGAATTAATTACATATTATGCATGTATATAATGACCAAACATAATGCCATATGCAGTTATAATCCTACTCATCGAGTCAGGAAATTAGTAAGGCTTTTCGGGTGTAATAAATATTGTAAACGCGTAAAAGAGTAGTTTTTGTTCTCCAACTTACGTCTACGAGAATTATTTGTAAATCTCATCATTTACCGTCAAATTTTATCACCAAGTTGCGCTAATGAATGTGGACTTCTGAGCCTAGCCAAGTAATCTTATTGTTTTGAGTTTTTATTTTAGTTTGTTATTTGTTTGTGATATCATGCATAACACATCACATTTATGATGATGACAAAAAAGGGATAAGAGTGATCATGTGGGTTTATGTATGGAAATGGTGTGTGCGTGTGAGAGAGAGGGAGAGAGAGGTCAATGGAAATATAGATTCTCTTCCTGCACAAGCTCGATACATTGAGCTGCAAAGAATGGAAGAGTAAGTGGGGTAAATCTAAAGTAAGAATCATTTGTAGAAGAAGGATTCCATTTTGATGCAGTCCCTTTCATCTTTTACACTCCTCTTTTATATATTTCTTATCTTTTAATATTTTTCTTATCTTTTCTTTGTGTTGGGTCATGTCAGAATATTATGCATCTATGGGCTGTCTTCGTTGGATACAGACAAAAATAAAAAGGAGTAGATAAAGTGGCATGAATTGATTTACTAATCAAACAAAAGATAAGGTGTAAACTCATACATTCTGAATTTAAATCGTTGGTCGCATAAAACTTAGATTCGGTAACGAGACTTGTTAGAAAATGTATTTATCTGAAATTTGCGTTTCGGCCATGAGTCTAAGGGGCACATCCTTGGGGACTATTCACCATTACATGAAAAAAAAAAAGGGGGGGGGGTGTGTGTGGGGGAGGGGGTAGTCATCTATGGCTTAGCTCCAAGATGAGAGAGTCAGAAAGCGGGGAAACTGAATGTAAGTTATTTAGTCAAAAGATGGAGATGGTTCTACCAGACAAACCTGTTGCTTTTGCAAGTTCATATGCCCTTTAAGCTGCTGAAAAGAGTATTTGTTTATTGCTAAGGTTGTGTCTTTAACCAAAAGGCATTGTGGGTAGTTGTGAAAGTTGAGAAGCCAACATCTTAGAAGCTGCTGGACACCTCTCTCTCTCTCTCTCTCTCTCTCTCTCACACACACACACACACAGAGTACAAACTTGTAAGGCAGGCCAAAGAATGTAGAATATTCTCCACTACCAAAACATGATTAAAAGGGGGACCTAGCTATCTGTACCAGATAGTAGAATTGTATTTACTTATTGCTTAATTGACACCTCCATCAAGCCATCTTCTAACAACTTGAAACATCTCTATTTTCGCTGCCAATCCTCCCATCTGATATGTCATCGGCAACTTGTTTGCCAGCATTTTGTTCACAATTGTTAACTATTGGTCTTGATGTTCAATCGCGCTAAGATTACACCAAGGATCATTTCTAACTTCATACCTATTCGCCCTAATTATGGATGAACTCATTAGTAATATTCAAGATGACGTCTCATGGTGTGTGTTATTTGCAGATGATATTATCTTAATAGATTTAACTCGAAAGGGGATTAACAATAAGCTCAAAATTTGAATAGAGACACTTGAGTCAAAAGGGTTTAAAATAAAGAGTAAAAGTGAATATATACATGTAATTTTCGTAATAGAAGAAGTAGATATAGTGAAAAAATTAAGATTGAAAATTAAGAAATACCAACGAGTAAACTATTTAGATATATAGGATCGATCATTAAAAATGATGAAAAAATTGGAGACAATGTAACTCATAAAATCAACGAAGTGGAGGAAAGTCTCTAGCATATTATGTGATAAAAGGATACCAATAAAATTGATAGATAAGTTTTACCGAACAATTATAAAGACAGCAATATTGTATGAGATAAAATGTTTGGCAACTAAGAAACAACAAAGTAACAAAGTGTAGTGGAAATGAGAATGTTAAGATAAATGTGTGAAAAAACTAGAAATTATAGAATACAAAATAACTATATTAGAGAAATGATAAGAGTATTTCCAATTGAGGATAAGTTGAAAAAATACATTAAAATGGTTTGATTGTATTCAAAGGAGGCCGATAGAGGAACTTGTTAGAAAAAATGATAGAATTTTTGTAAATAATATTAGGAGTATGACTGAAATTATAAGAAAATATATGAAAATATTAAATTAAAATGAACATATAGTGCATGACTGAAATGAATGAACAAGATTGATTCCCATAGCCGACTTCAAATGAGTATGATATAAAACTTAGTTTGATTTGACGGTGGTCTTGATGCTCAACTGGTTAGGAACATTGATAGAGGACTTCCGCTCGGAAAGTGATACATATCACCGATTTTCCTCACCATTGTCTTGGTATGTGAGTTGCACTGTCAATGCCTAATCGTTAGCTCGACACAAAATCAACTAAAAGTTATTAGGTATTGTGTAGTCTTAACGGACTAGGATTAATGACTGGTTTGACCCACTAGAGCTACTTAGTAAACAAGTGTATACAAACTTCATTATTTAAGACACGAACCCAACTACACGATACATATAACTCGGGTTCAGTTTAAACAAATTTTGACACAATACAATTTAAACGCACCAACATTAATCGGCAAAATATGATCCATTACCAACCTATACCTAATTTCGGTGATACGAAAAATGTGAAAAAGAAAGGATAATATAGAGCATAGCATATTAACTTTAAATATGTCACACTCAAAAACAAATTATTAAAAGCTAAAGATAACTACTGAGGTTGGTGAAGAAGCTGGGCAACCATGAAAAATTCTTATCTTTATGGAAGATAATGCAAGAGAATTATTACAAGGCATTTCCTAAGCTCATCACCAAATCAAACTCCTATTTTAGGTATTTTTTGTCACATTTTTTATTTGTTCTTCTCATGTAGGCAAATGATTTTGTCACCTATATATGCTTGGTGAAGCCAGTTTCACATGTCTTATCATTCTTTTTGAATCCAAAATTGTGGTGACGTGAATCAAGGGGAATTTATATTCCTATATGTCCTGGTGCCTTTGAGGCTCAGAAAAAAACAAAAAAAAAAAAAAAAGGAAGGAACGAGTTTGATGAGAAAAGCAATGTAAAGAAAAGGGAAAAAAGCTACTTTTAGCAGAATGAATTATATTCTATCATAAAGTAAATACACAGTTAACATTTGATTTTATCATACAAAATGGTTATACCTAGATTCTATCCCACAATCTTATGTACGACTAAAAGGGCGTAACCAATGCACAAGATCCACGTCATTGTAAGGTTTTGGGAGAATTAGATGTATGCAACTTTATCCCTACAAACAGAAAGATTGTTTTCGTAACTCAAACTCGTGACATCTAAGTCACAATGAAATAACTTTACAATCCTATGTATAACTATGTACTTTTTTTTGATCAAGTATAACTATGCACCTTAAAACAGTAACTATGTACCTTAATATATGTGATTATGAGAGTTATGTTACTATTTTTGAACGTGGGTACAGTGATTTGTACAGAGGACTAATCAAAGTAGAAGAATATTTGTACCATAAAAATAACTAGCTTATGCAGCACCATGTGCTTTCTGTTTAAAATAACAAAGCCAAAACAACTGCACCATTGTTAGAAATTGGTCATCTATTGAATAACTAAAACTGATAAAGTGAAGTAAAGCTCTCTCTCTCTCTCTCTCTCTCATATTCCATTCAGCTACCTTTGGAAGGGTATAATGAGGAAAAGCAAAAGTAGTTTTGGACTTAGAGAGGTAACTTAAGATGATTGCAAACAGACACTACGTGGGTATACTAATCATTTGGGGTTCAAATTCGTAGGTGGAAATGGCTCATGGGTAGGGTCCCTTTCCTTTCTAGCATTCCTTGTTTCAGTTGATCATGAGTTGGTAAAGTGCCTCTATCCCTTTCTTAAAAGACATGTAGAGATTATGCCAGAAGAAAAGCCAAATAAGGTACCTCTGGGCAATTTCTTTAATACCAGATCTATAAAAGACAGCCATGATTTCCTCATACTTGTGAAAGAAACTTCATTAATTTGAACAAATTAATTACAGCTTTATTTAAAGCTGAAATTGTTGTTGATGATAATGTTAATAATCATACTTTGCTAATTACACTAAGAATTGGTCTCCCTTTGATTAAGTGGGTGGACCAATCACTAAATAGGCCATCTTTTATTTTGAATTTAGTAACAATAGTGAAATGTACACAACCAGAATTTTTTTTACCAAAATGGCGTGGTACACTCATGTTCTTTCGTTCCAAATTAAAATGACCATTAATACCATGAAATCAATTCACTGTAGTTTTCTTTCATTCTGAAATAAAGGGTCCTTAATATTGTGATTTTACAAAAATATTGTTGTTATATTATTGTGAAAGGAATTCTAGTTGTATAACGTTAATCGACCATAATTAGTAGGTAATTACTTGTAGTTCTTTTTTCTTATGTTCTTAGCATCACCAATATACTAGGGAGAGAGAGAGAGATTAATAAACAAGCCTAATCATGGTATTATAACTCATTAGGAAAGGAAAAAGTACAAAAAAATAACATATGGGTGCTTGACAAATCACATGATCATGGACTAAAAAAACCCACCAAATAATGCCAAAAGAGTAAAGCTAGGGTTTGGGGTTCTTGTGGTCACTGTCATGGATTTATATACAGCCACCTTGTTTACCCTAGAAGACAGGTAAGCTAGAAGACATGATCTGTCAGGCTTCAATTGATTAGCAACAAAATATCAAGCATGGCAAGCACGAAAGCATGGTACAGTTCAAGCTTATGACTTTTTTTTTTTTTTAATTTTAACCTGACATCACCTTAACCATCCTTTATTTCAGCCTACTTAATATTTGCGGTATAAATCTCCGATACACATAATCACACATTAATCATGTACATTTTTTAAACTCGTACTTGTATGTAACCAAAGAAATTCATTTGGAGGTTCGAATTAACATCTCACCATTTGTTCGATCACTAAACTAGTTTAAGGTAAGAAGCTTTTTCTCTTGAATAAATAGATCTGAATTAAGTGATAATTTGGCTTTATGAACACAAAGTAGGTGGTCTTCATATTTTAATCAGGCCTGAGATACCTGTGACAACATGATGTATGTGCCAGCTTGATGCTTATTGGCTTAATCCCTAAATATATATAGCCTTCAACCTTCTTTTTGCATCAGTTCTACATAGCCTTCACACTTTCCTTCTAATTCACAGCCATGGAGAATCAATTTCCTAAGATAGAAACCTTCATGCAGAAGGAATTTCCATCATTTCTTGAAGCCATGCCTAAATCTAGACTTTTTTTGGATTCAAACGTTTGGAATGGCCTAAATGGAACTGCTACTCGTGGTGGTGGTCGTGGTGGTGATCGTGGTAACGGTGGTGGTGGTAGCAGCCATGTGAAATCATCCTCATCATCACCAGATAGGTTTTTTTCAAATTCAGAGTCAAGTTCTTCAATGGATGAGGCTTCAGCTGCCACCTTGAATACTAACATCCTTGAGATCATGAAAAATAATGGATCTTCTGTCACTTCTGTTCAAGGAAGTTACATTCCTGTGAATTTTCTTCAATCCTTCCCAGAACTAAATCAACCCCAATGGCCTGACCCTGAACCTGAACCCTCTTCACCATCTTCCTTTTCAACGAATCCGAAATCACCGAATCTAGGTTTGTTTTTGAAAGAACCCACCATGTTAGATATATCCAGAAGAGTTTCTGAATCTGTAGGCAAAAACCAGAATTGTGAGCCCATGTCATCATCCTCACCAAACCCTTTATTCCCCATGTCCCAACTTGGCCAAAACCAGCTTGATCAAGTGACTGATTGGCTCAAAATCAATCAGAACTTATCAAATTACTCTTCAAAAGGCTTTGGTGATTACTGGCCAAGCACAACCCAAACACAGCCAATGAAGTACACTGGAAGAAGAATGCAGAATGGCCACCAGAAGTCTCCATTGTCATCAGGTTCGTCTCCAGGAAAGCTCTTCAGAGGAGTGAGGCAAAGGCACTGGGGAAAATGGGTTGCAGAAATAAGATTACCACGAAACCGAAGAAGGGTATGGCTAGGGACTTTTGACACAGCCCAAGAAGCTGCTTTTGCTTATGACACTGCTGCTTATATTTTAAGGGGAGACTACGCACATCTGAACTTTCCAGATCTGAAGCATCAACTCAAGGCCAATTCTATCAATGGTACCACTGCAGCCCTTCTCGAATCGAAGTTGCAAGCAATATCACAAGGTATTTCTGCAAGTAACAAGGCCAATGATTCAGCACCAACATCTCCCAACAAAGTTTTATCTGACAACTCGAGAATGAAAGGTTTGAGCAGAAACTTAGCAAGAAAAGAGATACAATTTGAGTTGGAGAGCAGAGATGGATCTGAAATGGTTGAGAATAAGAAGATACAAGAAGGATCATCAGACATTGATGCTGTTCAGCTGAGTAGAATCCCATCCTTGGACATGGACATGATCTGGGATGCACTTTTAGTCTCTGATTCATGACTAAAGTATCTGCTGATCATTTTGCTTAGGTTGAATTGAATTATCTTCAGTTTCATCTCTCTATAGAACAAAGTAAATCTCATGTTATTTCAATGGGAAGCACATTAATTTGTTCTTGCTTGATTAAGGTTCAGATTTTGGACTCTTGAAATATTTTACTGTAATTTGATGCAAGATGTACTCTTTTTTTTCTGTTCTTTATTTTTTTTTTTTTTTTAGGGGGGTTGGAGTTTCAGCCAATGGTAGTTTTTGTTAGTTAAGATAACTTCTCTTCTCTTTCCTGTGAGGCAGCACTGAATTTGATACCCAACTTCTCTTTCAAACTTTGGTTTTTGGCAATAGGCAATAGGCAATAGCTGCCAAATTTGGAATCTGCTACATGGGCCCAGTTTTTAACGTTGAAAGTCATTGGGCCATCTAGCATTTGGGGTCATCGTGGGCCCTCTTAAAGATGTGTTCTATTGGGTTTATATTCCTGTATATGTATGCATTGTATGGTGGAAAACCCTGACCAAAAAAAAAAAGTACGGTGGAAAACGAATCATAAAGCGGGGTGGAAAAGCTAAAAATAGGAAAAAAAAAAAATAATCAGGAAAACATGGCAATAAAATTGACACTTTATACAAGTCTAAATTGGAGGTAGAATATTTGAAAAATGCACAGCCTACTAACTATTCTTTACTTGGAAAAAGAAAAAGATGCTACAATCTACGAATAACTAGTCTCGTGATATTGCAACGTTGACATTACATCTAATCCAATGAGCCACAAGAAACCATTAAATTGGAATATCATGGCTCGTTTGATTGCCGTATTATTTGAATAAGTATTTACAATAAGATTATATATAATTCGAAATATTTTTTACAATCAAATATAATATAAAATTAAATTAGTGAGTTTGAATTTGGTACGACTCTTTAATACATTCCTCAATGTTGCGACCAAACGACCAATTTTGTTAGCAGGGGCATACGAGGGTAGGGGTTGATGGCAGATCACTAGTGGTGGTTTGGTTGCTGGGAAATTCATTCAAAATTCAAAGGCAAATAGATAAAATTATAGTCATTTTAGTCGCACTTCCTAACCAACCAATATTCACATCTCTGTCGGTGCGTTTCAGACAATAAAATAGTCTCTTCATAAGATAGAATAATCGAGAATAAATACAACAACACCCACTATAGATTAGTCTAATTACATAGACAGCCCCTTCATTATCTGAAATGTAATTGACCTTCCTTGTCAAATTTCATCTGGTAATGATGTTGATGGAAATTGTCCTTTTACGCATCTACCCTTCACTTAAACTCATTTGTTATTTATTGATTCTCGTTTATCTATTTTTGTATGTGTATACATAAAATTTCTTTCTTTGTCTCTCTCTTTCTCTTTTTATCTCTCTCCCACTCTCTCCTCTGTCTATTTCTTCTAAAAAATTGCCACCAGCCACCACTCTCCTCACAGCACCATCACGCCCCACCACCTACCTCACAGTACCACCACCCACCTCTCTCTCTCTCTCAATATATATATATATATAACACCCATCTATCCAGTCCACCTCCACCTCTCCACCACCATGTCCACAATAGAAATTGGTTCTTCGAAATCTACTTGCCTTGAATTTTTGATTGAATCGGAGTTGAATTTGGAGATTTTTCATTTCAACTTTGGTGTACTGGTTTAATGTTGGGGTTTAATTTTGATGAGTTTGGTTAAATTGATCTGTGGATAATTTGTTTGCTTTGAATATAGGTTTAGGGTTTTTTGTGATTATTTATGTGCTTGGATTATTTCGGAGAGAGGGTTGGAGTAGATGGAGGTGCACTATGGTGGTGCTTGTAGTGGAGGTTAAGGTGGCGGTGTCTGTGGTGTTTTAGGCAATCAAAGGCCAATTAGAGGTAGAGGTGATTATAATTATTATGCAATGCTAATTAAGTGGTGCGTATTTGAGGTAGGGTGGCATTGCGGTGGGTGAAACTTTATCCTGATTGAGATACAAAGTATGTTTGGATTTTGGAATAACTTAGTCTAATTTTATTCAAGGGCAATTTGGGTATTTAATATCAAAAATTTCATGATGTAATCTCTTTTGGGGTTTGTCTCTAACGGTCGCGACTGTAAGGGGTACTATGTAAAACTGATATATGAACTACCAGAGAAGTCAGTGGTATTTCAAATAATAGAGGGGGTGTCTCTATAATTAGCGTAATCCATATGGGGTGTCATTATAATTTTATTTCTTTCTAAATTCAGAATATCAATGCATGTGAAACTGCAATTAGTTGTTAACCACTTCTGAACAAAACATTAAAATAAAGTTAAAGAAATTATTATTTTCAAGTTGACTAGAATTTTGTACAATCCTGTGTACTTATCAGTAGTTGTGGAAGTCTTTTATTTTATTTTTTTTATTGGAAGGATTTGGGGGAGGTTGTTTCTGGAAAAAAAAAATTTAATATACAGATTTAGTTTTGACTTTAGAGCAGGGAGACACATGTTCCAATGGGATATTAGACGGAGTTTATTACTAAGTCAAAGTATGTAGTGATCGGATTTTGAGCGAAGGTGAATGCTTATTTGTACAAACAATAACCAATAAATAATGATTTTAAGTTTTAAAATTTTATTTTTTAAAATAGAGATAAAATTATTTATTATTTATCCCTCTTGCATGATATATAAGCCTTTTTTAGATGTAATAATAGGTATTAAAATAAGATCAAGGCAGAAAGTCAAAATCAAATACTTGTTATCATTATCATCCCAACTCACCATGTGTTTGACATTTAAAAGTTTATATAAATCATTTCAATGAGTCAAAATATTATATATGCCAGTTTTATTGGTTTAACATATGAGTGACCATACTCTTTTTTTTTTTTTTTTTTTTTTTTTATTCTAAAGGGCATTTAGGCTTGTATCAACTATTTTTTCGAACTCAACGACCGTCACTGTAGTTTGAACTGGATTAAAGCACATGTGCTGAAATGTGAGAAGAGATTGAATCTGAAACTTCTGAGTTACCAAAAATCAAGCTCAACCATTGAACCACTCCTAAAATTTATGAAAGACCATACTGTAGCTAAAAAACAACGTTATTTGGACTTAAAATACTGACTTAATCAATTATTATCATTAATTTAACTATAAGTCACAGTATTTATTAGAACACATTACCTATTCAATGGTCGTGATTGATCAAGTCAACAAATCAAGTTAGCATTTTAAGTTCAAGTAGCATTTTCTGCATATAAATATAATTTCTTTTTCTGTCTTTCATGCAATGATGAGAGATAAAAAAAAAAAATTTGGGGAAGATTATGATGATATTTATACAACATAAATGGTGTAATAATAGTATTGAATGAATAAAACAATACACAGTGCAACTATTCTACTGTCAGCATTAGCAAGATTCAAAACTGAAGCCTGTCCTCACTCCCAAGCTCCAATACATCATCAATCTCGTCAAATAGAACACACCACACCACCTAACCTTTATGGTGACACAGTCTACGCAGATTATAATTATCTTCCTGCATGCAGGAAAATCCACTCTAGTTTCAGAAAGGACTACACAAACACAGAAAATCACCAAATATATAGTGCAGCGCTTGCAACTCTACAACAATAATAAGATCAATAAAAGCATAACGCATGGTTTGGTTGAATGTTGAGAAAAGGAGGAAAAGCAAATAAAACTGATGATGCCAAAAACTGGACGTATGAGACGTTGGAGCCGAAGAGCTCTTTCTAGCTCTGGAATGGTGAAATATTGATGCATGTGTGTATACAGGGAGACTATGTATGAATAGAACGACTTTAATAAAGGCACAAAGAATTAAGTGATTCACTCAGTTAAAGAGTTTGGTTAATCCACTCCAATGGAATATCTTGCTCTCTAGTTTGTTTTGCTTAAAGAAGAAGTCAAAGGCTCTTACCGTCCTTAGTTAACACAATTGCTCCCCCTTTCTTTGGAGGCAAGGGTTTGCTTATATACCCCCTTACTCGTCCTCCTCATGACGGGGTCGTCTCCTATTTATTAGAATTGCAACAGATAATATTTAGTCATTAAAAACTATATTTTTTAGACATGACTTGACCTTCTAAAAAATAATGATGTGGCATTGGTGACTCTTTTATGGACTAGTAGATGCCCACATGTATTGCACGTGAATAATTTTGAATTATAATTTTAATTTATTTATTTTATATGCTTTTCAATGTTTATTTGTGCAACAAAATTTTTAGTTGTAGTGTTTGCACTATTTATTATTTAGGAACACGACACTTTGGAAGTGAATACAAAAGAACAAGTGTATATTTGAGAAATAATTGATAAATTGAATGTCATAGCCTATTTAGTTTGAAGTATTCTGCAAAAAAAAAATTTGTAATTGTAAGAAAGTCTCTTCAGCTCCTATACCAAAAACACGTAAAAGATAACATAATTTAAAAAAAAGCAAATGCGAGATCACAAAAATAAAGAAAAAAATAAACATGGAAAGTCTTGATGAAATATTGTTTAAAGTGTTATCATAATAAAACGGACCATAATATCCACTTCACTTCATACCAAATTATCGCAATAAATAATTGAAATATTGTTTAATTTTATCAGAATAGTGTATAGAAATAGAACATCAAAGTGAAACTAAGTTTTAATGTATATAAGAAATCTGATTTTGAATTTCTCAAGGAAACTAAGGGGGTGCAAGAAAAATAAGGGTTTTGTTAATATTTATAAGGGCCAAAAAAAAATAGTAAATTTTGTGCAAAGAAATATTCAAATATAACTGCATGGATGGCTATCCAGGCCGTCAAATGGTTCTGATACCAAAATAAAAGCAAGTGCGGAATTCATGGAGTTTTAAGGAGAATCACAAGATGTAAATATGGATGACAAAATAATTTATTTTTAAAAAATTATTGTTTAGATGAACAAGATACAAAATATGATAACATAAATAAATATATACTATAAATGCATTACCACAAACCTGAATGTGCATGCATTACAGAAAAGTCCTTTAGGAAATACTACACTGATTCAGGCCAGCACTAGTCAAACCAATATCCAAGCTCCTAAGCAAATCCTTTGGAAGGATATAACCCTCTCAAAATCTTGGATAGTAAAAAACGAAAATCTTGAAAAGGATAGTGAAAATACTTCCACTAACCTAGAGAGCATCCACCAATTAGCAGATGGCTCAGTAAGAATCTCCTTTGATTCTACGAGATCCAGTATATCTAATAGATCAATTAGTAAATCTATTCAAATTATTGAAGGAAAAAAATCTGAATCTAGTTCTAGGCTCTCTAAAAGAGATCAAGAAATAGATAAAGAAATTCAAAGACTTTTTAAATTAAAAGGAATTGATGATTCTTCCCCACATATCAGTAAGTCGTGTTATACTCCACATCAGAGTATTTCACAAAAAGTAGAAGAAGATGATGAAGAAGAAGACTTCACCCCTTCTCCTACTGCTAGTGACCTTCAGAGTAACGCTTAGATTAGTCACCAGTTACTCATTATTAGGAAAGAGTCTATTATCCTATTCATGCCTAATATGAATAGATTAAAAATAAACTTTGAATCCCCTGAAAATGAATCTAAAAGACGTAAGTACTTTAAAATATTCAACCCACAACAACAGATCGAGATAAGAAGACAATGGGTTAAGCTAATGTACAAATTAGAAAGAAGTTAATGTTTTTTTTATTATCTTGATGACTTCCACAAAGAAGTTAATGTTGTTACACAATATAAGTGGAAAACAGAAAATTCCACAATAACATTGAGTCACCCTCCGACAAAAACCATAGTCATTGATCATGGTAAGCCTGTTGTTGCCTCAACTTTCAAACTCTCCACTGATGAGTCTGAAAAGAAAATAGTTGAACAAAACAATTTTACTAACCAAAGCCTCATTACTATAGGTAAACAGTTAGATAAAATTGATGAAATCAAATCAGGTAATAAATTAGAACAATCTCTAATTCACCTACCTGAAGACCGTATAAGTTAGGAGTTAAAGATGGCCAGAACATTGAGAAGATTGAAAAGCTCATTTCTAAAATGAAGCTTAAAGAACCACCTTCCAAAAAGAAAGAAGGTTCTTCTCAAGTAACTGTCATTAATCAAACTTCTAATGATTTAGAAGAAGAGAACTCAGTAAGTTCATCTGATTCTGAGATTAATAAATTAGAAGAACAGTTTGGTAACCAACAGATTAACAAATTGACTTTTTCAAATGTTAATCCAACCAGTATCAGTAAAAACTGGTATACCAAACCAACACCACCTGATCTTCAATTTGAAGAAAAGAATATTAGTAATTAGTTTTCTGTTTAATCTAACAAACTCTATGAATGGAACATAGATGGTTTAAGCGAACAAGAAATACTGAATAAATCAACCACATGTCCATGGTAATCAACAACTATGTTACAAACCTTGATCAATCTGAACCTGAGATAGTTGATCTTATCACCTCAAGATTCACAGGTATGTTGCGTAGTTGGTGGGACAATTATCTCACTCCCGAAACTAGATATGAGATCAAGTATGTTGTTCTCAAAGATGATGATGGTGTACCTGTTTTTGACCCAGATATTGGATAAGGAAACTCTGATGGTATCAGTACTCTTATTTATACCATTATTAAACATTTTGTTGGCACACCCAGTTCCATTAAAGCTAGGATCCATGACCAGCTTAGTAACCTTAGGTGCCCAACACTCAGTGACTTTAGATGGTACAAGGACGTATTCATCTCCAGAGTCATGCTCCGTCCAGACTGCAATAAATCTTTCTGGAAGAAAACATTTGTCAATGGCCTCCCAACTCTTTTTGCCCATAAGATTAGGGATGCATTGAGCAAAGATAAGGGAATCATTGAATATGATTCGCTTACATATGGTAATCTTGTTAGTACTATCCAAACAGAATGACTTAAAATGTGTATTGACATGAAGCTCAGTAAGCAATTAGCCAATGACAAGAAGAAAGCTAAATATGAAATGGGAAATTTCTACGAATAATATGGTCTCCTTTCAGTAGCACCATCTGCCAGCAGAAAACACAAAACCCATAAACCATATTCCAGAAGCAAAAGTCATTACTCTCGTAGTAAACGGACTTTTACCAAACCTAGTTTTTATGAAAAATCTAGCACAAAACGTAGAAAATTTTATAAGCATAAAACTTATAAGAAAAAATCCGAGGAAAAAGCTAGCACATCCAAGTTTGATATTAAATGTTTTAACTGTGGAAAAAAAGGTCATAAAAGCCTAGATTGTCCAGTTAAAAAACAAGTTAAAAGATTGAATTTAGCCCCCCAAGAAGAAAAAGAAATTCTTAAAATCTTTAGGCTAAACAATCTTAGTGAAGTCAGTTCAGACTCCAAAAGTAACTCTAAAACTGAATCAAAATATCAATTAGCCTCTAGTAATCTTTCTGAACCTAACATTAAAATAGGTTGTAAGGATAGCTGTCTCTGTAAGACAGTTAGTGTAATAACCAAAGAGAATGAGGAAGAAAACATTCTCACTGAATTAATCAGTAAGATTGAAGATCCTGAGTTAAAAATAAAATATGTTAAAAAACTCAAAGATCTTTTAGTCAAAAAAGATGATAAGAATGCTTCCAGTAGTAAGCAAATTATTAGCATCAACAATGCAATGGAAAGACTTAGTAAGGAGAAAAAGAAAGAACTCACCTTATAAGATCTTCAAACTGAAGTCAAAAAAATAAAATCTGAAATTAAAGAACTAAAAGCTGAAGACAAAAAATTTGCAGAAGCTTTAAGTTTTTTACACACTGATAGTTTTGGCGTTACTAGGGAATTTGATCCTGAAAAACAATCATTAGTTAATGACCAATCTGAGACAGAATCTCAAGATGGAACACAATTACAACGGATACCTGTAACCTCCACCTCTTTAGTGGAAACTTCGGGTGTAACGAAACTGCCATCTCACGATGGGTGTTCATAAATAAATGATAATTATAGAATTAATTTAGTTAACAAAATTAGTTTTCAAAAATGGTATTCTCAAGTAAAAATCATCATTGATAATGATTTTGAATTAGAAACCATTGCCTTAATTGACACTGGTGCAGACGTAAACTGCATCCAGGAAGATATTATCCCAACTAAGTACTATCAAAAAACTATTGAGAAACTTAGTTCAGCAAATGAAAGTAAAATGAATGTTAAATACAAACTACCAAGTGCACATATCTGTCAAGATAATGTATGTTTTAAAACATCATTTATCTTAGTAAAAGATATGACTGATGAAGTTATCCTTGGTTTACCCTTTGTATACTTATTGTATCCATTTACAATAGATACAAATGGGGTAACCACGAAACCAATTGATCAGACAGTAACATTTAATTTTACCACCAAACCAGAAGCTAAAAAATTAAGACAACTTAAAGATCATTCAATCTCTAAGTATCTTAATCTTATTAACCAAAAAATTAAGCAAGTGAAATTTCTCAAAGAAGAAATAAATCACAAAAAAATACAAGAACAGTTAATAAATCCAACCTTAATTGGAAAGATTAACCGGTTCAAAATAAAATTGGAAGAAGAAGTATGCTCTAACCTTCCTACAGCCTTCTGGCATATGAAAAGATATATGGTAAAACTTCCATATATAAAAGGATTTAGTGAGACAAATATTCCTACTAAATCTAGACACATCCAAATGAACCATGAAGTAATGGAAATTTCCAAAAAAGATATTTCAGAATTACTTAAAAATGGTATCATTCGAAAAAGCAAATCTCCTTGGTCCTGCCCAGCTTTCTATGTCATCAAAAATGCAGAATTAGAAAGAGGCTTACCAAGACTAGTAATTAATTATAAGCCTTTAAATTCTGTGTTGGAATGGATCAGGTACCCAATTCCAAACAAACAGGATTTAATTAAAAGACTTAATAATTCAGTAATCTTTTCCAAATTTGATTTGAAAAGTAGTTACTGGCAAATCCAAATCTATCCAGAAGATAGATATAAAGCTGCATTCACAACTCTTTTTGGTCATTATGAATGGAATGTATTACTCTTTGGATTAAAAAATGCACCTAGTGAATTTCAAAATATAATGAATGAAATTTTTAATTCCATTAGTCATTTTTCTATTGTCTATATAGATGATATCATCATCTTCTCCAGGTCAATAGAAGAACACTGAAAGCACCTCTATGTTTTCTTGAGATAGTTAGACACAATGGTCTAGTCATCTCAGCCAGTAAAATTAAGTTGTTCTAAACCTCAGTAAGGTTCTTAGGATACAACATCCAACAGTTTACTATTGTTCCCATCAGTCGTTCTATCTAATTTGTAGATAGGTTCCCTGATGAGATCATAGATAAAACTAAACTTCAGAGGTTCTTAGGCTCCCTAAACTATGTTTCTGACTTCTATCAAGATCTTAGGAAAATCGTCAAACCTCTGTAAGACAGACTCAAAGGAAATCCTCCTCCTTGGACATCTGTTCATACATCTATAGTTCAACAAGTCAAGTAGTTCATTAAAATTTTGCCTTGCATTGGTATTCCTTCGGTTGATTCCTTTAAAATCATCCAAACTGATGCCTCCGACATTGGCTACAGTGGTATCCTACTTCAAAAACTTACTCCAGATTCTCCAGAACAAATTATTCGTTTCCATTCTGGTATCTGAAATAAGGCACAAGTAAATTATAGTATCATTAAAAAATAAATTTTAGTTATTGTCCTGTGTATCTCTAAATTTCAGGATGATATACTAAATCAAAAATTCTTAATAAGAATAGACTGCAAATCAGCAAAGTATGTTCTCGAAAAAGACGTACAAAACATTGCTAGTAAGCAGATTTTTGCCCGATGAAATCTATTTTAAGTGTTTTTGATTTTGATATAGAATATATTAAGGACAGTAATAACTACATCCTGATTTTCTAACCTGTGAATTTCTGCAGGAACTTCATGGCAGACAGAAAAATAATAGCCCTGGATCTTTTTCCAAAGCCGGGAGGGATATAGGAAAGAAAAAATTAAGCCAGATATTTGCCCAAGAAAAGGCAAATCTAGATAAGGATAAACTGTTAGCCTTGTCAAGCCCACTAGTCTTGTCAAGCCCAACCCCTTTATCCTTTGTCATTCAGATTGCCAATAGGTTTCAACCCCTCAGTAATCCTAATCCAACAAGGCCAGAAGCCAAATCCACTGTAGTGCTCCCTAGCACTTTCCTCCAAATGGCCCAGCAGGCCCCTACACCTGTTGCACCAGCCCAACCTGACACCTCTAGCCAAATAACCAACCCATATTTTAAGTACAAAACCCAATTTGTCCCTAACAATCCAAACACAGACTATGTCAAAGCCTATACACAAAATGTATTTGTTATTGAACCAGTCCATGCTCATCTAAGCAACCCACTACTTAGTCTCAGCCTACCTTGACCCAGGATGGACCTTTATTCCATCTGATCCTAAAAAGACCTTTCAGTTTTATCAGGATATCCTATTTTATACTCAGTCCATTTTTGTCAAACTCATATTTGATAAAAATGACCCAAGTAGAATCATTTATCATTCCTTACACATTTTAAAAATTATTTCTCTCAAAGAATGGGGATCTCATCCTTCTTCCCTCCGAGATTTACCCCATCATAAGAGAAAGTTTAATTACTATGATTATAAAGAATCATGGTTTAAACTTATACTCTACTAGAATGATTCTTCTGATCATTCATGGTTCCTACAATTCCATAAAGATTTCAAAAGCCAAATTTCATCCTGATTCGCACAGTGGTGGTTTGTTCATGGCCCCATTTATGAAATCTTTTCAGCTGATCTTCAAGATCAGATCATAGTCTTCTCCTCTGTTTATAAACCTAGTAAACATGAGAGTCAGTTTCACATTTTACTAACATTTATTTGTAGGTACAAAATCCCATTGATATGCAAATGAAAATGGAAAATTATTGGATATAATGTCGCCAGACAGTTTTATGTCAAATGGTGGCCCAGGTTTCAGCAAGAACCAATAATTGACCGTGTCAAACAGGAGTTTCCAGTTAGGGTCCCAACCCTAGTAGTGGTTCAGGCAACCCCCTCAACTCCAGTTAAACAAGTTATGCCTCCTCTCAGGGTTTCTACTCTAGAAGAAAAGAAATCCGTTGAGGAAAAACCAAAGCAGAAGAAGTCCTCTTCTAAGGACTCCAATAAACAGTCCAAGAAGCAGTCTGCAGATCTAATCAAGCTTGCACAACAACTTCTTGAAAAAACAGCCAGTGGAGACAACTCATCAGCATCCTCACAGGCATCAGTCAGTCCAGCATTGGATCCATTCCAAGACAGTCAGGATCCTTATGCCAGTTATGATGATTCTACCCCATAATGATACTTGTTCATATATGTGATAGCTTCACTCACTACTCTCTCCAATAAGAGAAAGAAAAGTTATTTGTTGCATATATTGATAAGAAATTATTTTGGATCAACGACCCTTTCATTAAAAGTAGTCGTTAGTCACTTTCAGTATCTGCTTTCCACTGAAAGTAGATTCATCTAGACAGCATCAAGACCCATCTGCAACAAAAGTCAACAGTCCTGCCACTAAAGTCTGCATTCACTAGGGTAAAAGCAATTCACTTCCCCTTTCCCACCGAAAGTCTAAAGTGAAAAACTTTACCCAAAGATAAAACAAGAAAAGAAGACAATGGAGCAATCATTCCAAAGATTCCTCCAGAGCTCCTTACCCTTATATAAGGACTTCAGTCTTCTCATTCAAAGCAAGAGTTTCTCTCAAGAGTTTTTCCAGAAGAAAAACCTTCACCATAGAGTTGTAACCCGAAAGCTCCCATAAGCCTTCCCTATACACAACTCACTATCCCATATTTTGTAAGAAGCCTTCATAATGATGCAAATGAAGAGTTTCTCTCCTATCTCTTTTCACTACTAGCCCACTTAGTGCTAGTATTATAAGTATTTATTTCTGTTATCATATTTTGTATCTTGTTCATCTAAACAAGAATTTTTTAAAAAGAAATTATGTTGTCATCCATATTTACATCTTGTGATTCTCCTTAAAACTCCATGAATTCCGCACTTGATATACATATTTGTTGTTAAATCTTATTTAAATTTTAAATTATCTTTAATGCACCTTGATTCATGCGTTTTTTTTTTTTTGAAAAGTGATTTTATTTTCAAATTATATTTAATGCACCTTCATTCAAGCGTTTTTTTTTTTTGGAAAATAGTTTTTATTTTTAAATTAATTTAATATCCGAATAGTATAATAGTATAACAATAATAGTGTAATAATAACAGTACAACACTAATAATATAACAGTATAACAATAATAGTGTAACAAGCTATTTACACAAAAAATTGTACTATTACATTTTGTCAAACATATAGTTTCATATAATTTCATTTAAAATAGTCCATATCCGTTTTGAATTTGTTACCATATACACAAAACTATTGAACACTATTTTTGTTACAGTGTATTTGTTTATATATATATGTGTGTGTGTGTGTGTGTGTGTGTGTGTGTGTGTGTGTGTGTGTGTTTATATATATATAAAAACGTATATATATATATATATATATATATTAAAGTTCTCTCATAAAACTATAAGATGTTTAATGCACCACTTTTCAAAAAAAAAGTGGTGCATTGAATACACATGAATTAATGGAGGGCAAAAATGTCACAATAAAATTAGATAAATTCAAATTATGTACTTGGATACAAATAAGTATCAAAATTCAGTACTTAATAACCTTACATTTTTTAATGTGTACTTTTTGTCAAATAAGTCTAATTTGGTGTACCCCCTTACAATTTACCCGAAAAATAATAATGGGTTATGTGGCAAGCCTTAGTGGGCCAACCAATTTTGACATCTTGAACATTGAAATATTTTGCTTCCCTTCAAATCTAAAAATAATTTTCATATGATTAATAGACAAAATTCCTATTGCCAATAACCCTCATTTGGTTGCGCAAAGTTTATTTTTCTCATATTAATGTCTTTCAATATTTTGCACATATTACTCACAAACACACACCAATGCAATCATTAATTAGAGAATGATAGAAGGACTATTTTTCTATTTCTTTTTCAATGAATTTTAAATAACTTTAAGAATTTGTTAAATAAAAAATAGATAGAATAAATTAGAGAATGATAGGCTTGCAGATTTTGAAAACAATAGTTTAAAGAGAAGGATAGGTACTTGAAATTTGACCCACCTAACTCTTATTGCATAATTCATATCAATAAGTGGCCAGGAAAAAAGTGATATTCATTGTTATAGAATTGAGTTGGATTTATAGAATCATGGCTTCAACATTGGTTTAGGATTGATCGACTTTAATAGAATCTTATCAAAAGAAATTAGAGAATGACATAACCATGTCACATATGACATTATACATAGAAATATGGGTCAAAAACAAACTATAAAACAGGGATACGCTAAACATAATAACAACATCAAAAACTTGATAACAAAATTAAAAATTTCCATCGGTAACAACTAAAAAAAAAAAAGTACCATTTTGTTTCATGGGTTGCATTGACCCTTTCATGAATATAGTCATAAAAAAGATACCCAGCAAAGAGATGCCCAGCAACCATACATGCTTGCAATGATACTATATTTTGTACCGACTTCACGAAGCTTATTAGGAAATTAAAAGTATTCAGTATCTAATACTAATTTAACTCTTGTTTGTATAAAACTGAAAAAGTTGGAAATAATACCATCACAAAAACATCATGCCTTAAAATGTTTATAGGGTTTACTCTAAACCTCAACCCACATAAGAAAACTAATTAAAAACAAATCAGTAGTCAATATCTAATCCAAAAAATTCATTGCGAAATCAAAAGAGATCCTAAAGAAAATTAAGTAATTGAACAAGTAAAATTCATTGCATAATCAAAACAAATCTCAATAACATCAAGTAATTAAACGCATAATCAAATACTATGACAGTGGTTGGTGTTGTGAGTACTCATAGTCAATGTCTTGTCCCAAGCATATATAACCACTGGGTGCCAAACATCAATTCCCCTAATTGTAAACTTGAAGGCGCAAAAATAACCAAGCAAAAAAAATCGATAAACTATAAATAAAATAATCAAACATGACAAAAAAGAAAACATGAACACAATTTTGGAGGACAAGTAAATTAGTGAGATTGGTAGAGTAAATTGGATATGGGAAAGTTTTGAAATTTAACATAAACCAAACCAAACCATGCCTTATGTCCTAATCTTCTGAAATCCAACATAATGGTTGAAAATCAATTTGTGTTTATGAGAACCCACTAATTGTAAACAAAAATCAAGTCTAGAACACGAAGAAAACAAATACCCATTAACAAGTGATCCTTTATGCTCTATTTCTTATGAGATCTTTCTTAAATATGAGATGATAGAATTTTGGGTGTAAGGCAGAAAGGGAGGCAATTGGAAGGAGAGGAAAAAAGGGAGCCCCACATTAAGTAGAATAAAGAAGGTAGATGGAGAGATATGTAAGGGGGTGCATGAGAAGTGGGTAAAATGATAAGGTTATTTAAAACTGTTATTTAGAAATAAAAATAAGAAAACGAAAAGGTTGGATGCAAATTAGATAAGGTTCATTATTCTATTAACTAAGGTTAGTATTAAGTTATATTTTATAGTAGTATGGATATAGATAAATAGCTATAGATATAGATATAGATTTATTATAATTGAATAATTATTCCTAAAATATGAATGGTCTAAAAGTTAAATTAAAAAATAGGATATGATTGTCTTTATATAATTATTTAAGAATAAAAGAGAAAAATAAATATTTTTCTTTGTAAGATACTTTTAGAAATAGTATAGACATAGATAGATAGACAAATATATATGAATTTATGAATTTAATATATATTAGTATTAGAAGCAAATTAAAGAGAGGAGCATGAAAGGGTAGGATATAAGAGGTATTAGTTTTTTTATTAAGGCTATTTAGGTCATTCAAAAGTTTTTCACTTTTATTTAATATAAATTAGTATTAGAAGGAAATTAAAGAGAGGAGCATGAAAGGGTAGGATATAAGAGGTATTAGTTTTTTTATTAAGGCTATTTAGGTCTATCAAAAGTTTTTCACTTTTGTTGACATTTTATAATAGTATAGATAAAACTCATGGAAGTAATTCTCCCTTTTATTATTTCTTAGGCTTGTTGGGTCGTCTGGAGTGTTCTTGTGGGTTTTTACGTTTGGTGGGCCAATTTGTCCTTGGTTTAGAATACGCCCTTCTGATGGCTAAGTTGGACTCATCCTTGAGTTGCTTCCCCTTTGTTATTCTGGCATGCCCAAATTCATCAACATATTCATAGTTATAATAGGGGTTTTTTGAAAGTCGGTACACCAAATTAGACATAATTGTAAAAAAGTACATAAAAAAAAATATTTTTAAAAAAATACACTGCTGAGATATAAAGACTTAACTGCCTATTGTGTAAAATTTTCTTTCCTAAAAACTGTAATAAGGAATTTATCTTAACCGTTAAAATTTAGGGACATTTATTTTCGAATCTCTCCATCTTCGGAAAACGTTTTGTATACTCCTTCGTCCTCACAAAAATCGCAAAAAGAATGAGGAATGAATAGGCTTTTGTCTTCTTACTTTTCATTAAACCAATAGTCGAATATATATATAGAGGATGATTACAACTGAGAGCTAATGAAGTTCTTACAGATCTTATATACTAGGAGAAATATATCTGGAAAGATACAGCTAATAAAGTTTAAATAATAACAAATATGACTGAGTCATAATAGACTCCTAATGTCAAGGTTACATCAGATACTAATCTTTTATTATGCCCCCTCAAGATAGAGTGTGGGAAAGAAGTCCAATCTTGGATTTGAGTTGAAGAAACCGGTGTCTTGGAAGTGGCTTGGTAAGAGCATCAACAATTTGATCTTCAAAGGACACGTGAGCAACACGAAGAGCTCCACTTTGAACTTGATCCCGAATAAAATGAAAATAAATGGCAACATACTCAAGAATTTCATTCTTGAGTGAAAAACAAGATTGGAACAAAGTTGAGTGGCCCCAACATTATCACAATATATTACTAGACAACAAGGACGTGGAATACCAAGATCTAATAAGAGATAACAAAGTCAATTTAATTCAGCAGCAGTATTGGCAACAGAATGATACTCTGCCTCAGTTGATGATCGTGCAATAGTCTTTTGCTTCTTAGAACTCTAGGAGACAGAATTTATGCCATGATAGACGACATAAGCTCTCGTTGAGCAAAAAGTATCTTTGTCTCCAGCCCAATAAGCATCAGAAAATGCATTTAAACTGAAAGAGGAGTCAATAAAGGCATGTAAACTGATGGAGGAGTAATGATAAATTTGTAGACCATCATCAATGGTACAAACAAGATAACGTAAGAGCCTCTTGACAAAGGACCAATGGTCTATGGTTGTGCAATGCATATATTGAGAGAGTTTGTTGACAACGAAGGCTATATCTGGTTGTGTAATATGGAGGTATTGGAGGCTGCCTACCACTTGATGATACTTAGATAGATCAAGAAGTCGAGTTCCGGAATTCAACATGAAAGAAGGACTTGTGGGGATGGGAGTGAGAACTGATTTGGCATCATTCATTTTTGTCTAAGATAAAAGATCTAGAATATATCACCGTTGAGAGAATAACATACCATATTTGTAGGGTCCAACCTCTACTCCCAAAAAGTAAGTTAAAAGGCCAAGATCATTAAGTGAAAATATCTGAGCAAGAGCTGTCACGAACTGATTGACTATGGCAATGGAGTTACCCGTAAGGGTAATGTCATCTACATACACAAGTAGATACAAAATACGACCAGCAGTGTTGAAGACAAATAAAGAGGCATCAGCATGTGAGTTCTTAAAAACAGAAGACAGAAGAAAATTTCTCAATTCCTGATACTAGTCCTGAGGAGCTTGTTTCAGGCCATAGATTATTTTCCTGAGTTTACTCACATGTGTTGGATTGTCTTGATCAACAAATTCGGGTGGTTGTGACATGTAGACATTTTTGAAGAGGTTACCTTGAAGAAAGGCATTGTTGACATCTAGTTTTCATAGGGACCAACCACAACTCACTGCTAGATTGAGCACAACTCGTATGGAGGTTAGTTTAACCATGGGGCTACATGTGTCATGATAATCTATGTCAGGACGTTGATGAAAGCCCTTGGCTACAATGCAAGCGTTGAACCTGTCAATAGAAGCATTAGATTTGTGTTTAATTCGAAATATCCACTTATATCCTACTAGATTATGGCGAGTATCTAGGGGAACCAATTGCCGAGTTCCATTCTTGACTAGAGCATCATACTCCTCTGACATAGCTTGATGCCATTTAGGATCTTTTAGAGCTTGTGTTACTATATTTAGCTCAAGGACACCGGGTGTGAAGGTTCATTTTTTTGAGAGGTTTGTGGATGTTATTCTTGGCTCGAGTGGTCATTCTGTGAGAGGTCTGGGGTTGATTTACAGGTAGGGAAATGTTGGTCGTGGGCTGAGGAGAAGGTAGTTGAGTGACATGGGCCTGTGAGGTGGGTTTAGCTGAGGCGTTGGGCAAGGAAAGTGGCATTGGAGCTTCGCTGGAGAGCTGCTGAGGAGTGTCAACTGCAAATGGTGTATGGAGTGGCCCTTCAATAGTGCAGCTCCCGTGCGAAGTTCCTTCACAATAAAAGAATATTGTAAGAATTCAATAGATACATTGTTTGTAACACAAAACTGTGAAATGAAAATGAGATTATTTTTCATTGCAGGAACACAAAGAACATTATTTAATTGAAAGGTGTTTTGAGAGGGTGTCATGAGAGAGGTGGAACCAATGTGGGTGATTGCAAGATTCAAGCCATCTCCAATCATTTTGTCATTCGAGCCAGTGTAGGGAGTGTGGAGGGAGAGGTTGGTGAGATTAACATGAAGAGAGGCTCCACTGTCCAAGAGCCATGTTAGGGAGGGAGATGAACTAGCTGCATAATGGGCTCTTGGTTGCCATGGTGAAGTAGAGTGATTTGGTGGAGCAGTGAAGTAGTTCTTGGGCGAGGAAACTGAAACCAGTTGAAAGGAGGGGCATTTTTTGGTAGTGTGGCCTTGGATTCTATAGATCTAGCAGTATCCTAAGTATGGACAAGAAGGATGGTTGCCAGGAGAAAAAAGTGGTCCACCAATTGGTGGTGTGGAATACCAATTAGCATTGTGGTTGGAGGGTTGTCAAGAGGTGTTGTTGGTGGAACCTGAGTGAGAGCGCCAGTTTGGTGTGTTGCGACTGGTAGGATTGGTAGTGGCTAGGAAAGGAGATGGTGCTGGTAGTGGCGTTTGCAAGGATGCTTCAAAGTTGAGCAATTTTTCATGAAGTTCTTCAAAGGAAATTGAAGAATCTCGGGCTTGAACTGCCCGAACTAGTTCCTTGTAATCATCTCCAAGGTTGTCAAGAACTTGCTCTGTTAGATCCTCTGCTTCAAGTGGGACTCCAAGAAGGGTGAGTTCATCAAATCAGTCTTTGATGTTCTGCATAAATTTTGAGATACTTTCAGAACCTTTTGTAAGTTTCTTTAGAGTGGTTTTAACTTGCTTGATGCGTCCACGAGATGGCTTAGTGTATGTGTTGACCAAGGTATTCCATGCTTCACAAGAAGTTTTGGATTGAGCAATGAAGGGAATGATAGTTGGGGAGAGGGAACCAATGAGGGCATTAAGGATGAGCTGGTCTTGTCTAATCCCGAGAGTATATGTTGGATTGGAGCAGGTGGTGGTATTTTGAGTGATGGTGGTGGTTGGACATGGTTTTGTTCCATCAACATAGCCTAGGAGATCATACCCAATGAAGAGGGTGTGAAACTATAGTTTCCAAGATAGGTAGTTGCTGGATGTGAGTTTAAGAGGAGTTTGGGCAGTTACGTTGATGGTGATGAGTGTATTATGACTGTAATTGGTGTTTTGAATGGTGGTTTGGGAAGGAGTTGTGGCCATTGTGATGACAACTCCTAATAAAGTTTAAATAATAACAAATATAACTAAGTAATAACAAACTCCTAAGGCCAAGGGTACAACAGATATTAATCTTCTATTAACCGCTTCATCTTCTTCAGAGAAAAAACCAACTTTCTATCTTCCATAAACAACAAGAGGGTTTTGACTGTGAAAGATACATCAAATTACAAAGCATTTGGTGTTAGATTGGCACAAATTCAAGAATGGTGAAAGATTTGTTCGCGATTTGAAAAAACTTTCAAACTTCGGCATTTGTAAACCTGAAACAGGCGTTGATTGTTGCTCGTTGGCCTGCGTCTAATAAGATGATCGTTGAACTTCGTCATTTCATGTACCTTTTTTATGTATTGACATCATGGGTTATCTAAAATCAAAATATTATTACATATTTTTATTTTGGTGTTTTTTTGTCTGAAAGTTCTTGTTCTCTAGACATCTATAGGGTTTCATTTTTGAAGAAAAAATCCTATTGTTCAACCCATTTGATGTAAGATCATCAACAACATCTATCTTTTGAAGATCCGTTCATCATTTGAAGATATGTACGAACTTCGGCATTTGAATACTAAAACCAATGTTGAAAGTTGATCGTTGGCTTGTTTGAAATACGATATTTCTGCCATGTGTTTCTTCCATATTAATTCATTGTGTTTGAATAAAATTGTGTGTAACTACTGACTGTGTTTCTCTCATACTGTAACAATACACTGTAACAAAGACAGTGTTTAATAGTTTTGTAGATGTAATAACAAATTCAAAATAGAGATGGATTGTTTCAATGAAATTATATGCATATATATGTTAACAAAATCTAATAGTACAATATTTTGTATAAGAGTCTTATTACATTATTATTGTTACACTGTTATAGTGTTCGCATATTAAAAAATAGAATAATCACCTTTAAAATGACAGACATAAATATAATGGAGTCATAAATTCAAATCTTGTTATTACTTAGACTGAATGATAAGGATGAAATAATGTTTTCAGACTTGCACTGATAAATGACTTTCAGACCGAAGAAGAAGATAATAAAAGATATTGTTGCAAAATTCAAAATTCAAACTAACTGATTTATCCTCATAATAAACGAAAGAATCAAAGAATCAAATCTTCCATTAAATTAGAAGATTTTTTAATGCATACATTTATCCTAAAAAAATTGAAGGATCAAATTTTCCATTAAATTAGGAGACTTTTAATGCATACATATAATCTGGAAAAAAAAAATTAGTTTTCAAAAATAAATCGCATGAATTAAGGGAGCACAAATGTCAAAGAAAAATCCATTAAAATTTCAAATTATGTACTTGAACACAAATAAGAACTAAAATTAAGGATTTTTTTCCTCTAAATTTTTTTTTGTATATTTTTTTGCAATTAACTCCACAAAGAAGGGTTTCAAATTTTGAAATCAAACAAAATGATATATCCTAAAACTAGGAGATGTTTAATGCATAAATAAACAGAATATTAAAATAATTCATAAAACTAGAATATGTTTAATGCATAAATATAATTTAAAAACGAAACCACTTTTCAAAAAAAAATATGCATAGATCAAGGGAGGACAAAAATGTCACAAGAAAATCTAAAAATTTCAAATAATATACTTAGACACAAATAAGTATCAAAATTAAAGATATTTTACCGTACATTTTTTTATTTGTACTTTTTTACAATTAAAGACGTAGTAGCCAACTTCCAATTTTTTTTATTTTTATTTTTTGATATAACAGCTGTCCAAATGACCATAGCAATATTTCTACACATGTAACGGATTAACGTTGGACCTTGTGCAAAACTACTTCTCTACACAATGTAGTAAGTCTATGGGTGGTGACCACAAGGGACAATGCTTCATGGCATATTTGAATCCCTGACCTATCACTCGTTGGATATTTATTAGATGGCTGAATTACCACTAGACAAACTCCTTGGGTTTAACTTCAAATTTTTGTTCTTATGGTAAAATGACATTATTTTGGGTAATTAGGAATGGGAATTCACCTTTTTTTTTTTCTTTTGAGGGAAAGGAGAGAGAAAAACTTGAATACTTGACCTCAAAAAGTTAAAGTTTTCACAAGGTAAAGAGTATCATTGGACCTAAGGGACATTAGTGATAATTAAAAAGTGCACATAAGGTTATGCCCTTTGAATTGACTTCAAGTTCCTATGTTTTATTGGTCTGGTTAAACAAGGTGACGACAGTCATAACATCAAGATGTTTTTGAGCAAACTAGTTTTCTGCCACATGATCAACTCATCTCAATACATGATGGGAAAGTAGCCTTGTGTTTCCAATATATTGTTTATTTCAAACTAGATCTACAAGAATTTAAAATACATTTCACAATAAAAGTATCAAACTCACTTATAAGACATCTTTCACCCCCAATAATGCGAGATTAGGTCACCACAAGTAAATGGAAATGAATGCTCTTTCGACAATGTTATGACATAAAGATAAGAGTACAGAAGTCGAGAAAAAAACACATATCTTTTCTCAAACCCTTTTGTTGTATTCGTTTCACTAACTTGCATGTGAAACTCAATATCATATCGATGTGTGCATATCCAAACCTTCACTTCTCTCCTTCCTTTAATAACCCTTATTTGCTGCTATAGGAAAGAAGTGTCCTCGTGAAGGGAAAGGCAACGGAGAGAAGCTTCTCTGGTCATTTAGGTCGTCACTTGTACTTGGCTCATCGTTCTTAGGTTGTGCAATGGTGGAAGGGATATAAGGAGAACTGTCTGCTTTCCTGCATCAAAAGTTTGGCGTTCATTTTAGGTGGCGTTTGGAATAATTTATGAAATTCAAAAAATATTTTCTTTAAATAAGTATTTACTATATAATTACTTTAGAGTGTAATTATATTCATTGAATAAGCATTGTTTTTATGTTCACAAAAAATTACTTAAATAAAAAATTTTAAAAAACGTGTTTGGATGATCAACAAAAATATTTGTTTAAAGTAATTTTACACATATTTATAGTTTTTACCACTATACATAAGAGTAGTGAAGATGGAAGAATAACATTCTACACAGAAAACATATATCAGATTTGTGAGGGTGGTGGTGGTATTGGCACTGGTCATGTTGGGGTGGTGATGATAGGTGGTGGTAATAGTAGATTTAATAATGAGAAATATTTTGTGGAGAAAATGTTCGCGTAGAAATGCATTAAAGAATGTAGAATTTTTTTGGATTTATTTAAGTGGTAAAAACAAATTCTACTTCTTTAAAATTACTTCAAAAAAGTTGTTACAAACTCCAATTTCTTTTTTTTTTTTTAACTGCTTGAATCAAAATACTAGATTTAACCTTATATGAAAACTAGACAAGAATGGTGACACAGATGATTTACATCCAACGCCTAATCTTATTGTTTGCCTTTCAACTTTTTAACCATTGTAATCTACATATATTTGGCCTTAAACATACATTTAACCAAAAAAAAAAGAGTAAACACTTGTGTTATTATAAGACAAAAACTTTAAATTTGGAATATTACCTGTAACGACGTTTTTCTAGAAAACGTTGGAGGGAATGCTTTCTTGCAATTGGAAGGTCTGAGAGAATGGAACAATATTATGAGTTAACATATCAGTTCCAAATTTATGACATACTAATATAAAATTTCTAAAGATTGGTCTAAGAGAGTACCTGCTTGCAACTTGCAAATTGAGGGTAAGTTGGATGGCTGAACTAGTTTTGTCACATCTATTTTTGGTGTACTTTCCACAACAGGGGCTGACAAGGAGTTTTTACCAGCTAGCAGCATAATAGCTTGGGCCTGTGAAGAAGAACAATAGATGTAAGTTTGGCAACCTTGCATGCCCTCCCCAATCATAGTCAAAAAGAAGAGGGGGAATGACATTTTGTACCCAAAAGAGCTTCAAATTCTTGATTTACAATTTCAAATATTGAAATTCTCAAATTACACCTTCAATCAAATGAAAACATATTGCTGTGAACCAATGTTCATTGCTTCATCAGACTATTTCTTTCATTGTGTTTGTTATATTTTCTTATTAATTACTCAATTATAACTATTTTACTAAAAAAATTTGCACTTGATTTTATTAAAATGAACCATATTACTATATTTTTACCTAATTGAGGGTACAATATGAGAATTCTAATCTTTTAGAGTGTCAATTATGAATTTAGAGATATTTTAGGGTACAAATTAAATTCCACTTACCCAAAAGAAAAGGAAAAGGCAAAAGCAATGGAAATGGAAAATTACACTTTGACACCATTAATTAAACTTTCTATCTCACAGTGCCCCTTTAACTATTTAATTTCTCACACTACACCTCAAACTATGTGGTCGGTGTCTCACTATCTCTTTTCTCACATTAGATCTTCAAATATAGTTATTAGTTTCACATTACCCTAACTTTAGATTTTTCGCATATTTTACCGTGCATGTGAATATTTTCGATACACAATATGATAGATGTTTAAGTTTCGGTCAATATAAAATCAATTCAAATAGTTGTGTGGGCTAAGGAGGGGGCAAAGTAAAACCAGAGTCATGGTTGAGGAGTCAGAGCTTGAAAATACTCTATGTGGTCAGTGATGGATCCAAGCCAAGGGCAGACAGAAGCAATCACCATCACAAAAATTTGAAAAACCCTCTTATTATGCTATCACTAACCAAGAGTATCATGTATTACCTCAATTCTTTATAAAAATTACAAAAGAATGTTAAATTCCAAAATTCCGATTTGCATTTGATTACCTTGTCAACTGTAACATTATCGTACACGTTGATGGTCCCAGCATAGAAGATCGTGAGCTGAGCTACTGAAGATTTATCATCGGATGAAGTTGGAAGCTCCAGATCACGCCTATATATAACAAGAAGTAAATAATAGAAATTAAGAAATGTTTTAGATTATTTAAAAGTTATTTTAATGAGAATGTACAAACATATATACTTACTTGACCACAGGAAATAATTCTCTCTCCAAGAAAGAAGGAGGCCGAGAAGCACCAACTAAATTTGGAGGAATAAGAAGACGGGGTGGAGTTCTTCTGATAGCCTTTGATTCTTCCTCATTTGATTTACCTATGATCTGCGTGGCTTTGGGAAAGAGATATTTCTTGAACAAGTCAAGTCTCTGAGACATGTCTTGGTCGGCTAATTTCAACCCTTCTTTCTTATAATCACTTGTGATAAGATTACGTAAATTACCCTTCTTCCATTGTATCGTGGTCGGGGGACAATCTAAATCAATCCTGCCATAACCGCAGCTCAATGAACAAGAGTTGAAAACACTAAATCCAACCAAAAAATAAAGGTTGAAAGGAAGAATACATTAATCTCTAAAGATAACAATACATTTATTTTTTTTGATAAATAGAAGGTATTTAGGTCTCCTAGAGTATTCGTAAGTCCTCCGGACTCTCAATCTTATATCCTCCTAGATACATAATTATGGAATTACAGGCACACAAGAGCCAACAACCAAGCTTTTACTGTATACTTTGAAGATTGAAAACGATTACTTTTGAACTTTGAAGATTAAACTCCGTCACGCCATGTAAATAGTAAAATTCTACTTACCGAAATAAAAACTAATAAAATTAAAAAACAAATGTTGTTAACATGACAGTGGATGTTGGAGATCAAATAGTTATGATGGATGTTTGAGGAAATTAGAGAGAGAACCTGAAAAAGGTGTCGAGTCTGTTGAACCCTTCTTCAGTACCAACTAAAAATTATAAGCTTCAATCAAACATATTTATACGAGAGAGAGAGAGAGAGAGAGAGAGAGAGAGAGATTAGGAATAACGCCTAGATGGGAAGGCATGGTGAGCAGGCCCGTCGATAGATTCGAAATCAAAAACGTTTTGTTTCTATATTAGGAAGGAGGCCTTAATGCCGTAACAAGTGAGTGTATGGATTTTCATCCAATTTTTATGCAATGACAGTTGGACTGATTAGGTGGATCTACATTGCTTCAAAACTCACTAAAATCACAGTAAAGGGACCCCAACACAGGCATGACTTGTGGGTCAAAAAAAAAAAAAAATTCGAGCAATGACAAAAATGCTTATACATTGAGGTGATTGGTTTTATGTTCGAATTCAAGATTTAATCTTTACAAAATTACGTAAAATTATCTACCATTTACTCCTCCCATAAACTGCTATATATAATAAGTCTTGTGTATTGATTATGATCTTTTACAAGTGCCCTAGTCACACGCAGGGCAAGGAAAGCAACTCTACGCAATCCGTATCGGAAAAGACCTAGTTCACGTGTCATCAAGTAATCTCGAAAGCACAAAAAACCCATGTTACCTCCTGTTACCAAATAATTCCTGTCAAAATCTTGGTAGCAAGCCTGCAACCTATGCAACCCATTCTGTTTGACATTAGTAGCCTTAAATTTTCTAGTCCCCATCAAAAGACAACTACACAAAAATATAATATAACCTTAGACATGTGTTCCTCATGTCCCATGTAAAAATGCCAACGTAGAAAAAGACATGATCAAAGACAGTGCACAAGGGAATTCAAGTCGGACAATTCAAAGCATTCTTGAGCTATCCAAGTGTTTTTACTTCAAAACTTTTGATTATTTCAAAGAGGAAATCTGTCTAGATAGGCTTGTTTCTGATCACTAAATACACACCATTTTTATCTTTTATCCTTGAACTCGTTATATCCACAGGTATTAGTTTTTTGCTTTCGTGTTTTTTGTACAAGCCGGATTGGGCGAAAATAGTTCAGAGTCCTACATTTGCCTTTGTTTTGTTTTGTTTTATTTGTCCTAGCCCGACTTAAACATATGTAGGTGGAATCCCATGTATGTGGCTATAATTTATACCACAACTAATAGTTGGTGTTAGAGAGGCCATTTTTGCCACCAAAGGAATGTGAAAAACTGATTATATATATAAACTAGCAATGACTTATACAATGCATCAAACTTGCAACTATCTCCTGACCACAATCCCTACCCTAATGTTGTTGAAAAATTATCAATTAGACCGCATAGGAAAATTTCAAAGAAGAAAAACAAATCTAATTTTTATATTAAGCAACAAAGAAATGTGAGAATTAGGTTAGTAGGGAGGAAAATCTTCCTAGATCCTATCCTTTCTAATTTAATTGTGATAATATAGATAACGTCGGAAAATAAGAATAAGCCTGGCAATAAGTTGCACCAAGGTCATTATTTTCTTGGGGAGAAAATAGCAGAAGCCCACATATAAGGAAATGCCACCTCTAATTTCAGTTTAGCTTATAAACCTAACCACAAATCATCCTTTTTTGTCTAAGAAGGGAAAAAAAATTGACCCACGTTGAAACCATCCTTTCGAAATAAAACTAGAGAATTAATAATCAAATTAGATTCAAAATATCTAAATTTACGATGCTCTTCAAAGCTAATTCCGCATTGTTGGGCTACGTATGCTGGTTGAAAATATCCCAATTATTATTAAGGAAATAAGCATTTACTGCTGGGTTAGATGGGACACGTTGGGCTTGTCAATTTTATAATGCATCCGTTTCTTTCAAGGTAAAGTACGTTTTTTTTCTGAAATTGCACTTATTAATGCCATAATAAAATCGAGACATGTGGACCCATCACCGATGAACACATGCCATTTTGAGGGACAAATGGCAACCTAATGAGGCAGCACCACACTCTCCCTCGAGAAATTGCAACCTTGCCCTCGAGGCAAGGGCACTATTGCAGATATCGAGGGTGACGCAGAAAGGCAAAATCTACCCCCGCGAACTATACATTGTATTGTGTCATGCAAGCATGCATCTATCCATGGAGTGTTGGATCCTTGTCTACAAAACAAGAGCACCAGTATGAGCATCTGGGAGCAATCTTGGCACGACATAGCTAGTTCGCCACTCTCACCACGAAAGTAAATGCCTACACTTAGGATCACAAGAATAACAAAGAATACACCTCTTGTAAATCCTCAAGAGGTACTTTTCAGGACAAAACCCTGAGAGAGCACGAAAAAAACTCATTGGACGCCCATAGCAGTAAAGTTAACCAATGGTACACTATTGTTTAATTGCCCCAAGAGATTAACAGGAAAAGCCCCCACCTTGAGATAAGAAAGTACGACTCTCCATGAGGGAGAAGTGAGTAGCCCCAACGGACAAGCACGATTGTCAACATAGGCCTTAGGTAAAGTCTTAAATGTTTAGTCTGCTCGAGTAAATCGCCCACTGTATGGCTCATTTTTCACTAGGTTGTGCTTGAATAAGTGATTAACTCTAATTAAGGCATAATTTAATAGGTAAATTGTGTTAGTTGAATAAAGTAAACTAGTCAAAATAAATCAAATTAGAGTTAGTGTGTAAATAAAGGATAATGCATTAATTGTTGTTCTTTTCAGGGTTTTGTACGTCAAAGTTACAAACTACTGGGAAGCCAATTGCATTAAAGTTACAAACTACTAGGGTGCCAATTATCAAAGCTCAAAACAAAGGGGGATCAAAGAATTCAAGGTCACCTAACAAGACTTTCATGCCACCTAACAAGATCAAGGCCACCAAACAAAAACTTTTCAAGACCACCTAACAAGATTCAAAGCCATTTAACAAGACTTTCACCCTCCCTTGTTGCCTATAAATACCACCCCTTAGGACTTGTAAAACATTTATCTTTTGGTAGTGGAAAACCCTTCAAAAGTATTATTGCTTATTGCTTTCTTTAAGTATTATTTTCTTTTTATTATATTATTGATTTCTTTTAATTTATTACTTTCTTTTACTTTAAGTTTTACTTTCTTTTATTGTGTTATTGCTTTCTTTTATTTTCATTGCTTGAACTTCCTTCTTCCCTTAGAGGAGTGAAACTCTTCCACTTTTCTAAAGCTTTACCGAAGCCGTGAAGGGTGGAACGTGATTCACTCATTTTTTGTCAAAGATCGGCTCCTTGTGTAAAGTGTTTTACCTTGTAACTCCTCTACTTGGAGGGATGAGCATCACTCACTTTTCTAGCTTTAACAAAGTCATGAAGAGTGGGAAGTTTCTCATCCAATCTTTAATAAGAGGAGATTATCCGGAAGTTATATTTATGCATTTCGTTTATACTTAGATCTAGTCTTTATTTCTTCATAGTGTCTTCTCATCATATTATTGTCTTTTATTTTAAGCATGAATAGCTAAATCTCTTAGTTGGCAAAACCAAAAGGAACCTCCACTTGGGTATACCATTTTAACTCATTCTCCTCCCCTTTTTAAGAGTTCAATGGTTCGGTTTAACTGGGTTGAGGGTGGATAACTTGGTGAGTCTTTGATATTCCGTAAGCCTAATCACGGTTTATGCTTAGGTACTCACCAATTTTACCCCTAACTTCCCACGAATTAATCGTTCATTCATACTCTATTAGAGGAGGGTTTCGAGTTGAGACGGTATTCCTATTAGAGTGACCTCTTAGATTTGCCAACATTTGTTTTTCATTTTACTAGCATCAAAACAACTTCACCAAACAACTTCCAACAATCAAAGATTTTACACTTTCTTTCTCCCAAAATCATCTTCCCCTTGGTTTACTTCCTCCTTCCCCGTGGAAAAGACCTTAGAATATCACCAAGTAAAACACGATCCACGAAAGTCTCCTTGCGCTTGGGAAGCACTTTTGTTCACATATACTTACATGTGAAATCTCATTCATCCACCATTACGTTGCCCTTTCTTTTGACATCATCCCTAGGAGAGTGACACTCCCTTTCATTCATATACTATACATGCTAAAAGGTGATGCTTACAAGTTAGGAAACAACAAGGAATTTTGTCAAGTATTTTTGGCATCGTTGCGGAGGAAGGCAAGTGTCAAACCAAGAAGGTGATTTTCGGACGACGAAGGTAAGTCCCATGATCTTCATCATGGGCGGAGGTACGTTGTTCCGTGTACATAATTTTGTTTGTGTATAATTTTGTTTATATATATTTTGTTTTATGTGGAGGCGGAACGACCGAAACCGACTTGTTAGACAAAACTTGGCCCCTACCATGAATATTGACCAAGAACAACCCGAGGATGCGGGTGACAATTTTGACAATATAGGTGCAATCCAAATGTCCAAAGGGGTGCAAATCCAAATGTCCAAAGGGGTGGGGGACCACAAGAACCCCAAATACCCAATCTGAGAATGAATTTTTCCCCTCCCGTGAATGAGAGGAATAATTTTTAAATGGATCCCCCAGAGAGGTCAATGAAGGATTTTCTTTAACCAACACGAAGTACCACACCATCATGCATCCTCCTTCCGGTCCAAGCTCATCTTTTCATAGTTAAGCTAGGGATATTGCAACTAATTACCACGTTCAACGGCCTTGAAACTCAGAGTCCCTATTCACACATAAGGAATTTTGAGGAAATAGTTGCAACCTTCCTTCCCAATCATGGGATGGAAGAGATAACAGGAATAAAATTGTTTCCCTTTTCCCTAAAAGACAAGGCAAAAATGTGGCTTATTTTCTTAAGTCCTCGAACCATCACATCATGGAGCCAAATAATTTCTGAGTTTTTGAACAAATTCTTTTCGGTGCATAAAACCACCGCCCTAAAAAAGTAAATTTAAAACTTTTCGAAAAAGCCCAATGAGCAATTCTATCAATGTTGGGAGAGGTATAAGAAATTGCTACAATCCTTTCCACATCATGGCTTTGAACCATGGCAATTGGTGAGTTTCTTTTATGAAGGAATCACATCGGGCCATCGACAGTTCATTGACATGATGTGTAATGGGGAGTTTTTGAACAAAGACCCTGATGAGACCTTAGATTACTTTGATACATTGGTACAAAATGCACAATCATAGGACATTACAGATCCCACCAGTGTACCAAGGTCTTCTCCTCAAAAGAGTGGCCAAACTCAAGGGGGAGGGATTTATGATTTGAGAGACTGGAAAGACTTGTTTTCAAAAATTGCTAAATTGTCAAGGAAAGTTGAGAGTCTTGAAGTCAATAAGAGACACGAGGTGTCTAATGTGTCACGAACTGAGGAGGGTTGTTCAATTTGCGAATGTATGGAGTATTCCCTATCGGATTGCCCAAACATTCCGACCCTTAAAGAAGCGTACCATGAACAAGTCCATGCCTTCAACTAAACGAGGCAATCATTTTCTCCCAATTCGAATACTTATAATTGAGTTGGAGTAATCACCCAAATTTTAGTTGGAGAAATGAAAATCTCATTCCTCATGGTTCAAGTGCATATGCATCTCTCATGCCTCCCAAGCAAAACCAATACCATGGCCAAGGGCAAGCATCTAGCTCTCAATACCCCCAGACCAATCCACAAGGGTATTCATCAAACCCACCACCACAGAATTTTTTACCAAATCCACCTCCACAAAGTTTTTCTCAAGGACCGTCCAATCCATCCACATACCAACCTCCTCACAAAAGGAATTTGGAGGATATGGTTCATTCTTTCATTCAAAGTCAAACTGTCATCAATAACCAAAATGTCACAGTCATCAATGATGTAAGAGCTCAACTCACAAAGTTGACAAACTCCATAGGGGCATCTCAACAAGAAAAGGGGAAGTTCCCCGCTCAACCACAAGAGAACCCTAGGGGTCAACACCTTGTTGAGTCATTAGAACCTTCAAGAGAGAGTTATGAGCAACTCAAAGTTGTCACCACCCTCCGCAGTGGCAAAGAAATTGACAAAACCATTTTGCCAACGGTCTCACCCAAGACCATATTGTCAAAAGAAAAAGATCTCTTGGGTGACGCCGACAAAAGTGAGGTGCGTGAAGAGAAAGAAAGAGAGGTTGTTGAGAAAGGAAAATTAATTGATGATTGTGTGTTTATTCCTCCCATGCCTGCCCCTTTCCCAAGTCGTTTGAAGTCACCTGTCAAGGTGGCTAATTATGCTGATATTTTGGAAATGTTTAACCAAGTGAAGATTAACATTCCACTCCTCGACGCCATCAAGTAAATTCCATCATGTGCTAAAATTTGGTAGGACTTATGCACGGTGAAGAGAAAACTAAATGTCCACAAGAAAGCATTCCTCATCGAGCAAGTGAGCTCAATATTGAGGACCAACACTCCTCCCAAATTCAAAGACCCCGGTTGTCCAACCATAGCCATCACCGTTGAAAATTATTGAGTGGAGCAAGCACTCCTCGATTTGGGGGCAAGTGTGAATCTTCTCCCCTACTCGGTGTACCAACAGCTGCAGCTTGAGGAGTTGAAGCCCACCTCAATCACACTTCAATTGGCGGATCGTGGTATCTGTACACCAAGGGGAGTAGTTGAGGATATCTTAGTTCAAATTGATAAATTTTACTTCCCTGTAGATTTCATTGTGCTTGATACACACCCTGCTGCAAACCCTAGCTCCCAAATTCCTGTAATACTTGGAAGACCCTTCCTTGCTACATCTAATGCCGTGATAAATTACAGGAATGGTCTAATGAAATTGGCATTTGGAAATATGACAATGGAGCACAATGTATTCAACTTGGCAAAACAACCGGGTGATGATGAGGAAGTAAGTGAGGTCAATAAAATCGACACTTTGGTTGAGGAGCACTTGGAGCTGGAGGGGATATTGAAATTCAAGGAAGAAGGAATTATGGATCTTGAGAATTATGATGAGCAAGAGGAGTTAGAAGATTTGAAAGGAATGGAAAGGTGGATCCCTACATTCGAAGAGTTACCCCATTGAGAAAAGAAAATTTTTTCGTCAAATAAACAAAAGTCCAACTTGGAGTTGAAGCCCTTGCCCACCCATTTGAAGTACGCCTATCTTGGGGAAAGTGAAACATTTCTAGTGGTCATTAATTCTACATTGAACATGGAACAAGAAAAAGAACTCTTGGAGGTGTTGAGGAAACATAAAGGAGCAATTGGGTGGACCATTGCGGATATCAAGGGGATAAGCCCTCTCATTTGTACCCACCTCATATATCTTGAGGAAGATTTCAAACCTTCTCGACAAACATAAAAGCGGTTGAATCCCATCATGAAGGAGGTGGTAAGGGATGAGGTTCTGAAACTACTTGATGTGGGGATCATTTTTCCAATTGCCGATAGTAAGTGAGTTAGCCCCACACAAGTAATACCTAAGAAATCCAGAGTTACAGTGGTTGAGAATGATGAGAATGAGCTTATACCTACAAGAGTAATCACTAGATGGAGGGTGTGCATTGATTACCGCAAGCTGAACGCTTGTACAAGAAAAGACCATTTCCCATTATCATTCCTCGATCAAGTTCTAGAACGAGTAGCGGGGCATCTATTCTACTATTTTTTAGATGGATACTCCGGCTACAATCAGATTGAGATTGCTTTAGAGGATCAAGAGAAGACCACTTTCATGTGCCCTTATGGTACCTTTGCCTACCGCTGCATGCCATTTGGACTGTGCAATGCTCCGAGGACTTTTCAACGCTGTATGATGGAAATTTTCAATGACATGGTGGAAAAGATAGTGGAGGTCTTTATGGACGAATTTTCGGTGTTTGGGGATTCATTCGAGGGATGTTTGGCAAACTTGGAGAAAGTTCTAACAAGATGTGAGGAGAAGAATCTAGTCTTGAATTGGGAAAAGTGTCACTTTATGGTGACGGAAGGAATCGTGTTTGGCCATATAGTTTCGGCAAGGGGCATTGAAGTCGATAAATCCAAGGTAGAGGCCATCTCCAACCTCCCCACGCCAAGAGCCATCAAAGGCATCCAGTCATTTTTGGGCCATGTAGGTTTTTATCGTCGATTCATAAAGTATTTCAGTGCACTGGGCCGACGCTTGACCAACCTGCTGTCTAAGGAGGTCCCATTTGAGTGGTTGGATGATTGTGAGGCATCCTTTAAAAAACTTAAAAGCATGCTAGTCACACCTCTGATCATGCGACCACCCAATTGGGATCTACCTTTTGAGCTCATGTGCGATGCGAGTGATTACGCGGTCGGTGCAGTGCTCAATCAGAGGGAGAAAAATAGACCATATGTGATACACTATGCTAGCAAAACACTTAATGAGGCTCAGATGAATTACACTACCACTAAGAAAGAATTGTTAGCAGAAGTGTTTGCCTTAGATAAATTATGTGCTTACATCATTGGTTCGCCTATTGTTGTCTTTACTGATCACTCTGCTTTAAAGTATCTGTTGTCTAAGCAGGATGCAAAATTGAAACTCATTAGGTGGATACTCCTCCTACAAGAATTCGACTTGACGATCAAGGATAAGAAAGGAGTTGAGAACGTGGTGGCGGATCATTTATCCCGGCTTGTGGTGCAAGTGGCCAATGAGCACATTCCTATCCCTGACTTTTTCCCTGATGAACATTTGCTGTCAATTCATTCTGTTTGTCCTTGGTATGCTGATATATATAAGTATCTTGCAACAGAACAGATACCACCGCAATGAAGCCCAGAATATTGAAGACGATTTATGGCAAATGTGAAGTACTTCTACTTTGACAACCCGTATTTGTTCAAATACTGCCCCGACCAAATCATGAGGAGATGCGTACCTGAAAATGAACAGCGGGACGTCCTTGCATTTTTCCATTCACAAGCTTGTGGTGGACATTTCTCAACGAAAAAGACTTCGGCCAAAATTCTTCAATCAGGTTTTTACTGGCCCTCTCATATCAAAGATTGTATTTCGTTTTGTAAGGGATGCGACAAATGTCAACGGTTGGGTAGTGTGACCCAAAGAAACATGATATCCCTTTCACCAATACTTGTTTTAGAAATATTCGACTATTGGAGCATCAACTTCATGGGTCCTTTCCCTATGTCATTTGGTTATTTGTACATCCTCCTAGCAGTGGACTATGTGTCCAAATGGGTGGAGGCTATCCCGACCAAGACTAATGACCACCGGGTCGTAGTCAAGTTTCTCAAGGAGAACATCTTTTCGAGGTTTGGGATGTCTCGTTCAATAATAAGTGATGGTGGATCACATTTCTGTAATAGGTCATTTGCATCTCTAATGTTCAAATATGGTGTCACTCACAAAGCATCCACTGCCTATCACCCACAAACAAATGGCCAAGCGAGCTAGCCAATAGGGAGATCAAGAACATTCTAGAAAAAACGGTTAACCCAAACTTGAAGGATTGGTCCGATAGATTGACCGATGCCCTCTGGGCATACCGCACTACCTTTAAAACTATTTTGGACATGTCTCCCTACCGGCTTGTCTATGGAAAGGCTTGCCACCTGCCAGTCGAAATGGAACACAAGGCCTATTGGGCCATTAAGACTTTAAATTTTAATTTGAGAATGGCCGGTGATCGTAGGAAGTTAGAGCTGAATGAGTTAGAAGAGATTCGACGAGATGCGTATGAGAGCTCAAAATCTCAAAAGAAAAGGCTAAAATCTTTCATGATAACTCCATCGTGAGGAAATCATTTGAGCCCGGGCAAAAAGTACTCTTATACAATTCTTGCCTCTCCATTTTCCAAGACAAACTCCGATCCCGTTGGGATGGCCCCTATTTTGTCAAGGTGGCCTACCCCAACGGAGCTGTGGATGTCCAAAACCCCGAAAATGGCCAGACATTCAAGGTCAATGGCCAAAGACTTAAGCCATTTTTTGGGGGCTTTGAAGAACAAGTGGTGGAGGAGAATTTGATGGATCCGGTATACCCGGAAGTTGTGGAGGAATAATTAGTTTTTTTTTTCTGTTTTTCAATGTACAAGCTTTTATTTACTTACTTTATTTTTATTCCATGTTAATAATGTTCTTTTGTCATATAGTTTTGTTCTTCTTAGTCGCAGATATTGGTGCTTTTGTCAAAGCTCAAGTGCGAGGTGTTCTCTAACCCTACAAATCTTTTTACTGTCCGTCATTGAATATCATACTTTTTTTGTTTCACTGAGAACAATGCATGAATCAAGTTGGGGGGTGGTTGCACTATTTGCATCTTACACCAATGTTTGTAGGAATATTCTGTGCGGATATTCGTGTCTGCCGACACTCGCTCTTGCCGACACTTAAAAAAAATGGGAATATTCCGTGCAGATATACGGCTGCCGACACTAAAAAATGAAAAAATAAAAAAAATAAAAAAATAAAAAAAAAAATGGGATGCCTTTATAAGGTTTTCAAAAAAAAATTTCTCCCATCCACCAGTGATGGTCTCCCCTTCTTTTTCCCTTCTTTTTTCTTCTTTCTTCCTCTTTTCTTTCTTTTTCTTCTTTGTCGTTCTCTGTAAAAACAAACCACCCCTGCAAATCCATGATCATATACGCCGACGACCCAGTTCTTTGTTTAATAATTTGCCTTATATGTTTGTATTTGTTCATGGGTGCTCTTTTTCTGCTCACACTTAGGGTGAGGGGTTTCCAACCTAACTCAAATCTCCCTCGAGTTGGTTAATTATTGTGTTTTGTTTGTTGGTTTCGACAACTAAATAGATCTCTACACCCACTGTCTTTTCATCTTTCTTTGTTTTCTTCTTTTTCTTCTTATTTTTGTTGTGTTATTCTCTATAACACGACCCAACTCTCAACAATCTCATGACCATATTCCCCGAAGACCCAGTCGTTTGTCTCATGATCGGTATTTGTTTACTCTATTTGTACATGACTCTTCTTCTTCTTTCTGCATTTAAAATCAAGGGTTTTCGTTCTAGCGAAAACCAAGATCTGCGTAAAGAAGATTAATTTGTGTATTTTTTTGTAGGTTTCGACAGTTGAACAGATCTCTACCCTACAACTTGATCTCTAAACTCCACACACTGGTAAATTCGAAATATTGGGGATAATGTTCAGTTTAGGTTGGGGGGTGTGATCTACAATTCCAGTTTGTTATAGTTTCGTATTTTTTTTAAAAAAAAAAAAAAGAGATTGTTCTTGATTGCATATTTTTTTACAGCATTTTCGCTTATATTTCATGATCACATGCAGCTTCAATCGTCTTTGTGACTAGCAGACGTTAAAGAACCAGATAGTGAGTTTTAAAACATAGAAAAACATGGATGTTAAAAAATTTTGGTTTAGTTTGGGAATCTTGCGCACATTTCCATCTGATGTGTATGTTGTGATCATGAGAAAAACAAGAGTAGTCAAAAAAATTGAAATCCGAGAAGCACAAGCAAAACTATTGTGTGACAGAAGTACTTTTGCTAAACGTCGTCGTGCCAAACGGTTGGGTGCTTGTAAACAATGTGGTAGGTGTTTTCACATGAAAAAATACAATCAGTGCTCTGAACCAATTTCGGATCGTGCAACCGATCGATTAAACTGGATAGTGTATGGGCAAAGTAAGGATTTTTCTGACACGCCATCATATACCAGTCCGGGACTTACACGTTATGTGCGACAAAAAGTGGGAAGGGTCACTAATAATGACATAGACACAAGCGATGACTCGGATTAAATTTTGACTAATAATGACAAAGCTGTGAAAAAATGTGTTTTGGGGATGAAGGTTAATGGTCCGAATTTTTTGTGTGTAAATATTTGTTTATGTACAAAGTCTTGTTGTTGAATAAAGATATGGGCCGAGTAAAGGATTATCCTAAAATACCAACCTGTAGCGTAGGTAGGGACTTATCCTGAGACGCCATAGTTTTCCAAGTTCAATGTGTGCATTTAGTTTTTTTTTCAATTTTCATAAATAAATGTGTATGTAAATAACTTTGATTTTTATTCAAAAAAAAAAAGCCGCATTTCCTTGAAAAATGGTATTTTCTCTATGCTTAAATGTCAAATGTACATTGGTATTTGTTAATCTTAAGGTACAGAATGACCAGACTCGAAAATAAAATTATAATATAACTGACATTCTTTGAAAACCTGACATAACCAGTGGAGATAACAAAGAATATCATGATAAGTTTTGAGCCTTGCGATGCTTTCTGAGAGACAATCAACATTTACTCAAGTAAGTTCTTTCACTTTTAATTGTTGAATAATCTCATTAAACTTGTTTTGATTAAATGCAACTAAAGTAATCTATTGACATATCTCACAGGGAACCTTTGCATGCGACACATACATAGGCACATACTTGAGAAAGGATTTTAGGTCATCTTTGAGTTGATTTTGAGCCTTAGCCATTGTTTCTACTAAATTATATCCCTAGTTAGCCATGTTTAAGCCTTCAATGAATGATGATTTCTTTTCAAAAAAAATACTCATATGATAACCGAGCCACAAGAAAATACACTTAACATACCTTGCTATCCATTTTTTGCACCCTCTTATAAATCGGTATGACATAAAAAGGCAAGAAAAATAGAAAAGAAGATGGTGGCTACTGTTCAATGAAGAATCGGTGAAAAAAAAATAGGAAATTGCCAAAAAGTGAAAAATGAGAAAAAATGAAACAAAGAAATACTATTTATAGGCAAAAGATCGAAAAGCAAGAAAGATGTGTGCTACACTACATTAAAAAGGGGATAACTTTTGAATACCATTGACGTCATTTCGTTAGCCACTGACATCTGGCCACATTACAACCTATACAAAGTCCTAATTGATCTCAAGTCTGATGCATGTGTGTGTTGTCAACCGAAAACTGGGGTATGTTAAATAGTATTTCTTTAATTGTATTGATATTCTTCCATGAGATTATGCCAAGAACATGATTAGTCTACTTTCTTAAGACTTTCACTCCTTTTCTAACTGTGCATGTGATTTTTCGATTGATCATCCTCTGATCACATGTCCTTCGAGAGACAAGTCACTATAATCAAAGTGAATTTTTTTTTTTGCTGAGAGCATTCTAAGAGAGGTTTGAGACATCAAAGCTATCCATGGCAGGTGATAAAGTAGAATATTTGTTATATAACAATTCTTGCTACTAGAATGATCATTCCTACTACATAGAGAATTTCAAATACCAATGTAACAAGTGTTTATTTTTGTATAGAGTACGTACCAATGACAGAGAAGTGTTTGGGAAATAATTCAAAATTAAGGGACATGTGTCTCAATGATTCTGTTGCTAACTCATTCTGATCTTACATATACACATCTTTTAATTTGAGTTTGTAGGTAGTTTCACTGGAAACCTTCACGAAACAAAACTCGTCCACTAGGGATCACCTAGGAGTTTAACGGCTTGTTGCGTATGCTAAAGGCAATCGTGTTATCTGCGAAAGTGATTTTATTTTGTTATGTTGTTATTTATTACTAGGGACTAGTAATATTTAGGTTGGGGGGTGTGATTAACCCTAATTAAGGCATAATTTAATAGATAAATTGTGTTAGTTGAATAAAGTAAACTAGTCAAAATAAATCAAATTAGAGTTAGTGTGTAAATAAAGGATAATGCATTAATTGTTGTTCTTTGCAGGGTTTTGTACGTCAAAACTACAAACTACTGGGGAGTCAATTGCATTAAAACTACAAACTACTGAAGTGCCAATTATCAAAGCTCAAAACAAAGGGGGATCAAAGAATTCAAGGCCACCTAACAAGACTTTCATGCCACCTAACAAGATTCAAGGCCACCAAACAAGACTTTTCAAGACCACCTAACAAGACTCTCACTCTCCCTTGTTGCCTATAAATACCACCCCTTAGGATTTGTAAAACATTCATATTTTGGTAGTGGAAAACCCTCTAAAAGTATTATTGTTTATTACTTTCTTTAAGTATTGTTTTCTTTTATTGTATTATTGCTTTCTTTTAACTTATTACTTTCTTTTACTTTAAATATTGCTTTCTTTTATTGTGTTATTGCTTTCTTTTATTTTCATTGCTTGAGCTTCCTTCTTCCCTTAGAGGAGTGAAACTCTTCCACTTTTTAAAGTTTTACCAAAACCGTGAAGGGTGGAACGTGATTCACTCATTTTTTGTCAAAGATCGGCTCCTTGTGTAAAGTGTTTTACCTTGTAACTCCTCTACTTGGAGGGATGAGCATCACTCACTTTTCTAGCTTTAACAAAGTCATGAAGAGTGAGTAGTTTCGCATCCAATCTTTAGTAAGAGGAAATTATCCGGAAGTTATATTTATGCATTTCATTTATGCTTAGATCTAGTGTTTATTTCTTCATAATGTCTTCTCATCATATTGTTGTCTTTATTTTAAGCATGAATAACTAAATCTCTTAGTTGGCAAAATCAAGAGGAACCTCCACTTGGGTATACCATTTCAACTCATTCTCTTCCCTCTTTCAGAGTTCAATGGTTCGATTTGACTGGATTGAGGGTGGATAACTTGGTGAGTCTTTGATATTTCGTAAGCCTAGTCACGATTTATGCTTAGGTACTCACCAATTTTACCTCTAGCTTCCCACGAATTAATCGTTCATTCATGCTCTATTAGAGGAGGGTTTCGAGTTGAAACGATATTCTTATTAAAGTGACCTCTTGGATTTGCCAACATTTGTTTTTCATTTTACAAGCATCAAAACAACTTCACCAAACAACTTCCAACAATTAAAGATTTTACACTTTCTTTCTCCCAAAATTACCTTCCTCTCGGTTTACTTCCTTCCCCGTGGAAAAGACCTTGGAATATCACCAAGTAAAACACGATCCACAAAAGTCTCCTTGCGCTTGGGGAGCACTTTTGTTCACACATACTCACATGTGAAATCTCATTCATCCACTTTTACGTTGCCCTTTCTTTTGACATCATCCCTAGGAGAGTGACACTCTCTTTCATTCATATACTATACATGCTAAAAGGTGATGCATAGAGGTTAGAAAACAACAAGGAATTTTGTCAAGCAATGAGACACGGAGAGACTTTTCAAATACAAGGGGTCGGTGGTCCAGATCAACATATAGAATGTTGGGACGTGTGAATGGGTGGTTAAAGGACCAAAATTATGTGAAGTTCTTTGAACAAGCATTCTAGTGCTTACCTCATATAGGGTTTTCGAGGGGAAAGGAGGCTCCATAGTATGCGCATGCAGGACACCGTGGCCATGGACCCTCCGCGGTTAACTCAAAACTATTGATTCGACAGATTAGATTGAAAGGCAAATTTTATTTTTTCACTTAAGACACCTTCTATTTTTAATTTCCCTAAATTAATGCTCTTCCATTTACACATTCCATTAATGACCCCCTAACTTTCATATTCACCCATTAATTCAGAGGTAAATCTCCCACCAAATCAAACACGTATCTTCCCCAAATTATGCCAACTTTAATTCATTCACTCTTTCTGTGGTAGCTAATATATTTTCTTTAGTATTTGGATATTTGTCTTTTGGATTATACAGTGACGATTTTTAAATTCATTACTGATGAACTGCAATGACGCATTTGATTTTAGAATTTCATGAAAGCTATTTTTTTTTATCTATGATTTCATTGATTGAGTGAATGATTTTTCTTATATTGTGTAACTTTAAGTTTTGGATTAATGCGAGTAGTATAGAATTTTAGTTTTTTAATACAAAGAAAAAGAGACATAATAGCTTGAGTTTGAGGACTATTGGGTATTAGATAATGAGTAAATAAGTCCCACTTATTCTAATTTTCTAAGTCAAGTAAAATATATCAAAAAAAAAGTAAAATATTTTTCGGTACTCTATTGAATTCTCCATGAAAACAGAGTTTTGCCAATTATCTTTTGGAGTGGAAGAACATTTTGGAGAAGTATATATATTATGAAAGACTATGGCTTGAGTCATTTTTTTGAAAATAAAATTTTGTATCTTTATTGTTTTGATTATACAAATTGTATATACAAACTGATATTGTCCAAGGGTTGTGTTTTTTGAATTTATTTAATCAATTTGTTTTAATAGTGGGTCTATATTGATTGGTACTTTATGTTATACATTATTTTCAAGTATAATTTTTTTTAATAGTGTCTTTAGTCAATGATAACAACTAGTATAATAATATCACAAGTCAAACATATGGAAAGCATTAAAACATATTTCTATTTCATGAAAATCACAGTTCTCAAAAGACTACAAAACATTCAAAAAAGAGTAGTAAAGCAAACAAACCAATCCTATTATTCATCTTACTTTTTCCCAGGCTTCTTCCTCACAAATCCTCTCCAAATCTCCAGGCAACCAACTCATCCAACTAGGTAAGAGATTATTTCTACTTTTTTGGCAGCAACCCGATGAGTAGCTTTTTTATTGAAGCCTCTACTTAAACATTTTCAATACAACTCTTCAAAATAACTAGTTAAAATATATTTAAATATTAAATTTTTTATTTTAACTAGTCATTTTAACAAGTTCACTCTAACCACACTCTCTAATTTAGCTAACTATTTCACCCAACTTTCACAAACTTTCAATAATTTAAAGAAAATACAACATATAGAGAGAGAGATAGTGAGAGAATTTAGAGAGGCAAAATGGCTCTCCACATTTGGAGAACCATTTGGGTGAAATGAGAAATAAAGAATGGGATAGAGAGTGGGTTGGAGAGTATTTTTAATGTTTGACTAGCTAAAATAGCTAAAAGATAGAAAATAGAGAATAGGTTGGAGATGCTCTTAGAACAACTCCAACCCTGCTCAACAAAATAGTTACTCAAAATATATTTAAATATTAAATTCTCTACTTTAACTGGCCAATTTTTAAAATTCACTCTAACCATGTTCTCTATTTTAACTAATTACTTTAACTAAATTTCAATAATATAATTCAAAAATGCCGAAAACCATAAGAATTGAATTAAATATCTCAGACCTTTTTTTTTCCCTGGTTCTCAGACCTAATTCAAAAAAGCCAAAAAAAACTCCAATTCGGCAAAGAGGCAGAACGACTGAAGGGAGAGAGTTGTTTCGCCTGTGCGATAGTGTGTGTCGTTGTGCAAGTGGTGAATGTTCATGTCGTTTTATGAGTGGTAGTGAGTGTATGTGGTAGGAGCAGAAATGGAGAGATCGGAGAAAGGAAGACATAACTAGTAGGTAAAGAGGAATAACGACTGAAGGGAAAGAGAGTCGAGCAGTAACTGGCAAGCAATTTGGCCACTTCAAATCTGGTTACGATGAAGATCTCTAGCTATTTTGGCGAGAAGGATGGCTAGTGGGTTGGAGCTGAATTTTGTAGTGTTGCTCGCCAAAATAGCTAAAAGGATAGAATAACCAGCAGCATTGGAGTTGCTCTTACAGGTTGTGTAATCCAATATTTGGAATCTGATGTACATATTCCAAAACATTTGTTTGGATTGTCTCGATCTCCCTCAATATATTCTACTTTTCTTTGTTTTTTTTTTGTCAAAAAAAAAAAGGGAAAGGTAGGTAGTAACCCTAGGCTAGGGGTGGTCCAACATCAGTGGGCCCCTAAGCGAAAACTTCATAGGGGCCCTATTAATATTTCATGTATTAATATATATATTATTTTTAATTATCATAATTTAACTTTTTATTTATTTAAAAATTATTTTTTTTATTTTTTGAGATGTGAAAATATTGATCAAATTTTTATATTGAAGTTTTGTTAATAAATATTGATCGATATTTTTAACAATATTTTATAAGCAATGCTTGGATTAGGAAAAGAATCTAATCTTTTTATGTAATTTAGTATTTCAATTAGAGTGTTACTTTCAATTTTTAAAACTTCGTTGAGAGTGAGGAATGAGCTAGAGTTTTTTTGGGGCAAAAATTAAAGTTTTATTTATACTAGAGTTCTTATTTTAAAGATTTTATTGGATTTAACATTGGATAGTTACTTTGGACTTAACAAAGCTAGACATTGATTTTGGACTTTTAAAATTTCGGCCACTAAATATTTGAGTCCTATCTAAAACTCAAAAAAAAAGAGGGGGGGGGGGGGGGCTAATATACTTGAGGGCTAAAGTTTTAGAACCCTCAAAAACTTGGGGCCTAGGCAACCACCTTAATGACCTATGCCTAGGGCCAGCCCTATCTTAGGCGTGACCATGAGGGTTTTCAATGTGGAATGTCTGGTTTGAGTCATAACTATTAATTTGAAAAGACAGTCCATCATTGTTGCACTACTAAAGTCTAGCAATAAATCTTGTTGCTCTCATGAACCAAACCCTCTTTGATAATTACATAGGAATCAGAGACAATCCTTAATCTCGAATACGACTTACCAGTAGACCGCTGGTTGGAGTCTGATGCATATCAATGCAGACTTTTGAATCAGGTTCAACGATCACCAAGGAGTATCCAACAGCTATGGCTAATAGCACGTTTGTCTAATAGCCCAGGCCTCCACCATTAAATCTGAGTTTGCTAGAAGACTTTCTACTCTCCCATCTATAAAAGTTCCTTCACAGTCACGAATGACTAATCATATGCCTCCCTTTTCTACTTCTGCAGCCAATAACCATCACAATTAGCTACTCGACCCTATTGATTAGCTATCGTAAAAAATTAAATAAGTCAATAGAAGAATTTTTGATATTTCACAAAAATCAAGTAAAAATACATAATACCTATAAAAATTATGTTTTCTTTTATATATATATATTGATGGATTAAGCCCAAGGGCCCAACTCATGTTATAAGTCCAGTTTAAATTAAGAGCCCGACTTAAGAGAGATCCAGTGAGTCCAGCCCAAAGTGGTCCACACCTAGTCAAGCTCATTAGGGTTTGAGGAGTTACATCAGCACCGCATGCAAGGTTATCTAAAAGTCTCATCCTCGCCGCCTTGAAAATAGTCAATCCCCACGTCATCCTTTGATCGAATCCTATGAAGAGCACGGTAACTGTCTCATCAATTGAGAAGGACGCCAACTCCACCAGATTAGTCATTTCGTTACTAATAATTCGTCCAAATCTGTTATGAGGCGACTATAAATTGTAAGGCCCACCAACACTTGGGGGAATCAGACTTAGTCAAGCATAACTCTCCCATCTCTCTCACCTTGTAACTCTTTGTTCTCCCTACTCACTTGAAGTAATAAAATATTCCGATGACCCTTGTCATTTAAAGTGGACGTAGGTTATGTTGACCGAACCACTATAAATCTCGTCTTGCTTTTGTCACTATCTCTCATCTCTTAATTACTGCATTTATTACTGATCACTTGACAAATGGTGTACAAAGTCGTCTGTGGGAATGACAAAATTGTCACCTAAATACTTCTTTTGTTGAACCAACAGCAATCATCACTAAATCCATAAATCAGCCTGAAGACAATCCAGCACAAGAGGAGGAAGTTGTTCCTCCACCAACCAATCCTGTCCCAAATGCACAGCAGATACTGGCCACAATGCAGCAGCTTGTAGCCCAAAACCAACAGATTCTGCAACTGATGCTCGCTGGACAACAAGGAAGAGCACATCCTATTAGACTTTAAGCCAAATAAGCTCCACGCCCTGTTGGACGTCAAGGAGCTCCCCACCTAAGTGCCCTCTTGGGAGCCCCCTTGGACGCCCCACATAGGGGGGCCCACCCCTGAGGGACCTCCACCTCTCGCTTCACATGGTGGAGACCCTCATTTCCAAAAGGATGAGAGCGAAAACCAAAGCGTGGAGCATGGGAGTCATTTTTACAATAATTCCAAAAGGTCTCCCAATCATTAGGATGAAAAAATAAAAGATGTACAAAATCAACTAGATGACATCTTCAACGCCATGAAAGCGCAAGGACCCGAGATTGTGGACTACCTTGTTAGGCAAACTGACACGCCTTTTGTGCCAGACGTGGCAAATTACCCTCTTCCCCAAAAATTCAAAATGTGATCTATCGAAACCTTTGACGGTTTCAAAGACCCATTTGATCACCTGAAAACTTACAAAACTTTAATGCAGCTGCACAACATCCCCAACGAAACCATGTATAGGGCATTCACAACTACCTTAAAGGGATTAGCCCAACAATGGTTCGCTAAGTTCTCTCTCGCCTCCATTAGCTCCTTCGTGTCGCACTTCATTGGATGGCGTCGCCACTAGAAGTCTGTCACCCACCTGCTCAGCATAAAGCAAGACCAAGATGAGAGCCTAAGGAGCTACCTCACTCGTTTTAACAAGTAGGTCCTTCAAATCGAGGAGCCTGATGATAAATTCACCATGGCCGTCTTCTTGGGAGGCCTCCGGTCATCAAGTATTCTTTTCTTAGTGATGAAGCGCCCACCGAAGAGCATGCTAGAGCTGTTGGCAAAAGCTCAAAAGTACATGAATGCTAAGAACATCACAGGGGCTAGGCGATGTGAGTCCTCTAGAACAAGGGAGAAGAGAAATGAGAGAGATAGTAACGACAAGAAGGAGAGTGGCAACGAGCGCAGTATGATAGAAAGTGTCCTTGTCAAATACCGGTTTGATCCTACCCCTCAGAAAGATCGACAAGCCTTCACCCCCTCAACACCGCTGTCGGGCACATCCTATTCCAGATCCAAGATGACTTTGCAATAAAGTGGCTAGGGAGAATGAAGTCTCTCCCAAATCGCAGGAATCCAAACAAATATTGTCGCTTCTATCGCGACCACAGCCACAACACCAATGATTGCTACGACCTCAAGAGACAAATTAAGGAACTCATACAACGTGGTCACCTATGCCAGTATGTTGTTGGTAGGGGTCAAACGTTGCCACCGCCTCATAATCAGAAGGACCAATAACCTATCGAAAAAATTCAAACCATCTCCGAAGGGCATGCAGGAGGAGAAGATGCCCTCTCCGCCATGAAGGCCCATGCCATGAAAGCTAGGCACCCCAACAATTTGTGTCCGTCCAAAGTGCCTAAGCATGGAAACAGCGAGGTCATATCCTTCTCAGACATTGACTTAGATGAAACACAGCACCCCCACGACGACTCTTTGGTGCTCACTATGATCGTTGCCAACTTCCAGGTACGAAGGATTCTTGTGGGTAGTGGCAACTCTGCAGATATCTTGTTCGCAGAAGCTTATGACAAGTTCAACTTGGGCAGAAATAGAATGTAGCCTATTAGGTCACCCCTTATTAGACTCTTAAGGAAAAAAGTGTATCTCCTAGGGTCCATCACCTTGTCAGTTACTGTCAGCATAACACTCAAAAGCTCTATAATCATGGTCAACTTCCTGGTGATAGACTGCCCTTCGGCCTACAACATAATCCTAGGGCGACTTGCTCTCAACACCCTGAGAGCTGTGCCCTTCACCTACCATCTTATCCTCTATTTTCCAACCCCGAACAGAGTTGGAGAGGTCCGAAGAAACCAGATAGCTGCAAGAGAATGCTATGTCTCCTTAATGAAGACCAAAAAATCACAAGAGGCCCTACAAGTGGAGGTCCTCGACTCGAGAGCTGATGCCACATTGAAAAGAGGAGAATCGGTAGATGAGCTCAAACTATTGGTCCTAGATGAGGAGTATCCAAACATAAGAGTATATATTGGCTCTTCCCTTTCTGAAGATTTAGTCCACCAGCTTATAAATTTTTTTAGCCGCAACATGGATGTTTTTATATGGTCACAAGTAGACCTTGATAGCATCAACCCAGAGGTCGCCACACACCGCCTTAATATCAACCCTCATTACAATCCTTTCCGCCAAAAGCTAAGGGGCACCTCTACTGAAAGGGCTCAAGCGATGGACAAGGAGGTGAGGAAACTGATAGAAAATGGGGCAGTCAAAGAAGTAACATATCTTGAGTGCTTCTTAATGTGGTGATGGTGACCAAAACCAATGGGAAAATGACGCCTCTGTGTCGACTTTACCGAGCTCAACAAGGCATGCCCAAAAGACAGCTATTCGCTGCCTCGAATTGACCTCCTCATCGATGCCACTGCAGTACACGAATTGCTCACCTTCCTGGATGCATACTCAGGATTTAACCCGATTAGCATGTACCCCCCAAACCAGGAGCAGACATCATTTATCACTCCAAAGGGGACCTACTGTTATAGGGTCATGCCCTTCGGACTAAAAAATGAAAGAGCAACCTATCAACGGCTGGTGAACAAGATGTTCTAGTCTCAGATCAGAAAATAATAGAGGTATACGTGGACGACATGCTAATGAAAAGCCTTGCCGTAGCAGACCACATTGACCACCTTCAAGAAAATTTCAATGTTCTCAGGTCATATCGCATGAAGCTGAATCCTGAGAAGTGTGTCTTTGGCGTAGAGTTAGAAAAGTTCTTAGACTTTATGGTCAACCAGAGGGGAATTGAGGCAAACCCCGACAAGATCAAGGTCATCCTCGATATAAGTCACCCTCCTCGACTAAGGAGCTCCAACGCCTCAATGGGAGAATTACTGTACTTAACAGATTCATTTCCAGGTCTGTTGACAAATGCTTGTCTTTCTTCAAGATTCTCCGAAAAGCCTTCTAGTGGGGTCCTAAGGCAGAGAAAGTCTTTCAAAGGCTCAAAGCATACTTGGCTACGTCTTCCCTTATTTCACATGCTACACCAGGTGAAACTTTGTATATGTATATTTCTGCTTCCCCATCGGCAGTAAGCTCCGTCCTCGTTAAGGATAATGATGGAGTGCAAAAGTCTATCTATTATGTGAGCAGAGCATACTGAAGAGTAGAAATTAGATATTCAGGGCTAGAAAAGCTAGCACTCACCCTGATCTCAACAGCAAGGCGTCTACTAAATTATTTTCAGACTCACAACATTGTTATCGTCACAGACCAACCTCTGAAGAAGGTTTTGGGAAAGCCGGACATGTCTAGGAGACACCTTAAGTGGGCAGTAGAACTAGACGAGTTCGATATCTAGTACCAACCAAGGGCGGCCATCAAACCACAAGCCTTGGCAAATTTTATTGCTGAGCTCCCATCGACAGAGGAGGAGAGCAACAAGTTTTCCACATCATCCACACCTCAGCAAGCTTCCAAGATATCCGAACACTCAAATGTTGAGCCTGCGCAAGCAAAACAATTTGATGCCCAATGAGGACACCTAGGTGCCAAGACAGGACATCCAAGAGCATAGACAGGACACCCAAATGCCTAGGCTAGACACCAAGGCACCCTAGCCTAGCACCCAGGTTCTCACAATGACCTCCGAGCTCTCCTCTCAACCACTCTGGAAGCTTTATGTGGATGGCTCCTCGACCAGTGAAGGAGGTGGAGCAGAGCTAATCCTAATTAGTCCCGACGACACTCCCATCAAGTATGCTGTCCAGCTCCATTTCTTTGCATTTAACAATGAAGCAGAATATGAAGCCCACCTCTCTGGCCTAAGGTTGGCAATTGAAATGGAAGTCTAATACCTCATCATTTATAGCAATTCTCAGCTGATAGTCAACCAAGTGAAGGGTGAGTTTGAGGCAAAAGGAGCCAGAATGCAAGAGTATCTTGCTATGGTGCGAACCTTACTTACTAAGTTCCACCACTTTCAGATCTGTTACATCCCAGGGAGGACAACATGGTCGCAGATGCATTCACCAGGCTCGCATCATCCTTGAAAGTCCCACTAGGACCGACATTCATTGGTCACCAGTTCAAACCAAGCAAGCTAGACATGAAAACCATAAACGTCAATTGTACTTCTGCCGAATCAAGCTGGATGACCCCCCGATAAAGGCATACCTCTAAGAGGGCTTGTTGCCATATGACCCCTGGAAGCCAAGAAACTCAGATGAGAGCCTCCAAGTTTACTATCTTACAAGATACCTTGTACAAGAAAGGCAACTTCTTGTCATTATTGCGGTGCCTTTCACCAAAAGAAGCTAATTATGCTCTACAAGAGATCTATGAAGGAGTTTGTGGGAATCACTCTAGAGGATGCTCCCTCGCTCACAAAACACTCAGGCAGGGCTACTTTTGGCCTAGCATGGTGAGGGATGCCCAGGAGTTTGTCAGGAAGTGTGACAAATGTCAGCGCTTTGTCACTGTGCCTAGACAGTCGCCAGAAAAATTGATTGTCATCACGAGTCCATGGCTTTTTTCCAAATAGGGCATCGACATCTTGGGACTTTACCTTTGAGCAAAGGGCAGTGCAAGCTCATAGTGGTAGCCATTAACTACTTCACTAAGTGGGCATAGGTCGAACCCTTAGCAAAGATAATGGACGAGAAGGTTAAAGACTTTATCTGGAAAAACCTAGTCTGCTGCTTCGGGATACCCCATGTCATTGTTAGTGACAATGTCAAGCAATTCGATAATAAGTTCCTAAACTTTTTCTACTCTGACCTCCAGATAAAGCAACCATATTCCAATCCAGCACACCCCATACAGTAAACGGACAAGCAGAAGTCATTGTCAGAACAGTTCTACAAGACAAGGCTCGAAGAGCTAAAGGTGTTTGAGTTGATAAACTCCCAAGCATACATATGGGCCTACCAAACGACGTCGAGAACCCCAACTGGTGAAACCCTATTTTTCCTCATTTTCGGAACTAATATAGTCATCCTTGTGGAAATCGTGGTACATTCTCTAACCCATCATCAGTGGAAGGACTCCGCATCAACCTTGATTTGGTAGAGAAGGCAAGGGAGATGGTTTGTGGTCCGCAATGCAAAAAACAAGCACTACATGACAAAAAATTACAGCTCAAGGGTGAAGCCTCATTCCTTCCAACTAGGAGACTTGGTCCTCAAAAAAGTAATCCTTGCCACAAAGAATTCGCGAGAAGGAAAGCTGAGACCAAACTGGGAAGGACCTTACCTCATAATAGAAGTGGTGAGGCCAGACGCCTACAAGATCCAAAATTCTGAGGGGAAGGTTTTACCACATCCATGAACGCTGAACACCTGAAAAGGTACTACCAATGACACCTTAAGAGAGTGAAAGTAGTAAAGTTGGAGAACTTGATTTTATTTTTTATATCTTTTTTGGGGTTGTTACCTAATATTACTTGACATAAGCAGTGAATGAATAAAACTTTATAAATTTACTCTAAAAGATCTTTACATTTTTGTATTCAATTTCAAAGGAGCATCAGTCACAAAAAACCACTTTTACAAAAATAAGGCTACAAACTGCCTTTCTGAAAAAAAAAAAAAAATCAAAAGGCTCCAGCACTCTAACTACTTTCATGGTTGTCGTCCTCCTCCTCCTCAGCATCACTATCACTATCAGAGCCTCCATCGCTATCATTAGACGCCTCATATGACACTAAGCCTGAAACGTCAATATCAGGAAAAGTAGTAGATATCTTTCCCCGAAGCTCCTCATAACCATCAATAAAGGCATCTGTAAGACCAGTCTCTAAATCACTCTCAACCCTGACGATCATTTCACGATCCAATAATAGATCTGCCTCAGCCCGAGAAGCTCTCTCGTGAGCTGCCCTCATCTCTACCTCTACTCTCAAGTAGGCAGCCTCTTTGAGCAAGGCCCTCTCATAGGTATCCACAAGTTCAACCTCTCTGAGCAAGACCCTATCACAAGTCTCCATAAGCTCAGCCTCTCTAAGAGTGTCCCTCTCATGGGTCGTCAAAAGTTCAGTCTCAAGCCTAGCCACCCTTTCATGGGTTGTCGAAAGCTTTGCCTCAGCCCTCGTGTAAGCAGCCTCTTTAAGCGTGACCCTTTCATAGTTCGCCACAAGCTCAGCCTGAGAAGTTCTACCAGCAGCTTCAAGATTGGCAATCCTTTCCTAAGCAACGAGAAGCTCCTTCTTTACAGCCTCATGACTAAGCTTCAATTAGCTGTAAAAAAATGGGCCCTTGAAAACAAGCATATAGATGTAGTTGAAGCCTGGAACATACAAAAGATAGAGGAATGACAAAACGCATAAGGACTAGAGAAAGGGTAACAGCAGACCATTACTTGAGGCAGGCCTTCCAGAAATGTGATGATGATTCCCTCGGTCCCCATAACACTAATCTCATTAACGTTGGGCAGAAATAGGAATCTCCCAAGTCGTTCCCTAATGAATCGCGTGTTACTCGACATGGAGCCAATCTGAGTGGGTGCCCTTATAGAAGCTCCTATAGGAGGAGTCGACAAAAAAAGGGCAGAAAGTATAGTCGATAAGGGAGTCTTTGGAGTAGTAGTCACAACTTAAGGAGTTGTCGATCGAGGAGGCACCACTAGAGGGGTCACTTGAGGGGAGCTCACCTCGGGCGGCACCACTAGAGAGGTCACTTGGGAGGCATTGTTCATCCTTGCCACCTAAGGAGAAGGAGTGCTCCTACTAGAGTAGCAGGACCCAACCACCGTTTTATCCACTACAAAGGAAATAAAGTATTGTCTAGATGAAAAACACCAAGTAAAGGAGAAAAGTACAAAAGAATCAACATACCCTTTCTATTCAAAGAGGAACCGCCGGATCTTGGAGAGGGTCCACCAGCCCTAGCACCGACTGCAGGGGAACCTCTGGCTCCACCGTCTTTGGACATAAGAACTCCAAAGTCTTTTTTAGATGAGCCCTCATGACTTGCAACTTCTACTCTTAGTCTTTCGAGAGCACAAAAAAATTTGCAACGGTATAATGAGTACACAATAATAAAAAAAAAAAAAGCAAATGAGAGAGAGTAAGTGTAGGGCGTACCAAGTTTCTTAGGAGTACCTCATCCTATTGGTACCAAAGCCCTATCATCCTCTGAGACTTAGTCACCACAAACGAACAAGAAGCAAGATTTCTAGCTATGACTGTTGGAGCGTAATCTGGTAATCAATTTACCACCTCTCGTAGTAAAATATACCAGCCTCGATTAGAAACAAGAGTTTCACTTAAAGTGTAAGCTGCATGAAACTCGTCAGGAGAAACATCCTTATGATACACCTTCCCCCACAATACTAGAAAGTACAGCAAAACTCTCCAACCATTGGGCTCTAACCGCCCTGGCATTAGTGAAAAGTAATGCAGAATACGACAAATGGAAGAAGGCATTGGGAACTTGAACCCAACATCAAACATCTTCTCATATATAACAATGTCTCTAAAGGAGTCATCACAAGCAGGCTCACCCATCTTGGCTCGACGGCAATATACCGTAGAAGGAATGTGGTAAACAGAGACAATCCGTAAAATATCAGCATTCATATTAAAAGTGCTAGAAATAGTACTCACTTTGGATCCATCATCGTCAAAAGCTACCTTTCCTCAGTGTTTTTTGTTGCAAGGGCGTGAAGGGTTGCTCGAGCCACTACCAAGGAAGTCTTGAGGAATCTGATTTTGAGAAGGTCCACCTGAAGTGCCTATCGCCAACTGTGTCTCACTCATAGCGCCCAGTGCTTGGGTTGCCCAAATCTCGGTGCCCATCGCTTGGGCCGCCCAGACCACTTCTCTTGGCTCCCTACTCTTCTTTTTCGGGGACAACGACGATCTCTTCAAGTTCTCCATTAAAATTCATCAATCGCTTCACATCTTCTCCTCCAACCAACATTATTATGAATGTTCAACTCAAGAATCCCAACCCTTGACTTTGTGCTTAAGGGATTTTGGGAAGAGAACTCTCTTTCTCTCTCTCAAAATTATATGGAATGGGTGGAATGAAGAAAAACCCTCTATTTATAGCCTAGGTTTTTTAAAATCCTATTAAGGAAAGGAAAAAATAAAAAGCCCCAATTTATAGTCTAGGGCTCTCCAAGAATCCAAAAGAGGAAGTGAAAGAAAGAGTTTATATAGCTAATGATGTCCCACAAGCAAAAAGAGTTTACAGGAAGGAAGGGAGTCGCCAATCAAAAGGAATCTCCAAGAAATTCAAGTTCAAGAAGGGTTGATTGCTATTTTGACCGTAACTTTTGCTTCGTTACTCCACTTAAGAGCTCAATTTAAATTTAGAGCCCGACTTAAAAGAGATCTAGTGAGTCCAGCCTAAAGTGATCCACGCCCAGTTAAGTTCATCAGGGTTTGAGGAGCTACATCAGCAAGGCAGCATATAGGGTCATCCAAAAGTCTCATCCTCGCGATCTTGGAAAGAGTCAACCCCCACGTCATCCTTTGACTGAATCCTATGGAGAGCATGGTAATTGCCTCATCAGTTGAAAAAAGGACACCAGCTCCACCAGATTAGCCACTTAGTTACTAATAACTCATCCAAATTTGTTATGAGGCGACTATAAATTGTAAGTCACGCCAACACTTAGGGGGCATCACACTCAGTCAAGCACAACTCTCATATCTCTCTCACTTTGTACCTCTCTGCTCTCCCTACTCAGTTGAAGTAATAAAATATCCCGACGACCCTTGTCATTCAAAGTGGACGTAGGTCACGTTACCGAACTACTATAAGCCTCGTCTTGCTTTTGTCTCTATCTCTCTCCTCTTAATTACTGTATTTATTACTGATCACTTGATAGGTGGTGTGCAAAGCCAATTTGTGCATTATATATATTTGATATATTGATGTTTATAGTTTTCTTATGTTTTATTATAATTGTTTATATATTATCAAATTTATAGTATTTTCTTTAGTGTTATTGGTTTATTGTATTAGTTAATTGTTATAGGTTACTTAATTAAATTATTAAAATGATCCAAAAATTAATAACTAAAAATATGTGTTCATCCGATTTTCTATCCGACTTCTTACCCAATTGTTTTGGACTGAATTTGGGTAGGAATAGTATACTTGATCCAGTAGAATTGGCTAACAAAAAAAAAATTCTACAAAATATCAAGTAGAAAGATAGAATATCAGTAGAGCTCTCAAGTTTTCATCTTTCCTATTCTACTTCTCATCCTGATTTTGTTCTTGCATTAAGCATTCTCTCCTTTCTTCAATAGCCATTAAGAGTTTGACTTATCACCGTTCTGGGCACTGGCTATGCTTGATTAATAAACGCAATTAATTATTCTTCATTAAATTTTTTAAGACGAAATGGTCTTCCATGATCAGCGCATGACTTGGGTAAATAATTATATTTATCTGGTAAAAATTATATTACGTACATGTAGGCATGTTACTTTATTTTATATGATTTGAAAAATAAAAGGATAACAAACCCTAATTCTCCATTTGGTACAACGAAAAAGTGGAGGATAAATAAAAAATCATGTTTGGTAAACAAGGAAAGTAGGAATGATGAAAAAGTTGATGGATTAACTTTACTTCCAACTTACCAAAATCAATCCCTCCAAAATCGGAAGAAAAGTGGATGAAAAGTTAATTATATTGTGTTGAGATGTATCTTATTTGTCTATATATTTTATATATATAATAAAGTAGAACAAAGTTTGAATCCAAAAAACAAAGAGAGGTCCAAATCGTTTTGAGACAAAACATAAACACATCCAACGAATAACATAATTTCAACATAAAAAGACGGTTCAGATCTTCTAAAAAATTTTGATCTAACGGTCTACAATTTATCCCGAACTTTGTTTTCCCGCCCATAAGCCCATGAAGAAGTCTTTTATCATGAGACTCTACACTCCTATCTCTCATACATCTCTATATTAAATTTGAAAAAGCACAATAACAACTCAGATTGAATTCATTTTAAATTAAATGATCTAAATTTCATCTAAATTCATCAAACTTAATCCAATGGCTCACAACACATCCCACAAAAAAAAAATCCCACAAGGAGCGGAGCCAAAAAAATACTTTAGGGTGGACACATTAATAAATTTTGATTATTTTTTTATCAATGTTACCAAAGACTTAATTCAATATAACTGTTATTTTAGTTGTAAATTTCAATGTTAGATAAAGTCTACTTTCAATTAAAGGAGTGCATTGAATTATGTCATCAAATTAGATTTAAATAGCATTTTTTATTTTTTTTCAATTGACCATAGAAGTTTATAAATTCATATTTACTATAATTATGCGTAAAAATTCATTAAACATAAAAGGTTAAAAAACGATTTGCATGGAATGAACAAACAAAAAATAAAAGTAAATTAATTAAAACTTCGTATGAGACTAATTATTATTATTTTACAATTAAATCTGATTATTTTTTATCATTTAAAAGAATTATAAATCAATGATATCAATAAATACTTTTTTTTGTATATAAAATGGTAATAACAATCTTTCATTTATTACCCTGTAATTTATTACATTATGATGCTCATTTCTATATAATAATAAAATAATCTTATAATTTAGAAAAATGAACGCGATATGTCTAAAAATTATTCAGACATGTTTGTGTCTAAAAATTTAAGAATAATAGTAATTACATCTAATTCGAAACTTAATTTTATATCTTAACCAAAAAAAAAAAATTAATTGGTAGAAATTCAATGGTTTGTAACCATTCGATGGATAATAGACGTTATTAAATATAAGAACTCACTATTAGATTTAATATCATAATGTATTAGTTTCAATAACATTATTTAAAAATTAATTATTATTTAAATAGTATTCTAGCTTAATCGATATCACAATAATACAATAATAAGGTGGACACAATTAAATATGTCTAAATTTTATTTTAAAAAATATATATTTATTGTAAAAAAAATTGAGGGTGGACACAATTAAATATATCTAAATTTTATTTTAAAAATATATATATCTAATGTTAAAAAAAAAAATTAAGGGGGAGCATTGCCCACCCTGGTCCAAGGGTGGCTCCGCTTTTGAATCCTACCCAATTTAACTACACCCAGATGCTACTCATTTTGTCTAACACACAACCCAAACTCTTTTTCTTTCCCTCATTAACCCTCTCACCTCTCTTAGTTTCTCAGAAAAAATTGTCATCCTTCTCTGTCTCTCATCTCTCTGTGCAGACTCCAATAATGAATTGACCTTCTTCAGCGACGCATGACATAATTTGGAAACCCACTGGACTTACCCACTCTGACCATCGACTCTCTTTCCATCCAAAATGTATTGACAGTGATCTAACATCTGGAAGTATTCTCGCTGGTACCCATTATTGTTGATCGTTGATGATTTTTTTGGTTTGGTTTAGTGGTGTATATTTTGACAATAGTTTATTGTTTTTAATTTTTAATGTTCGTGTGGTTTAATTGTGGATGTATTGTCATTAACTAATTGTTATTAAATGTTATATGTTAAAAGTGTATTGTTTATATCTTGATTTATGTTGATTTTGTTTAATTTTTAATATTACGATAAAATTTTGCATAAAATTAAAAATATTTCTATTAAACACATATAAAATATATAATATCTTTAAGTTTAGTGCTTCTTTTTTCAAAGTTTAACAATTTAACATTTAACCTCAATAATCACATACACACCGTCACTAACAACACAAAAATTAGTACTCAAATGGAAAATATCACAAATTTTGGACATGTAAGTTATTTAGTATATCGATTTTTTCAAAACCTTTGGTATAATATTTCATTAAAAACCATTATATATTTACTATATAATTTTTCATCATTCTTATTACAAATTGATTCATATCTAGAGTACACTGTAAGTAGATCTTCTTATCATGCATTTTAGTAACGATGGTTGATGTTTACTTCTTACTTCTTTTCAATCAATAAAATTTAAATTGTCTTTATAATCCATAAATAAATCATCAAGTTATTATTCATACCAAAAATAAATTACTGCTATACGAAAACCTATAGTTCTCAAATATTAAAAAAAAAAATCAAAGTCCAAGTTAATCAACAATTAAAAAAAAATAAGTGACCAATACAAAAAAATTAAGATACCAATTGCACCAACAAAAAATGTTCAAAACCAATATAATCTTTATGTGTTGAAATTATTTAAACATCCTAGTGTGTTGAAATTTTATAAGTAACATAGTGTCTTCAGACACGGGCAATGACTAGTATATATATATATATATGTATACATTAATTTCATATAAAAATACAATGATAAAATATGTATCTATATAATAAAACAGGAGTGTGTTTGAATTTTATCCCAGTCATATTTTTCCCCCAAAATCATTACCAATCACTTACCTCACCCATCATCTCTTTGTCAAAATTAAATGTCAAATCACATCATTCATTTCTTTCACATATTTAATCATTTATATATTTCCTTCTTAAAAATATCACACCACTCATTTCTATCATATATTTAATTAATTTGTAGTTAATATATTTTGAAAAAAATTTAATACAGTGGGATCAATTTTTTGGATACTCGAATTTTATATTTTATCGTGACTTCAGACATGAGTTATGACTAGTATATATATGTTTTTCATTCATCCAACCAAACACAAAGGAATGAAAGTGTATCTTTCTTACTTTCTATCCTTCCTACTTTTCATCATCCCTACCAAACGGAACATAAATAAAAATATAGAGCGAGAATTTGAAAAATATTATAAGACAAAGAGAAAAAATATTGATATATTTGAAAGATAATTTTTCTTGGACAAATATACCCTTAATGGGTAAATTCTATTACGTTTTTTTTTTCTGAACAAATTAATAGATTCAAATGAATAGATTAAATGGAAACTCACTTACAACTATAAAGGTATAATTGTATGAATTAAAATTTTAGGGACGAAATAAAACTTTTTTACAGGTCTAAATTGTAAATTACCCAAAACATTATCTTGAAAAGAAAATAGATAAAAAACTCTTTTCGCCAAGTGAAGCATAGGATTGCGCGGTGAGTGTTACTCCGTCTGAAGTACTGGACGGCCCGCTCCAACGCTAGGGCTGAGGTCACCTAATCCGCCATCTCCTAGCGACACCGACTCAGCTCTGCAACCAACAAAATAGCCATTTCTATTCGTAAAGAGTCGATTAATTTTCATTCTACTAAGGGAAAAGCCATCCAATCAACGAATCAGGTGCTTTGAATTCATAGAAAGAACATTCTTTCTTATTTCGACTTTTGTTTTGATGAAATTTCTGAATCATTTGACTCTCTTCTGTCTGTCTAGGATTTGTTATGGCGCATAGGCTGTTGAGAGACGTAGAAGCTGATGGTTGGGAACGATCGGACTTTCCGATCATATGCGAGTCCTGTCTCGGCGACAATCCATACGTTCGAATGGTTAGGCTTTTTCGAATGACTTTTAATTACACTTGTTGTCCAAATTTTGTTTACTCCACACACTGCTACTTATTTGGTTGTCTAGGAGCTCTAGATCGCATCCATTTTTAGGTTTTTTGCTTACAATTATATCTGTATAGTCGTTTACACCACAAACTGCAAGTTATTTGATTGTTTAGGGGCACTAGATTTCATCCGTTTTTCGTTTTCTGCGTAGTAACATCTCTGTACATTCGTTTACACTACAAACTGCAAGTTATTTGGTTTTGTATGAGCCCGTCCTAGATCTCATCCGTTTTTTCTTTTTGGCTTACAATCATATGTGTGAAGTCATTTACACCACAAATTGCAAGTTAGTTGGAGCCCTAGATCTCATCCTTTTTTGGTTTTCTGCTTACAATTATAACTATACAGTCGATTACACCACAACCACTCCAAGTTAGTAGGTGATCTTGGAGCCCTAGATCTCATCAGGCAAGCTAGATCCAAATCTGTGGGACTAGCCTTAGGGAAGATAATTGAAATCAGGACCTCCAGCTTTTTTGAAGTGGGTTCCTTTCCTTCTTGTGTAGCCCCTGGTTTTAAAAATATAAACAAGCAAGCATTATGATTCTTGGTTTCTTCCTGAGGGGAACCTAAAACATTAGATTCACCAGTTTTCAGAATATAGGTAGGGAAGGAGAGAGTTCTTTAAAGAGGTTTTTGAAATGTTTATTATTTCAGAAATCTGCAGTGATAGAAATTGTCAAATCATAAATTTTGGCACCTACTAACAACCAAATGATCTGAATTCCAATGCGTTACATTTTCATCTTGAACATGAGAATTACGGGAGTATATAGCTCTTCAATTATAGACAAATTGACTTAGTGGAGATCTAATTATTGGGGTTGAGGAGGGATTAATTGTTTGTTTGAGGTGGAGGACAAACACTGTGAATGAAAGTTGGAGGTTTATGTTGTACCTATTCTATGCCTTTAAACTTCCAACCCCTTGGATCTGTGGGATTACCCTTATGGTTGATTGTATATGGTTCAGAACTGTTTTTGTTGCATTGATATCCGTGAAGTATGGATACTTTGATTGGGGTAATGTATCTGTATCCGATTCTCGTTAGATACCGGATAAGTATTGAATACTTTCCACATGTATCGAATAATTAATAAAATATTTACCATTGTCAGGTCGAATGCACGTATTTCTACATTGGATACATTAACATTATAGTAAGTAAGGTGGGTTGTGCAAAAACCATGAATCATACAAATGAGGATTCGATATTCCAAGATGTTCATTTGGCTTAGATCACATAAATCACAAGATTTGTCAATTCTCTACAATTTGCTTGGCCTAAGTTATAAGTTTTTATTACTTATGTCAAAGCAAAAGAAGTATATTGTATGCTAAGTAAAAGTTAAGGTCTCTTGAAGGGTAACGCATTACAACTTTAAAATTACATAGAATATTAGATTCAAAATACCGTTAAGCAGTCCCTATATGAGCAATATAAATGGTTTTAGTTTGGGATGTATTTTATCTATTAATCCCACGTATCCTTAGTATTGTAATAAAATCCTATAGTACATATAGAGCTATCCTAGCCCTATCCTTATCTTACTTTTAAAATTTTGTCGTATCGTACCATATTGTACCCGTATCCATATCCATATCTGTGCTTCCTAGATTGATATTCTCGTATGTGTAAGTTAATATATGTATAGGCTAGCTATTTCAAAAGGAGAGCATCTTTTTCTATAACGGTATATTTCCTAAGGTTTTCTGAATACATAATTGCAGCACAGATGTGATTTTCTTTAAAGGGAAACATTAGTTGTGCTGAAAGTCCTACATTTGCTTAAAAATAGTTTGATTCCTATTTGATGGACAGTTTGTGTCCCAATTCAGTGGATCTCAAATTTTATCTATATTTATGACTTAATGTTGTCCTGGCCTTTTATTTTGGCTTCTAAAGTTTGGTAAATTCTGAACATGCAATTCAATATTAAGTCCTACATTATGTTTGACTAATGTGTAGTGTTTCTAATATCAAGATAACTGGGATGATTTTGATGCAGACAAAGGCAGATTATGATAAGGAGTGCAAGATTTGCACACGACCTTTCACAGTTTTCAGGTGGAGGCCTGGTCGCGATGCTCGGTACAAAAAAACAGAGATTTGTCAAACTTGCAGCAAGCTAAAAAATGTTTGTCAAGTTTGCCTCCTTGATCTCGAATATGGGTTGCCAGTTCAGGTTCGAGATACTGCTCTCAGTATCAATTCCAACGATGCCATTCCAAAGAGCGATGTGAATAGGGAATATTTTGCCGAGGAGCATGATCGCAGGGTATGTTTTTTCTTTTTGAAGTGGAAGTTAAAGTTTATTAGCAGCTGGCTTGTATATCGTATTACAATCCATGGCGTATTTCTTGATGCATATGGATATTTATATCACATACTTAGATGCAAATTCAGTCAGTTGAAATATTGGTTTTGCTAATTGGAAGTTAAATATTGGTTGTGTATCACGAGGACTGTCAATAGGGCTGGGCAAGCATGAAGCCCACCCCCATTTGACCTGCAAAACTCTGGCTCGAACTCCACAAGGCTTTGGTTTAAGATGAGTTTTAGACTTTCTTTTCTAGCCTGCAACTGAGTTTGAACAATGACTTGTAGGGATTAATCAGGACTTTAAATGAACCATGTGAACTTGGTTTGTAAAAAGAAAGATTTCAAGTTTCCGTCTCTTATTACATGTATATAATATAATTCCCTTAGCATATTAGAATAATCATCTGGCTTTGAAGTTAATTACAGAGTTGTGTTTGTTCCTGAGATAACTAGCCATAGTTTTTTTTGGGGTTGGGCTGGGGTGCAGGTTTGCTTAAGACACCGATATTGCTGTACAAGATCCCTAATTTTGAGGGTCAGGAATCCCGTCTTGAGGGAACGTCATTTGGAACTTCATAATCCACCAGTGGGGTTGTATTTCGTCCCGAGATGGGCTGATTTTCCAAATATGATTATGCCCTTTTAATAGCACTCCAGTCCAATAGAGTCCAACTTCTTTTGACAAGTTGCATCCATCACTCTGTAGTTTAGTATAGTTGAATCATTCTTGTACCTACATGACAATTTTTTTCGGTGGAATTCAGGAAGTTCATCAATCACGACAGGCTTTTTGTTCATATAATGTGGAGTGAGGTTTTAAAATGATTTTCGTCTGTTAATTTTTCTTCTTATATAAAAGATAGCCACACATCACGTGCAACTTATTGAAAATTTCAGTATATCTCATGTTTAGAAATTAAGTCCTTCCTCGCTATAAATGCTCGCTTCAGTCTGGGCCTTGCCTGTGGAACAGCGTCAAAACTGTTAATCTCTCCTAATTCATGTTGCCTTGAAATACCTAAAGCTGTTTTTTATCATGCTTCTCTTATTTCTTCGCTCTGAATCTCATCTTCGTTCTTTTTTTTTTCCTTTGTTAATGCACTCACTATTTCTAAAAAAGGTTTCCTCTTTTTGTTCCGCTCTTGTGAATTAAAAATTGGTATCCCTATTTTGCATTTCACGTCTGACCTCATGCTCTCCTCATCTGTGGAATTTTTTAGGACATGATTTGGGTTACCCTAAAAATTTGAAGTGTTTCCTGAATTGAGATTCACTCTTGTTTGGGAAATAAATGTACTTCAAGTCAAGTATCCAAAATTCTTTATAGATGTTGTAAGATGGTAGCCTATTGAACCGAAAAAGAGAGTAAAGTAAAACAAATTTGTAGATGCGCAATCTCTCTCTCTCTCTCTCTCTCTCTCGTGAAAATGGCAATTTAATGTTGTAATTGCTGTATGCAGGCCAGAGCTGGTATTGATTATGAATCTTCATATGGAAAGGTACGTGCAAGTGATACTATTTTGAAGCTTCAAAGAACGACACCATACTACAAGAGAAATCGAGCACATGTTTGCAGTTTCTATGTTCGGGGTGAATGTACAAGAGGTGCTGAGTGCCCTTACAGGCATGAGATGCCTGTCGAAGGGGAGTTATCACAGCAAAATATAAAAGACCGTTACTACGGGTATGTGGAATGTTTGACACTTTGTTTCCATCAATTTTATTGAGCATGTCTAAGTTCTGGCATATGTGTACCTGTTACACCCCAACCCAGAAGGATATACCATTGCCGGGGAGTAGCCCCACTTTAATGCAATATATGCATATGTTGACAACAACAACGATAACAAGTGACACCATCTGATTAAGACCTAAGACAAAGATTTTTTAATATTTAAGATATTTAAGAAGAATATAGGTAGCTTTATACTTGCATTCCCTGAAGTACCAAAAGTATTGCTTCTTTATTCAGTCATTTTGCATGTTCTGTTCACTTCTAACCTGGACTCATACTTCACTGAGACTCTAAGTGGATCCACGTCTAAGGTGAATCGCCTGAAAAGGAGAGGGAGGGGGTGAGTTATGCCAATTGAATGTTCATAATCCATAAACACAGAAACCTTAATAGAACAATTATCGATCACTAACTTTATGTTGAAAATTTAGTTAGCAAAAGACTTCCATCAATATCAATTCACAACACTTTCAGTGTAAACAAATACTTAGCTCACAAAACTATAAACATCAGAAATGCACATAGAAAATATGAAAGGTTACAAAGTATAGCATAACTCATCATCTCATCTGCACATAGCATGTTCCAGTACTGCTGCTCCATTGGCAGAGAAATATGCATGCCTCTGCCATTTATATCTTACTCTGAGTTGAGCTGCTGGACCATAGCCCAGAACATTTCTAACACATCTCAACACCACATTTATCGGAAAATCAATTTGATTCATAGCAATGTAGAAACAACGTTCACTTGTTTATAAACATAATGAGAACTCATACTCTGGTTTTGATTAATCTTTTATGTGAAGACCAGTTTCTATATATCATAAAGGTATAAGCATTGATTTTCATTTAGTTTTTCAGTATTTGCGAATAAATATACGCCCTTCCGAATAACCAACATTATCACTAATGTTTAATGTCAGTTCCTGGGTGGAGCAGAGTCAGTCTGTTGTGGACTTATAATAATAACTTATAATTGATATACTTCATGTAAAAAACTAACATGTTCATGTTATAGAAGAAATTGCATGAAGTTTGGTGCTTGACAACAAGAAGTCCAGGACTCCAGGTCAAGTGCATATTAGCCTATAACTTGGGTTTGTAACTTGCCTACACTTTTTCAAGACTAATCCCACAAGTTCTAGGTGCTAGGCATGCCAGTTGAACACTTTAGGAATTACCAGTGGATGAAAACCTTGGGGAATAATAAACAAAAAACTAAATTAAAACCATACAAACTAGGCAGAACAGGATGGGGGTGGTTGCCTTAGATACTGGAAGCTTTGCACAGTAGGGATGTCTATTCTGATCTGGAGCTGAATTTTTATTTTTCTTCCATTTACTAAACTCCACCCACCTTCATCCCCATGTCAACTCTAGCTCTAGCACACGTGACCCATGCATGTTCTACCATAGAAACATCCAATATATCAATTTAAACACGTGAAGACTATCTTATTAAACATGTTTAAACTAAGATACATGTAAAACCATCCTACCATTTAGAAGCTGTTGATTCACTTTGAGACACTATCCAATCTAAATTTCTTACAAAGTTTAGCCTTACTGCACAAAGCTAGTGTTTTAGGATTGACAGTGCATTGGGATGGTGTGTGAACGAAAACTGGACTTTGAAACTTGGAGAAGAAACTATAATCAACGTTAAGAGTTCTGCCATGTATACTTTTGTTTTCTGTGTATCATAATGTTCATCTTAGATTTTCTTCCCCTTTGTGTATTTAAGTATATGTGTGTGTGTCTGAACTTTGGAGTATATATTATCTTTTTGATTACATGTGCCTATTTGAGACATTTATTTTTTGACAGGAAACATAACTGCAATATATATTAACAAAATATGGACAGTACATCAAAAAGGTTGAATAAGAAATCCAACCAAGAAAAATTTAAATACATCAAAGCTATATATCACATGAAACTCTACATCCCGCCAAGATATCAAAAAGTTGAATCTCTTGACATTTCACTTTGATCTTCAAATATTCTTCAAAATTATTGCATTCGTTTCTTTCCATACAACCCAAAAGATGGCAAGAATTGTACATCTCCACAGCGTCACTCCTTTAGCAAATCTTCCGTGCCCATTCAGATCTTCAACAAACAACATAGGTGATTTGGGAAGAACCCAAGTCAACCCGGCCAAGCTAAACAACCTAAACCACAAAGACAAAGACAAAGGACAATGAAGGAATCAATGATCAATACTCTCAATATCACCCTTACACATCACACACTGAGGTGATATACAACAATTAGGTCTTCTTTTCTGAAGCATATTAGTGGTGGAATATACAACAACTAGTCATAACCCGTGCTTGAAGATACGATGAAACATAAAATTCAACCTCGTAAAAAATCGATCCCCACTATATTAAATTTTTTCAATATATTGATACTATTGAATAATGTTTGAAATAAAAATTAAATATTATATAATTAAAAATGTGATAGAAATGTGTGACGTGATGTTTTTACGGGGAAAACTATATAAGAGATAAAAATTCAAGTTGTTGTATGTTTTATTATATAGATTACATCTTCTTTTCTGAATCATATTAGTGGTATTAATGTTTTCATGTGTAATAGTCCATGCAAAAAATTGCATCTTATTAGGCACTTTAGCCTTTCAAATCATCAAGTCATGATTAAAGAAAGGACAAAAAGATTCTTCCAACAAAGAAGCATTGACTAGAGAATACACCTGAATACTCAAGGATCCATCTTCTTTGATCACATAACTCTAGATTCAACAAGGATCTACTAAGAATATCAAGAAGTGATATCAACTCCATAGTCTTTATCATCCAAAATCTCTATCATGTGAGACATTTTGTTCTAACCAAGGATCAAAATATCGTTTCGAAACGGTCGAAACATCTGAAACGTTTTTGTTTCTAAGGAGATCGAAACGAATCAGTGATAGGATTGAAATTTTAATACTTCGATGTGTTCCATAATATTTCGAAATATTTTATTATATTTCAATGTATTTGTACAATTATTTCAGAATATTTTGATATATTTTGACAAATGTTTTAAAAAAATAATTTTTAAAATTTTTATTTTTTCATTATGTTTTCGAAAACGGTTCGAAACGTTTCCGAAACATGTACTTTGGTTGTGGATGAAAATTAAATTGAAGACAACTGAACCGATGTTCTCCCAAGTATAGGGAGCGTGTTTTTTTTTTGAGTAAATTTGAATGATAATTGCAAGATGTTATCCTTTCTATTATGCTTAACAGAATAGTTGTTAAATTGCAATTCGTATCATGAATCGGAATGCTAAATTTGAGAATCGTATTGAATTGTGAATCATAAGATTCAACACAAAATTTGAACAAAAAATAAAAAATAATACTACATATTTAAAATAAAAAAAATATTGAATACTATTGCATTCTAAAAATAATCAATTGACATAATCACATCGTATAAATGGAAAGACGCTAGTCTTTTGTTTCATTTTTATCTTTTGCTTAATCATTTTCAAATTCAACAACTTGAAAAAAAAATTCATTAAAGAATTATGGTTATTTAAGAATCAAAATAGTAACACCTAGTATAGATTAAGTTACAAACATGAATGGAAAAAGAACAAATGAAAAAATTGATTGGGAGAAAATGTACTGGCCAATATTTTGAAACAAAAAATTAGAATCTAACAAATTACCTATGAAAAAATTGAGAGTAAAAATCAACCGATGATGCGAGAACGTTAGTCGTGACTTTTAGCTTTAAACAATGCAAGACGAGCTTTAGACGACGTCAGAAAGAGAACGAACAAAAATGTTGAGTTTTTATTATGGCGTGAGTTCTTCTGTAAACAAAACGATGTCGTTTTACTGTTTAGTGGACAAAATGATATCATTTTGCCAAAAATTTAGGTTTTAAAAAAAAAAAGCAATTGAATCGTGCGATTTGTGAGATACGAATCGAATCGTACGATTCAAGTGCGATTCAACTCTAAAACGATTCTCATATAAGATACGAATTATTTTGTACCTATATCAAACCAAATTGTACAAATCGTACAATTTTGATAACTATGTTTAACAATTTAAAATTGGCAACCTTTTGAAAGCCCGTCTTATTGTTGAGGATGCACCTGTTCTGTTTGTTTCAGCTTTCCATTTATATATTCCCTTTGGATCTAATTTTCGGCATTTTTATTTTCACCTCAACTAAGTGCAATTATTGTTCCCATTTTCTTTTTTGCCCCTCCTCTCAGGCGTGTGCACATGGACATGCTTGTTCAGGCTCACTCGTATATTTTTTCATTCATTCGTGCTACATGAATTCTGTTATGTTCTTGATGCTTATATCTGCTATTTCCTTGATGTACAGGGTAAACGATCCAGTGGCCAATAAACTACTCAACAAGGCAGGTGAAATGCCCTCACTAGAACCCCCTGATGATGAGAGCATTAAAACCCTCTATGTGGGTGGGCTTGATGCAAGAATCACTGAACAGGATCTAAGGGATCACTTCTACGCCCATGGTGAGATCGAGTCAATAAAGATGGTACTCCAACGAGCTTGTGCTTTTGTGTCTTACACGACGAGAGAAGCAGCAGAGAAAGCAGCTGAAGAACTTGCAAACAAGCTGGTCATTAAGGGTCTAAGGCTGAAGCTTCTGTGGGGCAGACCGCAAGCCCCAAAGCCAGAGTCTGAAGACGAAGCAAGGCAGCAGGCGGCAGTGGCTCATAGCGGAATGTTGCCTAGGGCAGTTATATCACAGCAGCAGAACCTACCACTTCAACCACCGGGCACTCAGGATCTACCTCCTCCGCCAGTGCATTACTTCAACATCCCTCCACCGCCTCAGCAGGAAAGGGCGTATTATCCCTCAATGGATCCCCAAAGAATGGGTGCTCGTATTCCGTCGCAAGAGGGGGCTCCTAATGTGCCTTCAGGGTCAGGTGAGAACAAAAGTGGTTCAGAAAAGCCGCAGCATGGGCATTATGCTTACCCACCTATGCCACCACCTCTGGGTCAATTTTACCAGCCTTATTATGTGCCATATGGTTATATGCCGCCGCCTCCACCGCCACCACCATATCAACAATATCCTCCACCGCCTTATCAATCTGCGATGCCTCCTCCACCCCCTAGCGCTGACCCAGCAGCATATCAGCAGCAAGCACCAGCAGGTTCATCACAACAATAGTAGCTTGTGTGGATTCATTGTGTTTGTACCAAACATACACTTGGCAATCAACTACGAGTGGGTTATTGCCATTAAGTTATCAGATGCATTTCTATCTAGCACTTGTTTAATCGTTAAACTAATACTTCTTTGGCCATGCTATTTTCCTTGATTATTTGGCTGATAATGGTGAAGGAAATATGTTAAAGTTACCTTAATCTTGGCTGTAGTGCATTTTTTTCGGAGGCCATTCTACATGTTTTTTAATAAATACAACTTCATGTAGCGGGTAGAGAGACGTAGGGGGTGTCCATGCCCGGGCTGGGTTAGGCTTGTTAAAATTTTTTTGGGCTGAGCCTGTTTAGGGGAAACACAAGCCTTTACTTAGGTGGATTATCGGATGAGTTGGGCAAACATGTAAATTTAAACATGATATATTTTAACGTAAAAATGAACTATTTAATAAACAAGTAATATGACACGATTTGTTTAACTTGTTTAGTTTTAAATGAGTCATGTTGGGTAGGGTCGGTTTAATTCGGTAAACCACCTGTTAAACCCATTTATTTGTTTGTTTAAAAATGTTATATATATATTAACACAAAAAATGTGATATTTAGATATATCACACCATATTATAAAGTACAAACCACAATTCAAAATTAATTTATTATTATATTTTCTTCAGCTGCCACTAAATTTTTTTTTTTTTAAAAAATGTGGGTATCCCTAAAAACAATTTATGTATATTTTTTGTGGTTCACTAAAAAAAATTTTTGGCTAAATTTTTTTAAATAATTATTAATTTATTATTATATTAATTTTATTTAAACGATAAATGGGTTGACATAGGACTCACTCGAACACGACCCATTTACTAAACATGTCTGACAGGTTAACCTGTTTATCACTCGAATTCGTTATGGTCTCACTCAAACCTACTTAATTTGTAATGAGTCGTATCAGTTAATAGTGTCGAGTTAGACTTTGATAGCCTACCCGTAACCTAACCTGACACTCATTTAGTAGGCTATTGGAGCGTGTATATATATATATATACATACATTTTTATTTAAAAAAATTTTAATTTAATGTTTTTGTAAATTATATTTTTGAATAAAACAGAGGCAAAATTGATAAAAAGTAAATAATGAATAATTTTATTTGAGAGCAATAATTTAGTGTTTAAGTAAATGATGAATAATACATTAGATTAATCAACTTAATATTTAAGTAAATAAATTTTTTTTTTAGAGAAATATGTCCCTTAACTTTCAATGACTAATTTTTTACGGGCAGGTTAGGCTGGGCAGGGTGGACGGATTTTAATTGATTTTTTTGAGTGGGCTAATGGGCCGGGTTTTGAATTGGGTAATGGGCTTAGAGACAAGTCCAAACCTTATCTTCAAAGATATTATTGGGTTCTGACTTGAACGGGCTAATTATCAAGCCTATTTTTTGGGCAAAGTAACTGGTCTCGTGGGCCAACTTGACCCATGGCCACCCATATGTAGAGGTCGGAATTGTTAGATCTGGAGCGATGTCAAGTGTCCCACCTTCTCAGATGCATGATCAACATGAAGACCAGTGAAGTATATACTAAATTTTATTCAACACACACGAAAACACGTTGTACAGTGCTTCGGCACTCTCGACCTACATTCACTCTTCTCAAATTCACTCCACTGATATGGGATTTTAGAGCAAACACCAATAAACTTGTGAATTACAAAGACCCAACTCGCTAGTTCACCCAAGTAAGACTGACTTTGCTTAGAGGATGCATTACATATGCAAAATAATTACTGAAATCAATTCAAGTCATGCAATTAAGAAGAATAATAAACACATAAACTGACTCGATTGTAAAAAAAGAACTGGTTTATTAAATTTGATTAAGACTAGTGTTTAATATTATATATTCAAAGACATTATATATACACCACCAAGTAGGGTGGTCTAGTGGGTTACGGGTCTTACTCTTCACTTGAGATTGAGAGTTTGAGTCTTGGAGTCTCTTTTGAGACTTGGTGGTGGTTAGTCGCTATGTTAGTCTAACTAGGTCTGGTCCCGAAAAGTGTTCCAAGCGCAGTCAGGGACCTTATAATTCCACCAGTGAGTCTATTACGTGTTACCACATTTTGTAATCAGTTTGTGTGTCCCCCTCATGTTGCTTGCCTGAGCCTACTCTTTATCAATGACGCCTGTCAACCTCGAATAGTTCTTGAACCTCCGTTTGACAAACGGTGTCAACTCTTTCCCATGAATTGTTGCATCAATTGCCTCACATCCGTCTTGAATTTCGAAAATGACTGTGATATCATTTGTCCACAATTTTATTTCTTCGGCACTTAACGAAAATTGGATATCTTGACATTGAAAAATAAAATTATTTCCAAAATGATGTTATCACTCTTTCTACACCAAATTTTATCCACGTTTTTTTCTATGATGCTCTCAAACAGTAACCAAAAGGGAGTCTTCCTCAATGTCGTCTTGTGTTCTTCTTTCAAGACGATTTCGTCTATTGTCTTGATATTAGATATATATTGTGGATCATATATATAATAGTTATTTGTCGTACCAGAAGGCATGTAGTAATAAAAAAATAATCAACAGTAAACATATTTGTATTTATATCTAAAATCAAATCACAATCACAAAGAAAAAAAAAATATTTAAGCACCGGTTATAATGAAGGTGAGTGGTGGTGGGTAGCAGTGGTTGTGATGGAAGATGATAATGGTTGTGGTGGGTGCCGACATTCATAGGTGGTAACGGTGATGGTAATGGTAGATTTTGGGTGACGATGGTGATCGTGGTAGTCATGGGTGACAGTGATGGTGGTGGTAGACAACAATGATGGTGATTGGCAGTTGAGGTGGTGGGAGGTGACGATGGTGGTGGTGGAGCGACGAGGTGATGGCGGTGGCGGGTTGTGGTGGTGGCAGTGATAATGGTGGTGGTAGACAACGACGGGTGCTTTTGAGCGACAATGTGATGGGTGGTGACAAATGACAGTGGTGGTAGGTGTGGTGGAAGTGGGTGACACTAGCTGACAGCGATGGTGGGCGATGACGGATGGTATGGGTTATTGTAGTAGATGGCAATAGGTGGTGGTGGGCAACAATGGTGGAAGTGGGTGCTAGCGGTGGGTGACGGTGGTGATGGTTGTTGTGGCAGAGGTGGTGGTGGGTGCTGGCAATGGACGACAGTGATAACAATGGGTAATTGGTGGTGATGACGGTGTAGGGGTGGGGGGTGGCGGTAGCATTGGTGGTGGTGGGGTGATAGTGGCGATGGCTGTGGTAGTGGTGATGGTCGCGGGGGTAAGGGTGGTGGTGAGGCAATGGGGTGATAATGGGACACTAGCGGTGGTGGTGGGGGTGGTAATAGGGATGATGGTGGTGGTGGGTGACAACGGTTGTTGTAGCAGAGTTTGTGGTGATGGTGGTGAGAAGGGGTGTGGTGGGGGTGGTGATAAGGTGGTGGTAGCGATGATGGTGGTGGGGCGATGGGGATGATTGTAGTGACGACGATGGTGGTGGGATTGTGGGTGTGCTAGTGGTAGGACGGTGGGTGTGATGGTGGTGATGGAGTGGCAGCAATGATGGAAATGATGACGGTGGTGATGATGCTGGTTGTGGCAAAGGTGGAGGTGGGGTGGTGATTGTGGTGGCGGTGGTGGCGATGGTGGTAGTGGCGATGATGGTGGGGCGGTGGGGTTGGTGGTGATGACGGGACAATTTCAAATACTATTTTTTTTTTAGGGTTAATTAGAAATTGCATCCTGAAAGATCATTTAAATCTCAATTTACACCCTCAAAATCAAAAATATCAATTTGTACCCTCAAAGATAGAAATTTGTATCAATGTGCACCCCCAAAGATAAAAAATCTCAATTTGTACCTTCAAAAATAGAAATTGTATCAATGTGCACCCCTAAAGATAAAAAATTTTAATTTGCACCCTCAAAGATAGAAATTTGTATCAATGGCACCTAAAACTAAATTGATAAATTATACCTAAATCTCTGTATGCTTGTCACTTAATTATTTGGACCCCTTCACATTTAAAATATTACTCCTACATCTCATGACGTTTGTGCACGTGTAACACGTAACCCTTTTCGTTGATATCTATTAATATAATCGTTAAAAAATATAATTTTATCCTAATAAAAAATTATAATTTCATATTACTCTTTATTTTATGGGTCCAATATACTCTAAAGTTCAAAATCAAGCTTACAATTTGAATGTCTAATAGAATAAAAGGTTGCACATTGAGTGATATATTGCATTGGATATAAAAAATATTATATAAATATCTACATTCTATTGGACATTCAAATGGTAAGCTTGATTTTAAACTTTAAAGTATATCGCACCCACAAAATATAGGATAATATGAAATTATAATTTTTTATTATGATAAAATCATATTTTTTTAACGATTATATTAATATATGTCAACGAAAATAGATTATATGTTACACATGCACAAACGCTATAAGATGTAAGAATAATATTCTAAATGTGAAGGGGTCCAAATGATCAAATGACAAACATGAGGGGATCTAGGTATAATTTATCAATTTAATTTTAGGTGCACATTGATACAAATTTTTATCTTTGAGGGTAAAATTGAGATTTTTTATCTTTGAGGGTGCACATTGATACAAATTTCTATTTTTGAGGGTGTAAATTGAAAATTTTGATCTTTGAGGGTCTAAATTGAGATTCGAACTATCTTTCAGGGTGTAACTTACAATTAACCCTTTTTTTAAAATATTTATGAAAAATTATAAGTTTTATAAGCACTTTTAAAAAATATCTCAAACACACCCTTAAAAATTTTTTTTTTTTATTAAATTTAGGGTGTTAATATTAGTAGTCAGATTAATTTTAAAATAACATTTAACAAGATTTCAACTGCAAAAAAGTAAAATTTATTTTTTTATTTTTTAAATTTTGAATTGTATTGTATTTTATTATATATATATATATATATATATATATAATAAGATTGAATTGTTTTGAATCCAGAGGCAAAAAATAACCTAAGTCGTTTCAGGACAGTCCGCTCTCTCAGTTCATCGTCATCGACAGAAGCCACTACCAGCGACAACGGGCCTGCCAGTGCCACTTCTTACACCTATCAAGTATCTCACGTATCTCCTCTTCCTCAATACGTTCTCCATTGTTGTAAGTTGTAACCCCACCCGAACACCCTACACACCAGCTGCTCAACGAATTGTCAAGCCGAATTTCTTGGCCAGTGGGTGCCTTTTTGTGTGTGCTTATTTATTTCTATTTATTACAACTAATGTTTGCCTGTTTATGTAGTGGAGTTTCTGTTAATTCAAACACATATCTTTTGGGTTCTTTTTATATGTTTATGTTTGTTTTTCATTGCCATGATTTAATCATTTCTATTGAATCACAGGTATAATAGAGAGAGTGGAGAGAAAGAAAGAGAGAAAAGGAAAGGAAAAGACCCATCAAACTCTCTGGCTCTCTTCTGCACTATCTCTCGCTCTTAGACCTTTGTTTCACCCTTCATTGACAACAACATTCTGCTTCTCCTGGGATAGTTGAATTGCAAGGTATTTTTAAACTATGTATGGTTTTATTTTCTTTTTAATTTCAATTCTTTCTTTTTTTCTTATAATAAAATCTTAACAAACAGTTAGAGAATGACCCAGCTAGATTCTGTATATGTTTTTTTTTCAATCAGTTAATTATATTGTCATTTATTTCGATTGAATTTTACCCAATTTAATAACTACCCATGCAACTCTCTGTATATGAAGATTTGAGCGTCATTTAATTTTGGTTATGTTTGATGTTAGACAAAGTATTAGGTTCAATTGAATCATCGAAGAAAGCTCACCGCCTTGAGGTTGTTGGTATGTACATTACGCCAATGTGGTCTTTACACTATTGGGATTTTGGAAGGAAGTGAATTTGATGTTGTGATGCTTCTTTGGAGGAAGAGAGTGGTTGTGAAATAGCAATAATAGAGGTAGCTTGGCAGCATTTTCATTCTACTAGCAAAGGTAATGCTTTCATGTTGAGAAATTGATTAGTATCATTTTTTTGGCATTTGAAGGATAAAAGGAATGATCAATCTCATTATAGATGGCATCATGCAAGGAACACACAGGGGGGTTTAGGAAACACACGCTGCTTAATGACTCTCATTGATTGACTATTTATAGTTGAATGTGATCAATTGTGAAATTTTCCTTTTTCATTTCAATTTTGGGAAAATGAGAGGGTCTCATATTAAAGGTGGCCAATGTGATAAATAGATTGGTTCGAATATCTAGGAAGTTGAGTGCCCAGTTTTGTTTTCATCAGGTAAATGTCTATCTTTACATTATACATCAGATGGGGAATGAAAAAAAAAACACAGCAATGGGTAATTATATGTAGTTGATGAGATTATATTAGGCATTTTTTAAAATTAAAAAAGCTGTCAGCATGAAGCATACAGTTGTTCATGGCGGTGGGAATCTTACTTTTTTATGTTATTTCTTGAAGGTTTCACAATTGCCTGGTTTATATAAAGTAGTTGTTTTGCCTAAAAGAGCAATCCCAGTTTGTCCTTTTCTTTTATTATCTTTTTTGTGATTTTATATCCATAGATTTTCCTTCAAAAAAATAGTTACAAAAGAAAATAAAATGTCCATTTTGAGTGTTTTAAGTAGTTTCACTTTCATATTCATAGAATGTCATACTTTGCTTTCATCTTTCTTCCATGATAGCAATTATCATAGTAATACCATTTCGTGCAGGACTGTCATTGGGCGACGATGTGGCGGATGATAGCGTATAAGCAGATAATAGAAATACATATATGTACAATTTAATTCTACACTTCATTTTGCTTTGATATTCTTTTAATGAACTTTAATTGCTATGTTTTGGTGTATGTTTTTGTTCCAATAATAGATATTCCAATTGCTTATAACCAACGTTGTTGCTAATATTGGATCCAACATATTAATGTTGGCATAACCAATGCAATTGGGTTCTTTGCTTATAGGTCCTCTCACAAATCTAGGAAGAAACAATAACCGGAGAACTTCCTTAATTCAAAGAGCAAGAATCCACCATTTTTTTTGTCCTTTTCATTTTTGTCTTTTATTGAGTGATGCATTGTTCCATAATATGTAGAAAGTAGAAATACTTGGCCATTTGGTATAGTTAGCATATTGTGAAGACCTAGTTTTTTGTTAAGTCGTCTATGTTTTTTCATTTATTGTCACTAATGATTTTTTTGTTATACAAAACCTTAATGTACAAGTAATTGTTTGCAATTTTTGTTTGTTATCTAGTGATTTTAGGCTCAGGCAATTTTTTCAAAGACGAGCGTGTTTTTGCCATGTCCTGTGTAAAGTTATACATGTTGTACAATAATATACCAAACGAATTTTTCAAAATGGCAATAGAGTGACATCAACGAGTGACTCTACACAGAAAATTAAGATAAATGTTGAAAATTTGCATGTCTAGATTATAATTTGAAATACATTTGATTTATTATCAAAAGATAATGTATTTATCAAATTCGCCGATACATAATAGGGATTTTTTGTGTCATAATTTTTGGGTATTCTAACCATAGACAACAAAAATTAAAGCCATTAGATTCCTTACCGTAGTTGATGCTGAGAGAAAGTCACTGGTGATTGGTGCTGTTTGCAAAGCTTGAAGTCCTTCTTTGCCAATGAGAAGAAAACCAAAAATCCTTTCAAAGTGTCCTTTTAAACTTTTCGACAAATTAGTTGTCAAAAATGTACCAGCTTTCAAACACCCCCCCCCCCCCCCCCCCCCCACCCAAAAAAAAAAAAAAAAAAACTAAATTTTCATAAAATCTATCCAATGGGCTAGTTTCTCTTGTTCCATGCCTACCTTTGGGCTATTCTCTTAGCCCAGCAAAGACAACGGGGTATTTTTTTTTTATGGAAAAATTGTAAAGAGATATACTATACACTACTTATTTGTGGGGAAGTACCATGAAGAAATTCAACTGTATATAAATCCTTTTTTAAAAAAAATATTTTGTGAATAGATACACATTGACTATATTCTAAATATTTTCTTTACATAAATGCCCTTTTTTTATTCACAGGGGATTTTGTACGCAGTTAATTGTAGAATTCAGTTAACACGTTTGAATTTTGAACTACATCTTCTCCTTTCATACAACAACTGGTGTTCTAAAAACAACAACCTTTTTCCTTCCTATTCAACGTTTATTTTTCTATCCATGCCAAAATCGATTTTTTATGGCTCATCAATATCATAATCGATGATCACTTTTTAATTTTCATCTTCTCCGATTGGAGTTATTTTGTGTTAAACCCTGCATATGATGTGTGTATGCAATGTGGCATTGATGTCACACTGTGATACCACACTGTGTTCTTTAATGGTGGAAAAACTTATCGACAGTGTATTCTCCACAGCGAAACCTCGACTTCAATGGATTACAATGATGTCGGCGGTGGGTGTGTTAACTGTGTAACCCTCAATAATAATGGATTCTTGTAAAACCGTTTCTTTGTAATGTGACTGATGAGAGAATGTTTTTGGGTTGATATTGCATACCGTTTGAATTTCAAATTTTCTCCTCAAACACATGCAAGCTCCGGTCGCCAATGATGGAGACGTGTGAACAGTTACTACGTCTTCTCGTTCTTCCCACCAATATCCTGATACAAGTGGGAAACCTCCTCGACTTCATAAAGGGCTATTATGGATTTTTAATATAGCGGGTGAAGTGTTTATAAATATTTTTAAAAAGTACACTTCTTCCCTAATAACTCTAATATTGTGTACCAACCCCTTATTTTTCCTTCTTAATTTGTAATATTTATTTTCTCAAATCTTCTTTGTAATGGTAGTGTGAACCAAATATTTAAACTCATCCATGGAACTATGAGTTTAAGCTTATCTAGACGGGTCAAGTGCTGACAAATTTGAAACCCAACGTGTATGCGTAGGGATTCACTTATAAACAAAGAGTTTGTAAAAGACGTTTTTGATAGAATTATACATTAAAAGTTTGGTTTTTTTTAAGTGAAACTCAATTTACTATTTAATAAAAATTCTTCATTTTTTACGCTAGTGAGATCCTGTATGGGTAAAATTAGAGGTGACAATTTTAATTCATTACCCATTAATCCACCCATAAATTAATAGGTTGGTTACTTATATTAATTAATATAGGTTCTAAATGAGTTGGGTAATATTATTTATTTTAATTAAACGGATTAATATGGATTACAAATGGGTACCCATTGGATTGAGTATTTATCTTTTTATTATATAACACAAGTAATAAAATTAAATAAATATACTAATATACCTAAGAATACACACACTATTACACCAAAAAAAATACATACATATATACTAATACACCAAAATATATACTCACTAGTACACAAAAAACACACACTAATACACCACCCATGACCCATGACCTGTGGGTTGACCCATAACCATGGGGGTCGACCCACGACCCCCCATGGATTGACCCATAACACAGCCCACAATCACTCCGACACATTATTTTGTGTATTTTTTTTATTAAATATATTTTAGTTTTTGTGTTAGTATATGTGTGTGTATTTTTAGTGTATTAGTGTATATTTTTATTGTATTAGTTTGCGTTTGTTTTGGTGTATTAGTGTGTATGTATGTTTGTATTTTGATGTACTACTAATGTGTGTGTATGTTTTGATGTACTAATGTGTTCATTAAGAATTTTAATTATTTTATGGGTTAATCGGTTTAACCCAACCTGTTATAAACTCAATCCATTATAACTCATTTACTACATGAGTGAAAAATGGATTGAATTTATTTTAGTCCAATCCAATTTAACCCAACTCATAACCAACTCAACCTACCCATTTGTTACCTCTAGGTAAAATGTTTGAAATATATTCAATATATGTTATGTATGTGTGTCTTTTATTCTACGTTATAGATAAACTAATGTCTAGACTTCGGCTTATGCATAGAAAATCAGATTATTGGGTCCTTATATGATATGAGTAAAATTTCACAGTCTTACATGGAATTGGGCACACCATTAGTAGGATTGTAGTGCAATTTTCTATCATAGTCTATCATGGCTATAAGAGACTGTTTGAGGTCTCGAATTGTTACACTAATACACTTTGTGTATTGAACATGATCGTTTTTTAGGTTATTATCATTTTATTGACTAAATAAAAAAATAAATACCTCATAATTATTATAATTGCTTGAGTTCTTAATCTCAAAATATTTAATGGACATTTGTACATAATAATTGTTATTTTAATTTATCAAAGAGTGAGATTCATATTTGAGTTAATAAATTCGATGATTTGAGAGATGAGATTATTTGTATGGTGAAAATTAATTATTACATAGAATCATGTCTTGGTATTTAAATAAATTAATGATATAATCTTAAGAAAGCTCATAAGTTTGATCCATGTCAAATCCTACTGGTAGATTTAACTATCTGACATGATAAATAAGTTGAGTGGTAAGATCTCAAGGATAAAAAAAAAGTAATTAAATATAATTATTAATAATTTAATTAATTGACGGACATGATCTGTAATTTTAAATGTGTGAAGATTATTAAGCATATAATAACAAAGAACTCGAAATATAATTTTAAGATAAGACCCGAGAAATCAATAATAAGTTGGGAAAATTGTGAAAAGGTACGCTCTTTTATACTTATTTGTGTAAAAGTACCTCAATATAAAATATATGTGTACTAGAAATTGCCCATGCCTGAAGGCACGGTGTTACTCATAAATTAGTTACAAATATTTGCTCATACATAAATGTTAAAAAAAATACAACATTACAATGAACGACGAACAAAATGAGTCCGCTAATATTTTGTATAACATCAACCTACAAGCATAACATATATTTTTACATTAAATTATTACACCACGAAAATTATGTTATAACTACTGAAACATAATAATTCAAACATCAAAAAAAATATATCAGTTGACAATATTAAATGTTCTATTTTTAATTCAAAATCCACGATTTTAACATTAATAATCAATTTTATCTAAATAATAACAGAATTCATAACTAATACAATAAAAATTATAACAATACTCCCATAAATAAACTAAGTCTGTAGATGTTGTCAAATGACCAAATATAACTATCAGAAATTCAACGACTTCCAAAAGATACGATTTGACTATTGAATTTGTATGATTCGAGTTTATTGTAGTGCTTTTAATTTTATATCATTCTTCGCAGTTATTTATATTTTTAGTATATTTTCTTAAACTAAACGTTATTTAATATTTTATTATTTAGTAAAAATTGTTACTTCGTATTGTTTACTAAATATTGAATTTGTATGATTCGTGTTCATAGTATTGCTTATAATTTTATATCGTTTCTCTTGTTTGTAATTTTGTATCATTTCTCTTGTTTGTAATTTTGTATCATTTTTCTCGAGTATTTAGATTTAGATTATATAGTAAATATTGTTACTTTATATTGTTCACTAAATATTAAATTTGTATGATTCGTGTTTGTATATGAATTTAATTTTGTATATTTTAAATGTTAAGCATATTTTCTTTAATATATCTCTTGATATCTGAGTTGTCTAATAATTTGAATTTAATCTTATATATTTTACATGTTAAGCATATTTTATTTGTTAAATTAGATTTTTTGCAAGTTATACTTTTTTTTTATTGATTATGAAAAAAATAAAATTGACAATTGAATTTGTATGATTCAAGTTTATAGTAATGCATTTAATTTTGTATCATTTTTTTGAATTATTTATATTCTTAGTATATATTCTTAAACTAAACGTTATTTATTATTGGATTATTTAGTAACGATTGTTGTTTCGTGTTGTTCACTAAATATGAAATTTGTATGATTAGTGTTCATGGTATTGCTTATAATTTTGTATCGTTTCTCTCGCTTGTAATTTTGTATCATTTTTCTCGGGTATTTAGATTTAAATTACTTAGTAAATATTGTTGTTTTGTGTTGTTCACTAAATATTGAATTTATATGATTCGTATTTATGTATGAATTTAATCTTGTATATTTTAAATGTTAAGCATATTTTATTTAATTTATCTCTTTATATCTGAGTTACCCAATACATTGAATTTAATCTTATATATTTTGCATGTTAAGCATATTTTCTTTATTAAATTAGATTTTTTGCAAGTTATGTTTTTTTTTATTGATTATGGAAAAAAAAAATTGACTATTGAATTTGTATGATTCGTGTTTGTAGTATTGCTTAAATGAAAGAGAGAGATACAGAAGAATATTTTCGTGATATATACTATCTATCTAATATTTATTATATAATTTTTCTTCAGAGAGAGATACAGAGAAATATTTTCATAATATATTATCTCTTTGTGATATATAATATTTATCGATAGAAAGATGTAGTACTTGCTTGAATCATGCACTATCTAATATTTTTGTGAGATATAGAGAAAAATATTGTAAAATATTGATACTTTTGCGTGAATTGAGCGTGAAAGGAAGAGATACAGATGAATGAGAGAGAGAGAGAGAGAGAGAGAGAGATTTGTTTGATTTAAAGAAAAGATTTGGGGGAATTAAATTTTGGAATATCAATTTTGGAAACTATAAATTTTGAGTAGAAAAAATATTTCAAAAGAGTTAATGTGGTATGTCGGATTAAAATGATTTGCGACGTCAATAGCTCGAGACAGTTTGGGATAACGTCGTCTGTTAGATGTTTTTTTTTGTCACGAAATAATCTAAACCACTCTTTGTTTCCAAAATTCAAATTAATTCTACTTTATTATATATATAAGTATCTTTATGTGTAAATGTTTGGTGAAGAGATATACTTTTGCTGAATTGTAATTTTTTCTCTTACTAAATTTTCCTTTTTCTTTATTAATAGGAGAAAAAAAGTTGACAGTTATATAGGGATTCAGTTTCCTAATTTTATGGTATATCTTTTTTAAATTTTAAATTACCTATTCATCTATAATTGAACAACCGTTTATTAAAACATTCATTCCATATTTATTTCTCTATCATTCAAACCGAAAATATATGTCAATGACACCCTCCCGCTAATCAATGTCATCATACTATAAATCAAAATGTCATAGTGATACCTTCTAATGGCAATGGTATCAGCAATAACACACTGTTATCAGCCAAAATTCACATTGTTACCATCCAAAAAGTTACACTACATTTACATAATTTTTTTTATTTATGTCTTCCCTACATTTATATAATTTTTAAAATTTTTTTATAAATTGCAATGAAGAGTATATGTTTTCACCTTATATAATACTATTGATTTTTATGAGTGTTTTTTTTCATGAATATTTTAAATTTAAATTTAGTACAGTGGTACATGTCATATTGACACAGTAATACACAACAATGTCACACTGCTACAAGCTAATGTCACACTAGAAGAGGTGTTAGTGATGTTTTTGATAATAGAGGAAGTGTCCTTAAAGATATGATAAACTAGAAGGGGTGTGATTGAAATTTTTTCAAAAAATTATTACACCTCTTGAACACTGACTCCATAGTCTGTAAGCCTTAAAGAAGATGAATCCTCTCAAAACTCTCTTTTTTCTTGTACAAATTCATGGTGATTTCTACAATCCACGACCCTCCTTTGTGGTCCACCTCAACATCGAGAATGTTTGGAACCTTGTGCTTCAGGTCCTTAGAGAGTTTTGCGATCTCGATGAGTCCTTTTGATCGGAAACAAAAGGATTTAGACTCCGTTGATACTTTGATCGAGAGTTAGTTTTTCAATAAAAGAAAATAGTCTGGATCCATTTGAATTAGAACGTTTTGAAAATAATGGAGGTTGTAGGAAAGTTTTCTTATCAATCTTGAAATAATGGAGGTCTCAACGATATAGAAGGAGTTTTATGGGTAACAGTTGATATCCCTGATATTTCGATTGTGGAGGCAAAAATATAGGAATCAGTTCCTATTTTACTGAAGGGGGGTATTTTAGAGATTTGTTAAAGGTTGTGTACTTTTTGACCGATATTTTAAAAGTGATACTTTTTGCCCTATAATTTCTAAAAAGGCACCGGCCCTTTTAAAACTCTAATAAGTGTTTAATAGATTAATTTATTATTGATAGACCGTAGAATATTTGTTTTAAGTTGGACATAGGATTGTTAGGCCTATTAGAAGCCCGACTCTTATTTCTCATTAAGGTCTCTACTGTAGCTTATATATACACGTTCTTTCTTTCTGGTCCTCTTAGCCACTTATTACCTTCACTTTTAGAAGAGGCAAAAAGATAGAGAGAGAGAGAGAAAAAAAAATTGAGAGAATTGCAGCCGACAAAGTGTTTGAGTTTTTGGCGTTAAAGTACATAAGGTAGAAAATCGTGAGATCTATCAAGCGGATTGTTCGTTCTGCATCAGGTTTTTGTTCGTGCTATGACAAGATCAATCCGTTGAAAATAAACTCTAATTCCGCTTTATAGGGTTAACAAGTTTTTTTTTGGGTATTCGGTTTATACGTGGCACTGTCAAAGAATTTTAGAACTCGCGTTTTAACAATTTTATCATTGAAAAAAAGTTCAATGGACGAGGTCTTACTCCTAAAAAGTTGTGCAACAAGTCAAGCATTCAAGCTTTTTTGAAAAAAAGGAAAGTTTTTTTGGGTGTCGAGCCCCAGCTTGGGTTGGGATTAGGAATAACAGTGGACCAAAGCAGAGGCGGGGAATACAGTCTCCATCCCATACATATTTAAAAAAATTTCGTTCATCCTCGGTCCATCCCCGCTAATAGGGATAATTTTTATCCCCATTTTTGTCCACGGGTAAATTGTAATCTTCGTTCCGTCCCCACGTTCACTCACGTAACACAATTTCCACAGTTGCACAACAAAACTAGTCAAACAAATGCAAAACCCATCTCAAATTCCAAACTTAAGATAAAACATTCGTTCGCATAGACATATGCCAAAATATATGAGAACCCTAAACGTGAATATTCTTTAGCACATTAATAAGATGAAAACCCATCTTAACTTTCAAATCTAGTAAACATTCACCTATCATAAAATTGCAGAACCCCCAACACAATTTCCACATAAATCTTTAATAGCAGTGCACGTATGTTAATCAACAGAGATGGAGAGCGTAGGACACAGAGAGAGAAGACTGAGCGATAGAAAGAGCAGGGGAGAGAGGAGAGAGAGAGAGAGTAGACATTACCTTTCCTGGGTCAGCGATCAACGCTCAACGATCAGGGACGAAAATAAGATTTTATTATTAGAGCATCTCTGATGGAGATCCAAACCATTACTTCAATTTGTGTAAAAAAAAAAGGGGGTAAAGAGCTTGATTTGATATAGACCTCTCTAATGGACAAATCTTTTTTTAAAGTAAGAAAAATTCAAATTTAAATAAGGACAAATCTAAATTTAATAGAGGATAAAATATAATTATTAGATCTTTAAAGGAGAGTGTAATCTCACCATTAAAAATGTGAGTTTAAAAAAGGGTATCCCTTAATTTGGGCTTAAAAATTGATTTTCCTTCATTTTGTATGGGTATGAATTTAGCATTGGAAAAGATTTTTAAGAATTTTTTACCCTTTTTAAAAAAATGTTTAAAAAAGGATAAGGATTAGAGATGATCTCAGGGGAGCCAAACTCTATTCACCGATATTCAAATAAATAACATGGATTATGTTTATGCTCTTTATATTCCAATTCACAACTTACAAAAATAATTCGAACAAAATAATGTATTTTCAATACAAATAAAGATCTCTATAAAAATGAAAATAAACATACAACACCAACTAGTTAATCGCAGTTCACAAAAAAAAAAATTGATTTGGTTCTGTACGCTTGGTGTTTTGTTCATTAAGCAAGAATCGATATCCATCGAAGGCACGAATCGTTGTCTATTGAAACTTTTTGTATTCCTTCTATGTATATCCTTTCAGTTTTGCAATGGTCTAAGGTTTTTAATTTTGTTTTGTAAACATATTAGGACTTTTTTTGTAACTTTATTTGGGATTATGGCATATAATGAATGGGAATAGTATGTTACCAAGACTTATTAACAACGAGTTATATAGGTGAAAGGGTTCTTCCATTATTTTGTGAAGATTTGTGGTAAACTTCATAAAAGCTTATATTTTATCCTTTTACAATGTAGCATTACTTTATTACTTTTTTATTTACCAAGAAAAGCTTGCATGGTAACAAATATTACTTTACCAAAGTTAGAGAATATTTTGTAAAATTAACAATCTAGACTTTGTAGCTTTGCAACCCTTCAAGCGTTAGATTTTCTTTGGATGGGTGGCCAATGCATATAGTGTAGTTAGGGCTTACTTTGGGGTATAGTAGACTATATTTGGGGTTCCTGCCGAGGATGGGGGGGCCATGGGGACCCCCAGGCCCCTCTGTAATTCTGTCTGTCGACGAAGGAGAGAGAGAGAGAGAGTAGGTTGAAGGCGAGAGAATTAGGGTTGATGGACTTAGGGTTCAGTGGGCGACGAAGACAGAGAGCCAGAGGAGTGATTGAGAGTGAATTAGGGCCAAGTTTTTTGGTACTTGGGATTATATATAACAGGCATAGCGGGACAAGAGTAAGTGTAAGTCCAGTCTCAGGTTTATACGGGTATCCCCGCATATATTTACCATCTAATATGTATAGTTCATTTTTGGTCCAAATGAAACGAAATTCGATGAATATCTGTTTTTTTTTCAGTCTATTAACATCCTGGAATAGAGTCGGCTACAAAAAAAATATATACTTAACAAAAATAGTGTGATTTAAATGGGAATCCAAAATTGACCCAAAAAATCATAAATAGAATAACAAAATAATAATAAGTTGGTACCACTTTTGGTCCTCATTTTTTAAATTTCATCACTTGGTCTCTCAAGTCTTCAATCTATGTGCTTTAATCCAAATCGAAAACGACTCAAATTAACTAACGAAACTAGTCATATGACCACACCTGGGAGATTACTTTGATTTATAAAGTTTCCAATTTATGTCAATTTGATTCTCCTTTATTTCTACACATTCCCTCAATTTCTCGGAGTGCCCTCAGCTGAGCTCAGTTAGACATGCTTTAGACCACTCCCGCAAGTTAATTTAAATCATCTTTTTTATTCTGGAACAAAGTAATAGAAATCAATAACTTGAGGATAAAATAACCCAAAAAGAAAAAAGAAGAGTACTAAAATGACACAGAGCACCTACTTGAATGACCATTAAAGTATTACACCTTGGAATGATCTTTATAACCCACAACTCTAAAGCAGCCTGCTTATATAGGAGTTATATATCTATCTTCATCAGTGCCCATGCAATTCATATAGTGATGATGATAGTAGAAACAATTAACTAATAATAGGTTAACAGGGATTAGGATTTCATTTAGATAATAAAGCATGAAAACAAATTCACTACAAACTTGTTCAAAGTCAGCTGAAAATTGACCTCTGCTCCAACAGAACAACAAACAACTTTTCTAGGCCAGCATGTTGATTGTACAAACAGAATGAAATAAACTACTAATGTGTGTCACTAAAAGAAACTATGCTTGAGCAAGCAATGATGATCTACAAAGCCTAATCTTCTGCACCATGAAAATCTTCACCAGGCAGTGATTCATTCTCTTTGCTTCGTATTAGTTGTCTCTTCACTAGATACTGATTCTTTCTCTTCAATAGGACCAGACTCTTTCTCTTCACTAGATGATGATTGCTTCGCTATCTCAGACGCAATATTTCCCAGGCATTTTTTGCCCTCATCTCCAACATTGTCTATTCTATCCCGCAACTCATAAGCCTCCTCATCGGCTAAAATTTTTGTACTCAAACTTTCAGCCCTGGCTTCAGCTCCAAGAGATATCCCCATATCCGAGTCTTCATCTGCTGTTCTATTGTTTGTTCTACCGCCTTCCAAGTTGCTATTGTCACTCTTACCAGAATTCACCTCATTTCCTGGAGTGTGTGGAGAGTCTGCTCCTTCAGTTTCAGTTTTCTCATCCAGTTCCATCATATTGACATCTGGCTCCATAGGACGCTGCTGTATTGGCACTGCATCGCTGATAATTAGACCCATCCTCAATCTCTTACGGTAATCTTCCATCTGTAGTCTGTATCTTTCTTTATCTCTCCCAGCTTTCTCCTGATAAACCTGAATCCAACAAAATTCCATGCAGGCTAAAGTATATAAAACAATGAATGTCAAAAAGGAATTGATTAAACAGTTCATCAGAATCCAATCAAGTAATATGAAAAGGAGTATGCTCTCTTTAGGTTTACCGCTTTTTCGGGCTCTTTTATTTTGTTCCACAAATCACCTATCATCCTGCTGATCTCTCTGTCCTTCCCGGGGTAAAGCGGTTTCAGCCTGGCATGCTGCTCCGCAAAGAAGAAATTATACCCGCTTCTGTTTGGTTTTGGATGAGCAGGATCCCTCCTTTTAATCTCGGATTTCTTCCTACGTTTGCGGCGAAGCACACCTGATACCGGGGTTGAATTGTCACTGTTATTGGCACATACATTTTGATTTTGTGGCACACGACGATGCTGTGGCACTTGGTGATCTGGGTTTTGTGGAGTCTGATAAAGGACACCTTTTAGCTTTTCTGAGCCAATTGTGACGGTAATAAGATATCCACTTTCAAACTTTCCGTCAATGACCCCCATCACAGCAGAACCTGATGACGGTTCTGGAGTTGCTGCAACCATCAGAGCTAGGGTCAAATTACTCTTATGATTTATCTTTGCCATAACTTGCACACCAGGAACATAAGGAGGATATACAATCCAAAGAAATATATTGGAACATTCATGAGAAAAAGCTAGAAAACAAAACATATCACAAATGAAAAGACACTTGGAACACTTTCAGAATTCGACAAGGTGAAAGTGAATGGCATTGAAGTTTACAAGATTAATTCCTCTCCTACAACTTACTGCTATTCAAACAGAAAAATTCTAAACATAAACTACAACACTCATTTGGCAAACATTCCTTAAATGTTTCTTGCAAAATCAGTCACGCAAATGGGAGATTTGTGTTTCCAAGAAATTTTTTAAGCAGCCCCAGAAATTTTCCTGGGCATTTCTAAGATTCCTCTACAATTGCTGTTAAGACACTAATTTCCAGAGATAGAAGGATTTCACTAAATCAATCATTTACTAGAAAGAAGGATTTCACTAAATCAATCATTTACTAGAACTTGTTTTCCTGAGTGAAGCACAAAATATGATCAGAGGAACTGTTTTGTTAGAAAAATTTTCAATTTAGAAGTCCCATTATATACAACAATAGTATTGTTCAGGTAATCAGAGGAACTCTTTGTTTTGTTAGAAAGAATTTCGATTTAGAAGCTCCATTATATCCAACAATAGTATTGTTCAGGTAATCATATAACTTACATAGAAACTATTATCATTTGGCAACACCATTCCCAAAATTGTTTATGCAAAGAGAAACATGAGGAAAGAGGAAGATAAGCGCACATAAACAAACAAGCACAAACCATATAATGCATGTAGGCACACCTGCACTTAAACACAGCAAATACAGTGAGGCATTGAAAGTATCTAACGATGAGTGCTCTAGGTGTGTAGCACAACATATATTTTCCAATTTATCAGTTGCACAGTAACAAGAAGAGCTCTGGGCAATAAACCTGCTGTATGTATCCTCTTTGGCTGTGCCACAGATGCTTGAATTTCTGGTGATAGCAGCACGGGTCCAGCCAACCCATGAGGTGGAGCTAATACGGTAGACACATTCTGCAAGGCAACTGCAAAAGACTTTTGTTCTATGATTGTGAACAGCCACAAAATATAAAGCAAAAGCACCAAGAGTCTCTGCACCCACCAGTATGTAAAGGAGTCCAACCCTTGGCCTTGAAAAAGTAAATTTGCTCATAGTGGTGAAGCAATGAGATATAATATTTGCGTAGAATAAAGGAAGCATTTGTCGCTGAGGGAGGAAAACTGAAAATAGTAGTTACTTCTTTCCATCTTCGCTCACCAAGTACCTGTTAATTCGATTTGGCCATAAAAATTACTTGTGAGCGATCAGCAAAATGAGATCAAGAAGTAAACATGCCTCCCAAACAACATTATATCATGGCTTAGCATGCAAGCTTCAAAAAAACCCCGCCTCCCTCCCCAACCCTTCCAAAAAAATGTAGCCATTTGGTTACTTCTGACAGGACAACCCCAACATTTTGAAGATTGGCGTATTTGCTGGCTGCTACAACATCTAGGTGCATATCCCAATGGAGTCTCTGGTTCGGATTTTCCATTTCTGCTGTGATTTAGGTTGACTGATAGCAATTAACAGGACGAAGACCTAGGTTGTGGTTATATGTCATGTGAAGTGTTATTCTTGATGAACCACACCAAGTTAAAGATCCCAATGTATACATGCAAAAAGGTAAAACAAACATGAGTTGGATGAAATATTTAAGCAAGTCTAAACAAAAAGGTAGATCATATTATAACTAAGAAAGATTCTTCTTAAGCTTTCATCAATCGTCACAGCTTCGTCAACAAAAGATAACAGAGAAGAAAGAATCGAGGACTTTCTCACAGTAAAAGATATGACCAGAGGGCGTCAGCATTTGCCACCTCATTGTGCTTTCAATCTGTTAGGCCAGTATATTATTAAAGGATAGCAAGCACAAATCAGGTGCCAAATTTCAAGGTCAGGTAAACAAATCAACCAGAGCAAAAATACATGATATGAAGGATTCTTAGGACTTGGATGTCATAGGAAATTTTAGGTAAGGTTATGAACTGACCCAATTCAGTAAAAACAACAGCAAACTTGCCTTACCATCAAAGACTTGTCCTCAGTGAAGTAAAGGCAGCTGCTAATATGACTCGAGTGTCATGAGAAAAAACATAAAATTTTCACTTTTCAAGAGCATGTGATATAATATAAATACACTCAGGTGCTTTAATCAACATTCAATTATCAATCAAAATCATTAAAATGGCACAGAATTCTGTAAATGTTTGCTCAGAACTATTATCATATTTTTGCTTCCCCATTCTAAAGTAAAAAAATAAAAGCACATTATTTTCGAGCTACTTGTGTCAAAACAGCAAATGCACAGTATATAAAATGGCTACAAATGGTACTATTACAAGAACACAAGTTTCAACTAAATCGATGAGAAGGAAACATCAAATTACCTTTTCAATGCCACCACGAGAAGTCACCTCAACAAAAAGCAGGTGCAAGTCTAGATCTTTGCCCCCTATAACAGGGATCCTACAATAAGCACACATTCGCAAAACAAAGCTTCAATTGTAAAAGTGGCATTTACGTAAATAAGAATGGAAGTAGAAAAATAGTAGCATAAGCTTAATTATGACATGAAGTCTACAGGAATTCAGGTATAAAAAGGTAAAAAAAATTCTTAGCTGAACCAAACCAACATGCACAGATAAAAGTAAGAATTGCCACAAATCATGCCACCACCACAGGGCTTGCCAACACTCAACTGTAAAAACTCTCACTTAACAAAAATATGTTTTGGCTACTTAATAAGAGATCACAAGTAGCATACCAGAAACACTGGAACTAACACCAGTTTCCTAGATTCAATCTTATTCACTATTTTTCCGAAATGTCAAGTTGGAACACCTCATCACTATTTCCCCTAGAGCTGCAATCTGCTAAAGAACTAAGACAGGACTTAAGGCCTCAGTTACTACCCTCCTCTCATCCACCAAAAATTTTTTGAGGCCCAAAAATTTCATAAAACAACCTTTATGAAAGAATCGCACAAGTCCTATTAACCGTTTTACTTCGGACTAAACAAAGAACCAAGACCACAGAATACTCTATATGGAAAAGCTGGGCTAGATCAACTGTGTAGTTGACATTGAAGTATATGCTCATACGGAGGAATAAAATATGTTGGTCTAAATGATCAAGAATGATCTCTATCCTACAAGAGACTCGAAAAATCATATTAACATAATTAGCAAATGACTATACGTGATAAACTAAAGGAAAAGGTAAAGAGCTGAATATTCTTGGGTTGAACCACTAGCTTCTACGGCCATAACTTTTGACTACTACAACATTTTTTAGAACAAATAAGTCTTTGCATAAATGCAAATAAGAACTGAAGAAATACACAATCGATAGCAGCACTGCTAGTTTCATCTATCTTTCCCCAAGAAAATCAGCTATGGATCAAGTAAATTGTGTACCAAAGGGACAACATTAGCCCCACATGAAGCCTATGTTGGACACTGGGATCAAAAATGAATAACATAGAGAGAACCCAAATGGAGTGCAAACATTACTCCTCATGAGACTATCTGATGCAACTATAAATGGATATATTTATGCAAGGAATCCCCCTTGAACAGTTCATGGTCAATTTCATTATTCATGGTGGAATCTTACAGTCTTCCTGTGGAATATGAACAAGCTCCTTGAAAATTAATTTCTTATCTTCTCAAATATAATACTGTCAACTCAAGATGTTCTCAAATTCAATGATTTACGGCTTAGGGTTCAAGATAAGCTAGAATCTACACCTTCTCATTCACTTTGGAAGAAAATGCAAATTACACACCACTGAACTCAAATCTTTTAAAAATTAGAAAAAACAACTGATGCTCCAGCTTGTCTTGTTAACACATTCTGTATAAGGTTTGCAAATTATTCTGAGGCATCCTGAAGATAGGGGCACCCAAATGAGTTAAAAAAAACAGCAGGTATACACAAAACGATGTAATGGTCATTTCTTGGATTTTCGAACAAGTAACATAGACACTATAAATCACATTCAGATGTGTCTCATTCCTGATATGAATATATGAATAAACAAATGGATACGCACCAAACTACTATCCCACTAGTACTGACATTAAACTAACAGTAATATGTTTCTCCATCTCATATCCATCACCCTTGTTTAAGTTGATGCCATGTAAAAGATAGATGCTTGGATATAAAAGCTTCAATGATTACCTTCTTTTTTCCGGCAGCCTCTAACAATTATTTTCTTTTTCGGTAATTGGGTTCCAACAAAATTAATAGCATGTATCTATTGATCTCATTGAATAAAAAAAAAGTAAGGATTTCTTAGGAATATCAAAGCTTTCTGCATAGGTAAACGCAATGTAACATGCTGATTTATCTATCTTGTCAGCTACCCAAATGAGCAAAAATTACTAAACTAATAAATGTTGGACAGTAAAAGTTTTTTTACATTGCCGACCTTTCGCTTTAAGTAATCAGAAAATGTCTTTGTTGCATAGATTATCATGAATAAAACTTTTCATTGTATGGAAAACATATCATGGAACACCAAATTGTTGCCAGCACATTAACTTAACCCTCAAAGACATATCGATTGGTTGTTTTAATGAAGAATACTACTATCACAGCGACAATGAAAAAGAATGTCAGCATGCATAATGTATAAGTTTCATTTAATACATAAATTGAATGGTCAGAAGGAATGAGAATATGTGATTGGTCCGTCAGCACAATTCAGCATGATCTGACAAAATATCATCCAGTGAGAAAAGACCAGATAGAAATTTTGTAATTAAAGTTAATCCAATGTCATGGAGGCAAAAATACAAAGCTTAGAACAATCAGAGCAAGGAAGTGTCCCTTGTCCAGTAGGCAGCACCTCCTCTACTCCCACTCCTGCCACCCCAAACTCAAACAACTTGATGGGGGAAGATGGAGAAGACATGCTAGAATTCAAGCTGCAATTACAAGGAGCAGACTTTGCACCGAAAAATCAATCTTGGGTACATGTCAATTACCAGCAACCACTGCCTGTTCAATTTATTTATTCAACAGTAACACTATTATTGAGCCAAACCAATCTTAACTTGACCCAGGGTAGCTACCCCTTCAAAATGTGACAAAGCAAACATTGAGATGGGAGGGATTCTAGGCATATTACAAAAATGACAGATATGCCTCATATGCACTTCTTATCCCAAATTTTATGGTCTAGGAGTGACAAAGTAAGCCTAAGATTATGTGATGGCCAATCGATCTGAAGCTCTTTCAGCAGAGAAATAGCATGTGAGATACTACAAGAAAAAGTCACTTCACTTTAAGTCAAGATGAGAAGAGTTCATTCCTTATTCCTGCTCCTACATCAGATTCTTATCATGATAAATGAGAAAACCAATAAAAACAACAAATTACAGCTACTAAGCCAGGTCATACACCTGCCTGATTCCCAAAGCCCCGAAACGGATATAAATGCATTTAATAATCACTCTGCACAAAGTTAGAAACTTTAGAACCATTCCTTAAATATGTCTGAAAGATCTTTTTGCTCTCTCATTTATCAGCAATAACCCATGAAGTCTGGTATACTACAATTGGGACCTGGTATTTGCAAGAAGCTTGCCTTGACCATAAACCAACAGGATAGTGACAGCCAATTAGCAGCATCCCTGACTAATGCATCAGCTATGTGCAGCCACAGAAGTGGAGGTTTATAATAATAGTTCAACCTCTAGGTGGGGGATAATTGGTCCAGGGCAATTGGGATTACTTGTTGGTAACAGCAACAAATGTACAAGGATGTTTTCTGAAAATAAAATTTACTTAAACATAAAAAAGACAAGATAATGTACGATATCACAAAAAATATGACTCTTATTAGAGCAAAATGGAAGAATAGGATTTGGGTAGCCAACCCAAAAAAGTTGGAACAATGCTTTTTTAAGTTGAGTCAGTCATATTCAAATCTTTTGGAAGGTTGGCAAAATCGAGTTACAGAACATACTCATAAAGCTAACGACACACGGATGTTCATAAACAAAGTACACATCCATGTACTTTAATAAAGAGCAAAGAGTCTACAATTAACAAATAATCAGTTCTTCCTATAAAAAAATTGAGAATTTTACATGTTGCAAGTGATTAAACTGAAGGCACATGGAAGTCATGGAACAAGAGTACCAAGTTCCAGGTAAAGGGTCAAGAAATAAAGCTTACATGAACTTGGTTCTCATTGTAGCATGGAGCTTCTCCAAAGTATCCATGAAGAGTCTTGGACAGGCTACAACATCCTCATATCTGGCCAGAGGAGGTGGATATGGATGATAGTTTAAGGGTGTTTCTTTCATAGGCAATGGACTCTGTTTAAGAGTGGAACATGATGCCATTTCCAACTTCCCACCACCACTTTCCTCTGTCATTCCCTGCTCAACCACCAACCCCACACTCCTATCTACTTGTTCTTCCCTGCATATCCAGAAATGAAGAAATGGATAAACAAATATATGTCATTTATATATAAGAACGAGCGAACAATATACAGAAAAATTATCAGTTGAAAATCATCAAACAGAGAGCATCTGCAGGGGGAACTACCAGAATGCAAATATCAGAAAGGAAAATGGGAAGCAAAAAGTAAGAAAATTGGCAGTAAATAATGGTTAGGATTCCTCCCATGCACAGAAAAGGTGAGAGAAGTCTGAGAAGAGCCAAATTCTGAATAGAAACAGACAAATTATAAAAGCCAGCAAGGTAAAGGAAACAAACCACACAACTAAAAAAGAGGAAGAAATATGAAGAGAGATTTGATATCATGCATAGGCGTTGAAAGGACAAGGAAGACCATCTTGATGTGAAGTTCTAAATGCAGAACTGAGCAACAACAACCCCAAATGTAAAGTAAAAAGAAAAATGGAAAAATCCCCAGTACTATGGGGAGAAATTCAAAGCCCAAGAAAAGTATATGGTACAGCATAGCTGTCGTAGCCATGAATTCCCTTAGAATACCAGGGATGGAACAGAGAGACTCCATCAGAGCTCAGACCTCTCAAAACAGAGAAGGCTAAAAAGGAAAGAGGTCCTTTTAGGCTGTGGTAATAAAGTACCCAGATACACACAGTCTCTCTCCATATCAGAACTGGGTTTACAGGTCTGTCTAAGCTACATGGTCTTTGTTTCACATTCCAAAGATATAATATGTAATTATATACTATAATATGCATGTAATGACAAAGTCCAATGCCATATATTCTCCTCCTTCACCTTTCCTTTTCTCTGACATCATCCCAGGAGAAGGATTTGTGGATCCTGTGGGTCTCTGTGGGGCAGTGCCATCAACCCACACAGGTCCCTCAGAAAGACCAAAACCTACTTTTGCAACACAACACTCCTTGAAATTTCAACATCAGAACTGTCCTTCCTCTTTCATGGAAGACAATAATAATAATAAAAGAATACTGTTTAAAAAATGACTTATATGGGTAAGATACGAATGCACTGCTAATAAAATATTGTAAAAGTGAATGAGAATGTACCATGAAAACCCAGATGAAGAAATGGCATATAACAGCCTAAAATAAGCATAAACTTACCAATAGGAGAAGAAGAAATTTTTTTCATGCAAGCAGTATAAAATGGAATAAAGGAAGCAGCTTTAGACTTACCTGTAAACCAAAGGGTTATTGTTTACTCTGCTATTCTTTATTTTTCAAGGAATATAGAATGGACTCTCTCATGATGTGATCGATGGAGGAATGAAAAGTTATACAACCCTAAAATATACATAGGCTTTTGAAAAGGCTATTGTACCCCATTTGCCAAAATAGATATTGTGGGGTGACAAAAAATCGTCAACCTATATAAAGAATGAATATGGTAGTGGTTAGCTAGTTATGGTAGTGGGTGAGTGGAAAGCAAAGAATTAGCAAAACGTGGCGTTTTGACTCTCCATTTGAAAGGCAGCACATCCTCTCTCTTTCTTTCTCTCTCTCTCTCCCTCTCCCTTCCTTTCTCTTTCTCTTTCCCCCTCTTCCCCTCCTCTCTCCATTTATGTATAATAATAAATATAGATTACAGTTTGGTATGACATATTACCACGAGATATTAGTAAATTATATCAAAATTACGACAAATAAAATTATTTGAGATCAATCATAATATTTTAGAATTAGTTATAATATTTTTTTGAATCATAATTTGACTCCATTAATTAATTTTATTTACTTGTAATTTTTAGTACAGTGTCAATCTCTCTCTATATATATATATCATATCCTTATACATGTATTTTTCTCCAAATAAAGTTTTTTTCTCCTTATAAAGTTAGCTTTGGGATAAGATCCAAAAATGGACTGAGATATATGTGCCGTAACAGAAGGTCTTGTATTTAATAAAGGCATTAAAACTTTGGAATAAGTCCCAACCCCTTTCTCTCTCTCTCTCTCTCTCTCGCTCGCACACATATCTCTCTTTCTCTTTCTAAAACTTGACTTGACTCCTTATTTAGTGTCCCAGCTACCCTTTTTTACGGTCACCACCTACCCTTCATTATCTTTTTTTTTGTTTTTGGTTCAAAAAATTTATCAACACCCCGGCTAATTTTAAAGAAATTATTCACATTGTGACTAAATTATTCATAAGACGTTAATTTTTCAAGTCTAATTCTAAGAGATTATTAATATTTGAACTCGAGACATCCCTTAAATTCTTTATCACCTATGGAAAGTCTTTTTTTGGTACCTACAATATAATTTTTAACGTCTAACTATAATTTTGGGAAACTCTTAATTTATCATATTTTTAAGGATATCTTCTTTATTTTTTGAATCTTGGCCGACACCCCTTGTCAAGTTAAAGATATTAACTATAATGCAATTTTACTAAATTGCCTATGATATATTTTAGAAAAAATTTCACCAACACTTCTTCTAGATATGTATATCTTCAATGAGACACTTTCTATTTTTTAAATTTTTTTACATATTAAAATTCGGATCAATTAAAATTCGATTTAAATTAATTAAAATTCATTTTTTACGTATTAAAATTCGAGTCGATTAAAAATTTTATTTTTTTACGTACTAACATGTGAGCCGATTAAAATTCTAATCAGCTCGAATCAAATTTTAATCAACTTGAATCGAATTTTAATTGACACAAATTTTAATAAATAAAAATATATAAATTTTGGTATACTTGAAAAAAAGATAATTAGAGATAACAGCTCAAATCAACTCAAATTTTAATATATAAAAAAAAATTCAATAGGCTCAATTTTTAATACGTAAAAAAAATAAAATTTAATCAATTCAAATCGAGTTTTATTGGGTTCAAATTTTAATATATAAAAAATAAATTTTAATCAATTCGAATTATAATATGTAGAAAAAAAAATTAATCGATTCAAATTGAATTTTATGTAGAAAAATTGTTTAGGTTTATGTAGGGATAATTTTTTGTTTTGTTAGAAACAATGGTTTAAAGACAGGGGGTGTCAGTGATGTTTAAATATAAACTAGAAGGGATGTCAACGATGTTTCGGATAATAGAGGGAGTGTCCTTAATGATAGGATAAATTAGAATGGGTGTGACAAAATTTTTTGCTTTTTGGGGTGTTTAAACTCAATTCTAAATTTTAGTGTTGATCCTAAACAACCTAAAATATTACAACTGACTCTAAAAGATAGTAACTTGATCCAAAATTTTTGTTTTTCTAAAATCAATTCTATAATTGTATAATTAATTCTAATTCTTTTTGTAATAAATTGACGACAAAAAAATTATAAATTAACTCAGAAAATTTATAATTTTTATGATATAAAGTGAGTATGTAAGAAGTTATTGCCTAGACCCATGTGAAAAGTTTTGGAAGGAACTTGTGCGGGCTAAAATTTGCACAATCACTAAAATGAGTTGAGGTGTACCCTTGGTTTTTGAGTATCATCAAATCCATGAACTACAAAATCAAAGAGAGGTTAAAGGGACCCCGGCGTTGAGCCAGGGAGGCCCTTCCGATGCTTAAGTCAGCACTACGATCAATAACTGAATTAGGCGCGTATAAACTAAGAAAAATAATATAGATGCATGTGTAGAGTATGGAGCCGAGGTGCTCATACTTGAGGCCTCTCTATCTTTGGGTCTTCACCCATCTTTATAGAGGAAGTTGAGTGTTTCTTACCTTTGAGTGGCTATGTTCTTTGGATTAATACATTCTTGAGATATAAGTCTTTGCAAGTATTAAAATTTGAGCTAGACTCCAATTGGTCCATCAAGAAGGCTAACAGCTTTGTCTTGGAAAGATAAATCACGGGTCTCATTATGATACACCCATGTGATGTGGGACCCTTTCCATTGATGCAAAATATGGTCCATCGGAACCCAACCCACATTGTCCGTCGACTTGTGCTACAAAACATTTGTATATGTAATTGATAGCTTTTTCTCTAAAATTAGTCAAAAAGTAGGGTGGAGAATATGGGTTATCTACTTTGACAAATACAAAATAATTGAAGTATCTTTCAATTCATTTTTCATAGTGAAAATTTATTCACGTCAATAAATCTTTGTGAGTGGAGAGTTAAAAGAGACTGATACACGTGTTTATAACAAGGATAATCGAATTAAATGAATAGGATAAGTGGATGTGATGGAAGGAACTCCAGCAGCCTACTAATGAAGGTACCAACAAGTTGGACACAGGGTAGGAAGAATAAATGCTCTCACCAGCCAAGTACAAAATTCCAAAATCCTCCTCACAATAGGCAAATAATGCAGGTATTTATAGAACAGTGTCTAGACAGGTCAGGCTACCCGTCATGACCATTTGACACTTGCATCAACCCACAACTATCTCGACCATGACAATATCAGTGGTCGTTAACCACGAATCAGATGTCCCCAACATTAATTAAGTAGATGTGGCATTTCCACAAATGAAACATGGACGTAGCCCCCCGAGGAGGGATGTGACAGCCGAGGTGAAATGAGGCTCCCAATGTTAATGATTATGACTAGTCATAGCGGGATTATGACATCGAGAAGGCCATGTATGCAATGCCCCCCCCCCCTAAGTGCACTCATTCCTTAGGTCCTCTCTTCCTTCTCTAAACTTTTTCCTTGAGATTTTTATCAAAGTGTCCGATAAAAAAACTCATATTTTTGATCTTCAGCTTAGGGATGGCAGTAGATCGAAGCGGGGGTAGGGGTGTAGTCTCTATCCCCATACCCGCCTAAAAAAACTTTATCCACCCTCATTGACAGATATAGTTTTTATCCCAACCCCGTTCGTGAATAAATTTATAATCTCTGCCCCGTCCCCCACCTTCACCCCTACCCCCTCAACGTACCCGCCCTAACCCAAACCCAAACCAATATAATCTAAAATTCTAAATAAATTCAACATTCTAAATAATCTAACATAATTATAAAATATCATAACATAATTAAAAGCTTGTCTACAACATAATCCAACATAATATAATTAAAACCTTGTCGCCCACTTAAATCCAACACAATATCATGCAACATAACATAATCCAACATAACACAAATAACAAAGGTCTAAAATACCACTTGAATATTTGTAATGGAGAAACTTTTCTGTCATGTAGTTTCACATTTGTAATTTAATAAAGAAAATAAAACATAAAAATCTATAATAAATGTATAAAAAATATTTTGTATTTTCTAATAAAATTGATTGGTTGAAATTAAAAAATTAGCAACTCAATCATCTCTTAACACCATCGGTGGTGGCAGAATTTAATTCTTCAACATCATTTTCTTATATCATTAAAAGAAAAAAAACTATTAAATTCTTCCAAATGAAAATTTTCAACTAAAATGATATGCCTCATCACTCATATCAAGATCCTCCAATAATGTGTAACTCTTCAGGCCTGTCGAAGTGAATGAACCTAACAAAAAAAAAATAATGTATTAGTCATACTTTACCCCCCCAAAAAAAAATTATGATGCATGTACAAATAATATTTCATTACCTCATTCTTCAGCCCATAATCAACTTTGAGAGCACATTAAAGTCTTTAATATAGTTGGAAGAAGTCTATTGCGATGTAGACTGATTACCCTCCCACTTGTGCTAAAAGCAAATTTCGAGGCAACGGTAGACATAGGAATAACAAAAAGATCTTTAGCAATCATTTGAAACAAGGGATATTTGGGACCACTTGTCTTCCAAAAAGATAGTATATGAAAATTTGAAGTTCTTGACATCATATCATCTTTTAAGTAACGATCCAACTCAGACTTTTCACGCGCTTTTATTATGTCATTTGTTTGTATAAACTTATCAAAATCAGATAGATCATCAATTAATGTGTATTTAGAACCAATATCTGATTGAAGAGGGGGAAGAGAAGGCTACGGTTCATAATCACTGTCTTGCCTCGCTTCATATTAGCCTACCAATTTCAAGCAAAGCTCTTTAATCGTCATCACTTCATTTGAGGCTTCCACATCTCCATACATTTTCTCATAGTAATATTCAAAAATTTCCAACTTATATCATGGATCTAAAACAGTGGCTATTCCCATAATACCATGAATTACACTCCAATATTTGTTAAACTTTTTTCAACTTATTTAAGGCCATATCTTTTATCATGTTTTTGGACTTTGAAACCACTTAAATATTTCTACCCTTATCCCACAAATAGTTGGAAAGTATACATTGACAATAGTATACTATGTTCCTGAAAACAATTTTGTTGTATTATGAAACAATTCCAAATTTTCACAAATCTCTTTTGTCACCTCTTAATCATCTTCAATTGGACAAATCTTGTAATGAGAATCTCAATATTTCAAGCAAGCAAACATATCTTTGTAAATCAAAATAGTTTGAAGCATAAGAAAAGTAGAGTCCCATCGAGTCTTAACATTAAGAACAAGCTTCTTGTTACTTGAAATTTGTATCTGATGAGCTACCTCTTCAAATTTTTGCACTCTTTTGGGAGATGTTGTCTAATAAGCAACAATATCACATCTCCAAACACATTCAAACCATCTTGGACAATTAAGTTAAGAATATGTGCACAACAATGCATATGAAACAATCGACCATACAATATTAGCAAACGAAATGAAAGTTTATCCAACAAAATAGTCACAAATTGCATCATTAGTGGTACAATTATGCACGATCAAAGTTATCAATTTTCTATCAAGATTCCAATCGAAAAAGCAATTCATCAAACACTCCACAAACATTTTCTTGGTATGTGGATAAGACACATATAAAAATTTAAAGACAATATAAATACAAAAGATCATTAAATATTTAAAATAAATTTCACATGTTAATGAAAGATAGTTAGATATTTAAAATAAAGATATATATTAATGAAATATCATTAGTACCTTATTATTCGATTTTGCAAGGTCCAAGAATTGTCAATAAAGTGTGTGGTGATTGCAATGTATCCCTTTCTTTGATTGCTTGAGGACCACATGTCCGTAGTGATAGCAACTCTACTTTTTGTTTTTTTCCAACAACTTCATTGTCTCCTTTTTTTCGATTTTGTAAATTTAAAGGATATCATTTCTGGGAGTGTTGCAAGATATCATTTTGAACATGAGTTGAAGAGTGACAACATTTTTGAAACTTGTGATGCTCAATTATACTAAGAGCATATTCATGCAACATGATTATATTGGCAAGATCCCTCCTCCCAGCCTCTTGAACAAATCGCCAACCGACTAGACTGGTCAACTGACACCAACAACCAGCGATCAACGATGGAGACACTCAGTGGACTTAGGGGCTCAAACACTCAGTGGAGGTGGACTCCATCCCCCACACGGGTTTATATGAGTATTTTCATATATGTCCACTGTCTAATACATATGGTCTATCCCTGATCCAAACAAGGGTTTGGACGAGTATCCATTTTTCTTCGATCTACTGTCATCCCTACTTCAGCCACCAATTTATATATCTCATTATCTTATATGTTGATCTAAACCAATAACCTCAGTTATCTTAGGATATTAGTCAAACGCATCCTAGTGGTCAATGAGTCAGATACTAGGAGGTCTGCTTGAGCAGACTAAACCTTCAAGACATTGTCAAGAGCTGAGGTCGACAATCGTGATCGTCCACCCCCCGTTACTTAGTTCTCCCATGAGAAAGGTCATGCTGCACTATCCTTAGGTGGGACTCCCTCCCCTTAGTCCATTAGGTTAGTCGAGCAATGGTATCCAGTAGGTTGAGGATACTAATTTCATCAGCTATGAAGTCCCAGCTTGGTTCATTATCTCGATAGTGGGGGAGGCAAGTCACACCAAGGTTAGGCCCGGACCTCCACGGAGCTATTCTTGTTCGTCCTTGGTAAAGAGTTCGTTTTGCCACTTTAATTGTTATGAAGTTGTGTTCTGACCTTTTTTTTTGCGATGCTTGATGTTTCCTAGGACATTGGGCGCCTCTAATGATGCAAGAAGCCTGCCACAACACTAGATGTATATCATGGTGTTGGGTGATGTCGCATCACGGTGGTGCATGTCACAGCCATGAGGCATCGCTGCGGCCTTAGGGTGCTTGCCACGACATTGGGTGATGTTGGGACACTGTGGTGCCTCCCCATCCTGCTAGACCCTGTTAGGCGCCATGGTCAGGTAAGTTGTCAACTATTGTCATTTGTTCTCTCATAGTATGAACACGTGTTCTAAATTTATCAAGTACTACAATCTTAAATTTAAATATGTATTACAAATGTGAATTGATAGATCTTCACCATAAAAAAAATGAATTAGAGAATCCTCTAATTATTTTATAACTGGAGATGTGTCAAACTTGAACCCGGAGAATATATGTGGTTAATTGCAATGTGTGCTTTTTGGCAGCACTTCAAGAAACTAGTAACCCATCTAGATTATCAAAATCTCTTATTTAATCCATAAGCAAGAGACTAGAAATGTACCATGTATGACCAATTGATCGACTAGCTCAGTCTGAGAAATGATGGCGTAGACACTATCCTGGGTCCCTAAATTCCCGACCTGTATGCCCTGTCCTTGGCCTCAACCTATACCTTGGTCCATCTAGCCTGATTGTGGAGTCCCTGCTCGTGAAGTGGTAGGTGTCTGTGTAGCAACCTAGAACTGGTACTAGCTTCCTTGGCCCATGGTGGGGTAGAGAGGAACAAAGTATGTCTGTAGCTACCCCACAGATAACTGGGACTGAGACACCCCATAACTCTGGGATCCCTGCCTCTGAGGACAATCTTTCTTCATGTGACCCCGCTGGTGACAATGATAGCAAGTCCTCTGACTTGTATGATAGGAAGGCCTCTGATTTCTCCCTTCTTGGGAGGATTGGCCTTGACCTTTGGCCCTGATAACCACGGCCTTGCCCTTGTTGTCCCTGCAAAATAGAAGTCTTCTGCCTCTTTCCCAAACTAGAAGAAGAGGATTGACCCTTCTTCTTCTTGTCTTTAGCACCCGCTTCCCGGATGTTCCATGCGTCCTCAACTTCTCTCTCAATGGCCATGGCCATCAAATCCAAGTTTTGTAGGTAGTGAGTGGCCCATAATTTTACCCAAGATGGACAATTTCAGACCATCCTCAAACTTCCTCATCTTGGCTATGTCTGTGGCCACATAGTCATCGGCGAAATGGGCTAACACGATGAACCTAGTCACGTATTCCAGCACCGTCATTGTCCCTTGCCTTAAATCTAAGAATTCTCGAGCCTTCACCTATCGAACAGCCGTTGGGAAATACTTGCCCATGAAAAGCTCCTAGAACTCGTCCCATGTCATTGCCTCCAAATTCTTGGAGTCCTTTTCTCAATCCCACTATAGTTAGATTTCTCCCTCTAGATGGAATGCAGTTAGCCTTATTTTCGTGGCATCGGAAGTGATCTCCATTACCTCTAAAATCTTATCAACCTGTCGAAATCAATGGTTGGCTACCATTGGATCCGCCCCTCCTTTAAAAATTGGAGGCTTGTGTGTTTTGAACTTTTGGAGGTTAATTGAGCCTCCTTGACTAGTACTTGCACTACCCTATGCAATCGTAGTAACCGCAACACCAGTAGCCTCCACGAAGGCTTGTTGGTCAAAGGCCGGTGGTGGTTGGTTATTGTTTCGCCCATCTCCTCGGTGTCCTCTTCCCTTATTTGTCATCTACACACATCTCAGACAGCAATAGAGCCTCACATAGTATCCCAAACTAGGGACCAATTTTTTTAAAAAAAAATTTGAAATTTCTCTCATTGTCTCCCTAATAGTGTGTGTGTCATCTACTAGTAGACATCTATAGTATGAACCATCCCGTTCCTTTATTTTCTGACACCCAAGGTTATATTTTCTAACTCTAATATCTCTTTTTCCATATACATTTCATTATGCATATAATTCACCTATCACATTGCACATAACATGAAGCATTTAAAGCACATAACATGAAATGCACAATGAATTTAATGGTCTAAACTCATGTCCATCAAGCCCTAGGTAAATCGTATATCTAAGCTCTGATACCAAGCTGTGACGCCCCTAAAACTAGAGGTCCTTTATCAACCGTTGACCATCCGTCAACTAGTGAAAATACCCGTGTTTGTCGCACAACTCGACGTCACGTCAATAACATCTCCTTAACCGAAATTATAACTCACACGTGTAACCCGTGTACATTTTATTATTTAATCAAATCGTGGTCCAATGTATCACATTTCATACTCCATTATAGTCCATTTACATCATTTGGAAGGAAGGACACATGGCCCAGGAGCAAGGCAAAACATTTTTAAAGTTTCAGATTTTTGGAATGCCTACTGGTAGGGTGAGCTTACTGGAAAATTCTTATCGATAAGGTATACCGGTAGGGTTTGCCTACTGGAAAATTTCTACCGATAAGATTTGCCTACTGGACAAAATTGTATCGGTAGGCTATATTGGTAGGCTTTGTCCAGTTTTGTCTGTTTCACCTGTTTTCAATTTTCAATCTCTTTCACCACCATCCAAAACATGATTAATAAGGTTTTTTCACAATAAACCTAATATATACAAGTTCTATTGCAGTAATTTCATACGGTTACATACCCAAAATATAATTTTCACAATAATTTTACAAAAAAATGAATTCAAGGCCACAAGTCGGCCTTTCTTCATCACTGGGGCCCCGAATGAGAGTCATCCGCTGGAGTGTATCCCGCACCTGAAATATTTTTTCATATAGGATAAGTTACGCTCAATAGAGTATCTCCTACAGAGGCTATTCCCCCAACCTAGATGCATATGCAATGTGCGCATGTACAATCCACAAGCATCATCCATTCCAACTTAGTATATGCAATTTCATGTTGGAATTCTACCATGTCATACAATGAAATGAGATAAGACTCATTAATGCAATATACCATGAGCCTTCTCAGCTCCCTTCACACCATGCAATGCTACATGTATGAAAAATTCAGGGTATTCCAAGCCCCCGTCATTGATGTTTCACACCGAATGACTATTTTATAAACAAGTTCATATGACTTTACTTGGGTATTCGGATTCTCAGAGTCTCACCGCCGATTCTACACACCGTTACACTTTTTCAGAATTGCACCTCAGGGGAGTGTATGAATCAAGTAGCTGAGTCTTGCACCCGAGGACGTGTCTAGCCCTTCTTGTTATATCAGACATAAGTTTTTCATGCAACGTGCGATTCAGTCGGATATTCAATCCAACGTTTCTGAGTCCACCCATCAACCACCAAGTGTGGTGTTTGATTCAACCATGTACACATACCCACACCCATGCATAAATGTCCATGAATGTGATGACAACTTCATACCCAAAATGCAGTGACTGTCAAATAAGTAATTTAAACTACATATCAACATATCTCATGGCAATGTATATCTTAAGCCTATAATTACCACAATTTATCATGATGTTAATATATTAACAACATGTATCAACAATGAGTCACAAGCATGTTATTACACAATCTATGTCAATAACGTACTTTATTCACAATGCATAATATAAACACATAACATGCCCACATAATATCAAATTTCATGGAATTACACAAGTAATTTTCACATATTAATTCCAAGCTATGAATTTATTTTATGTCATTCTATACCTATTTTCTTATTTCCATAACAATAGGTAAGTGATATATATAACTATACACCCACCCATTCCATACGAACATCCTAGGTTGGAAAATAAACCTAAGTTGGAGGGAACCCTACCTCTTGAAGCGTAAAACGAAAAGTAAAACTTCAAGAAGACCTCCCAAGCCTCAAAATTCTTGATTTTCCCAAATCTCCTCTTTGGAGAAACCTTCGTTCTTGGTATGGTTGCATAACTTTCGTCACGGTGATCGACTTTAACTCTTGGTCTGAGGAATTTCGACCGTTGAAACTCCGTAGATCGAAGAAAGAAGGTGGTGATTTCTTTTTCTTTTCTCTCTTCTCTCTTCTAACTTGAGAAATCTGATAAAAATTGGGAGACAATCAAATATTTCTCCCTATTTATACCCTTTAATTGTGCGGTCCACGTCGTGTCACATATTCCCTATTTTTTGGTTCGTTTTTGTCCTAAAATGACTTAATTTCATCCCGGTTTAAGTTTAAATTTTTTTTATATAAACTTAGATTAAATTAAAAAAAAATTATAAAATTTATTTTTTTGGGATGTTTTTTAGGTTATCTGACACCCAGTAGTCTCGAAAAACGTAAAAAGTCCGACTATCTCAGAATTCAACAAAAATTGACGAGATAGCTAAATTTTGCGAGACAAATCTAACGGTGAGGTTCGTTTCGTCATCTGAGATCTAGAAAAATACAAATTTTCAACCCGTACTATAGTGACAAATTACTGTTTTGTCCTTTTTCGTAAAAAGTTCAAATTTATCTTGATTTTACAGGATTGTAATCCAAATCTTATATGATTGTAATATCTCGAGTCAAACTGTGATTTTGTCTATACAAGTATTTGAGAATCAATTTGAATTTCAAAGACTCAATCAAAATGGGAATATCTTAACTAATTGTGAGCCTATCGGAAATTTTCAATGGATAAAAAAAGGTACAAAAAGTTTGTTTCATCTATAAAAAAATCTCTTTCACTCGTTAGAAAGTTAAAAGCAACGATTATATTAGATTTTTTCTATCAACGATTGATCTTAGCTAGGCAGTCTTCTATGCTTATTCTTTTTTTTTTTTTTGAATAGCGAACAATGAAAGTTAAGATTCAACAACTTTTCAATTTTCTAGTCTTTCCTTTGTATCTTTATTTATTCAAAAATTAAGATAAAATACTTCAATTCTCCTATTAGTCTTAGCAAACTCCAACAACATTAGCAATCAACATTTCATTTTTAACCATCTTCAATGCTCAAATTATAATTTACCAAATTTCAATCATATTTCTAAGTTGTATATTTGTCATAACATTTTTATTTGCCTATATAGTAGGCTTATTTACTTCTTACATATCCTTGAGAATTCTATATTTTTCTACATGTTTTCTGTCTCAATTTTTCAGTTAGTAGGATCTTACAATTCTCGATCATATTCAATAGCCTCTCCCATCGATCCAAGATAAGAGCAGATTTTAAAAAAATTGTTCTAAATTTAATCATGTGTAGTATTCTAAACTTGATCACAAGTGTATAATTTATTTATTGAAATGCATCACAATACCATTGATAAAATATTAATTGAACTTACTTTTACTTATGTGACAAACTTGTTTTTTTCCTCAAACAGTAAAAAAACTTTATCAAATGGTAGATAAGCTATTTTCTTCAAATTGAGTATATCACTTTTTTCTTTCAAAGTAGTAAATTCAATGCTTAATTAGCATGTGGTACATTCATGTCCAGGTCAACCAATCAAACAAGGCTATGTTACTATATATTTAAATAAAAAATATTTTTTTTTTGATAGGAAACAATAATATTTTTATTTTTATTTTTGTTTAAAAAAAGGGGTAAGGGCAAAAAAGAGCTCATAGAGATCACTCTGATAGGCTCTCACTGGTAGAATCATGAGTCCCTTCACCACGTCCGTTACTTCTCTCAGGAACAAACTTAGTTAGGCTCGCATATCGGTCAATCACCGAACCCTAATGTGAACTCGAACCTCTAACCTCATGGGGGAGAAAGTCGGACAAGGTGGTGAATTACATTGAAATCCATGAGTTTTGGTGGTTTTTTTTTAAGTTCCAAATTCACCTCATTCTTAGTGATTATCACACTGATGGCTAATCGAGATAAACGATCCCAACCTTGTTGATAATTTTTACCTTAAAAGATTTTAAATTTTTTATTTTATACCTTTAAAAATTAAATTTTTATATTGTATCAAAAGTATTACAACGTAACCTTTCTGTTAGTTTCCATTACTTTTTCTGTCAAAAACCAACGCATTGACACTGACGAAAAAATTAACGAAAAGTTAACAAAAAAATCATATTATAATACTTTTGATACATTGGGCTCTAATTTTAATTTTTTGATACAGTGCCCTCGAAGGCTTATTAATAGTAGTGTGCACTACTGTGGCCTTTGGACGATGCTCCATGCATCGCTAACCTGGAGTTCAGAAGAAGAAGAAAAAGAGTGCAATATAAAAAATTTAATCTGAGGGTTCAAAAATAAAAAGTTTGAAATCTTTTGGAGTAAAAAGTTCAATTTATCCTAATTTCTATTCATATCAGGGCATACACATTCTTCTACAAGTTCACAAACAATTCATCATTGTTAAAAAATCATAGCCTAAAACAGAGTGGCATTTGTAATCAACCAACATATTCAAAATTTCTCTTTTTTCCTAACACAAAAACAAAAAGACTAATGCTGAAAAAAAATATAAAAAATCCAATCGATACTCCCTAACCAAATCACGTGGAAGATTAGTGAGTCCTGCTAACATCTTAACGATTACAGTTGTATCGCGTTAGCTTTTCTTCGATTAGTATATCACGTCAACTAAAAAAGAGATCAGCTCAATACACAAAACTCTCGTTATTATGGGATATAAAAAGAGTTAAATATACGTAGTCTTGCTACTCCAAAGCCTTCCCTCTTTGTATATCACGTTAACTGTTGAAAAGAATTTGGTAAAGAGAGAGTGAGAAAATAGTGTTGTTTTAAATCATAATGCAACAACAATAAATGGGGTGAAAATTATGAACATGGAGATCTTTGAAATAGTGGGCCTATGGTAAGCCTTAGTTGGGAGTTTGGGCCTCAACCGAGGGCATGGAAGTTAGAGCCCACTTTGGATGGTGAGCCCATTTAACTTGAATCCAAATCCAATTATTTGAATTTGGTTTGGTTATATTTGAATCTGATACACGACAGTTTAATTAAGTGATAATGAAATTTTAGATATAAAATTGAGCGTTAAATTTGTTATTCACAAGTTATATGGGTCAGCAAAAACAAAACACGCAAGTAAATAAGTCGACATGACACGACACGATTAGTTAAACAAATTGAGTTAGGGTTAATTAGTGATCAACACGGGTAAGCACAAACATAACACGCAAGTAAATAAGTCGACATGACACGACACGATTAGTTAAACAAATTGAGTTAAGGTTAATTAGTGATCAACACGAATCTCAAATGACACGACATAATTGTCATACCTAAATCACAACTATTTCTTGAGACTCAAACCCACGTGCCTTGTTTGGGTGACACGATTACATTCCACGTTTTATCCCTTTTTGATCTCGCCAAAACTTATCTAATATTACAATAACGCGCAAAATTAATCTAATTTCTTTTTATTTTGATCTAAAAGTATAAAATTTATTCTAATTTTTTTCTGATAAAAAACATAATCTTCTTTGCACGACCCCCAATATCAAATAATTTAACCAACACATTCGTCAATGACAACTAATCTCACTAATCCACACTTTTCTATTTCTTCTCTCTCCTAAATTTCTTATTTTCTCAGTTTTATTTCATTTTAAATTGCATAATAAAAAAATAATTATTATTATTTAAAATATAAATATTATATGATCACTGTTCGATTTTTTGTATAAAAAATGTCTTTTGACTCAGAGTTATTGCTAGTTTAAAATATCGCGTCTTAAAATTTTTAATCTTTCTAGTTTTTTAATTCATTGCCATGTCATTTGATTATTTGTTTCCAAAAAAAATATATTGTTGTTGTCAAAATTGATTTGTAGATTATAGTTATGACTGTGCCTCTCAACGAATTGGGTTTTGATTAATTTGAATTCGATTTTCAAAGTTTGACTTGAATCCAAAATCCGATAATCCGCTGGATTTTATTTTTATAACTCATATCCGAATTCGATAACAATTCAAAATTTGATTCGATCGGAATAACTTAATTAACTAAATTTTAACAAATTATAACTAAATTTTTTAAAATAATCACTTAATTTTTTTAATATATATATATATGGGTTAATTGCACTAGAGGTTCCCAAATTATCAAATTTGTTTCAGTTTAATCTCCAATATTTTAATTGCATCATTTTAGTTCCTGAAGTATTGAATATATTTCTATGTAGTCCCTCAAGTTAACAACATTCAAATTGCTAATACTTTTTTTTATCATAAACTTGTTATGTGATACTTGAATTTGTACAAAAAATAATTTGGGTAGCTTTTGATTAAAAAAATGTGTAATATGGATAGCTATTGACTAAAATTTAGATAACTCATGATCTAAACTATGTAATTTGAATAGCTCTTTGACAAAAGTTTAGTCAAGAGTTATTCAAATTATTTTTTTATCATTATATTGGGGACAAAAATGAGACAAATCCCATATTTTGGGGACATCCAATATAATTAATCCTATATAAAAACACTAATACTATTGGAACATAATTTAGTGAAATAAATTTTGGAACTTAATACATTATAATCATTAGATTGATAATGTTGAGACCAGTGATACTTTAATATTGAGACCCACTAACAATCTAATGGCTACAATCATTGAGTTCCCAAATTGTGTCGTAATATTATTGCTCATATAAAAATTTATAAATAATTCAGATCAGATTATAAACAAATCAAATATAAGGTATATCCAAATTCAAAATCGTGGAATACAAGATATCAAATTTGAATTCGAGTTATCTAAATAGTATTAATCTATATATGATTAATTAAATTCGAATCAGATCCATTGACAAGCCTAATTGTAATGTTATAATGTGAACTCAGAAAAAAAAAAACTGTACCTTGTCTGAATTAACTTCTTCACCTATCAAATGGGGAAAAAATGTCAATTTTTGACAGCAAAAACATTCTAGAAATTCCCTTCTTTTCAATTTATTCAACATTTTAATGGAATTATTTATAGCAGGGGTTTTTAATCAGCCAATATGACTATTTTAAGTGAATGAGTTGATACGCGGTTTGAAAAATCTATTGTCTGACCCAAATTTACTTGTTATTTCGAATCAAACTAGGAAAAAAAAAAGAACATTCCAAAAGAGATTGCCATTAGAGCTCGTGACTATGCCAAATGTTGATTTATACCCGTGACACCCAATTAGGAAATTATTATTCAAAGGACCGGATCAAGAGTTTTATTTATTTTTAGAAAGAGAGGGAAAAACTTATGTAGAGCAACTTAGACCAACATCGTGAAATACATTAACACGTGTAAAAGATTTCATGATATACAAGCATGCTCCATTCTAAAATAAAAATAAACAAATATATATTTATAATATAAAACAGAGTAGACTTTAATAAATTTATTCGACGATTTCAAATAGACTCATTCAGCAGCCACCAAAATCTCTCTTAAAATCATTCACATTGCATCGTGCCTTTAAGCACGGATTATCCCTAATATATATATAAATGTACACACATAAACAAATGAAACAATTCCTTTTTCATTGCGCCAAGATGTTGGTACAAAAATGGCAAATAAAAAAAAGTAGCAGGTGGTTGAAGTCGACAATTTATATTAGTAACATAAAACCTAAAAGCTCCATGTGAACAATAAATATATTTAATTTTTCAAAAATCTCGGGCGAGGAGGATCGGTAGTTCCCCCTTGGCCATAAGTTAGTTCCGTCACTATTTAGGATATACCCAAGCAGAGAAGAAGAGTCGATGTTGTTTCTAAGATTAGAGTGTCATAACGTTGACATTGTTAAATTATTTTCAATCAAAATTTTGTGTATTGGGCACGATCTTTCTTTCGAATATTAACATAGAATACTAGTGGTTGGCCAATTCAAGCATACAAGTCAACATGCAACCTATCCCCATTTGAATTGAAGCACCCAAAAAGGAGTAAAAATGATAATATTATAACATTCCCAATCTCTTCATCAACCTCCCCCAATTCTAATGTCATCAATCAGCAACTTTCTATTATCCATTCTAAACTGCTCCTAATACAATTTGCTGGCCATTTTGACAAATTTGAGGTGTCTGGTCATCACCAAATTCAATTATCCACAAAAAAAGGGAATCTCCATCAACTATTACCATAAGATTTTCAGTCTCATTGTTCACTAAATCAATTTTTGAGATGTTGATGAGAGAAAATTTTAACGCATACATCATTTTTCTTTTTTCCTTCTTGTTTATATTAGAAATTGATTTGATTTGTTTGAAATTTGATATCCCATCGCCTCACGCGTGTATAAATCGATAAAACACTATTACAATGAATAATTAAATATTATAACAAAAGTGTTGTAAAACTAAATAAATATAGAGAATAAAATTGTAAAGAGACAAGAGAATATAAAAATGCTAGGGGTCTGTTTGATTAGGAAAAAAAATAATGATAAAAAGTAAAAGTAGTAGAAAATGAACTGAAATAAAGGAAAAATAAAAAAATATATATTTTCTTTCATGTATTTAGTTAGCATGAAATATATACAAACAATTTTTTAAAAATTTTCTTTCTATAGTTTAAAAAGCATGAAATTTTAAAAAAAAATTTGTTTAAATATCAATATTACCCTTATTTATATCCAATAAATAATGACCAAGGGGAGGAAAGATGGGTAAAGTGGGAAACTAGATATGTATATTCAACTTTTCCAGGAAAAAAATTTCTTAATGTACTATAAATCTTTTTTTATAGGTCTCTAAACATAATGATCATCGAATATAATATTAAATATGATATATCAATGAGTAGAGGGTTATAGGGTAATGCATTAGCATCCACTAATTCTTATTTATTTAGGGTACTAATTAAAGAACAATGTTATGTAACCCAAATTTGAATCTCAAATGAAAAGAAATCATTGGATCAGTACGTCCTATTTAAAAAGGTCGATGAGACTCACTCATGTAATGGTCCTTCTTCATTTAGGATGCAAATTTGAGTTACAGATATGAGTTACATAGTATTTCTTTTAATTAAAAGGTTATGAATCATCAATTTTATTGCCATATTATTGTAATATTTATAACAAATAAAAAAAACACCCACAAACAGATGAGTGAAAATAAGCCCACAAGAAAGGTCATAAAAACCCACAAAAAAAATGGGGCATAGAAGTCAATTTTTGGCTATGAGAAGGAACGATTAATTGACTTCTCATTTGATAGAATCTTGAAAAAGTTAAGGGTTGTCAAACCAATTATGTCTAATTGGTTTAATTTTGGATTGATTGTATTAGAAGCCCTCAAAGTATAAGATTTGTCTCATTTTGATCTCTAATATTTTAAATGAATTATTTTGGTCCTTGAAGTATTAAATATGTTTTTATGTGATCTCTCAAACAGACAATATTCAAATTGCTAACATTTTTTTGTTATAAAATTGTCACAAAATATCTAAATATGGACAAAAAATAATTTGGATAATTTTTGACCAAATTTCTAGCCAAAATTTGATCAAAAAGCTACGTAAATTACACAGTTGTGATAATAAATTATCCAAATTTTGGTCAAGAGCTAACCATATTATTTTTTTACTCATATTTATGTACCACGTAATAAGTTTAGGATATCGTTAGCAATTTAGATATTGTCTGCTTAAGAGACCACATAGAAACATATTCAATATTTTATGAATAAAAAATGATGCAATTAAAATATTGTGTATCAAAATGAAACAAATCTCATACTTTAAGTATCTTCCGTGCAATTAACCCTTTAATATTTCTTGTTGATTATTAATTTTGATCTGAAGTCAAAAAAGTAAAAAAGTGAGATGATAAAAATGAAGACTAATGTTATTTAAATTTAAAATTTAACCTAGTTTATTGATTTATTGATGAAATTTCAGTAGAATTATTGGATCAATAACAAGTTTTAACATTTGATGGAACCTACAATCAATCCAAGAACTATAGTGAATTATGTCAACAAATTAGGTCAATATGTCGTCAACCAACCAAGACCCATGGTTTTTTTTATAACTTCTTAAATCTTAGGATACAAAAAGCATTTTCATAAAACTTTGCGGGGTGTTATTATAATTTACTAAAGTTAAAACTGAAAAGATTGAATGCATTCCACCACAATGAATGTGACATTAATCTCCCACCTCCCACCAAAAAAAGTGAACCTGGCATTAATGAGAACAAAAAGCAGGCAACCAAATCAACACACCCAACTCAACCGACCAACACCCACGTAGTAGTTAGCACATTATCTATCTAAAACAAATATGCCTTTATTTTTACACTTTATTTATATTATATTATAAAAAGTAAATAATATCGTACAAAAAATAATAATTTAATAAGGATAAATTAGATTAAAAGATAATGAGTTACGAATCAATAGGGTCAAATTAGTTTCGATCTAGAAAATTGGAGATTGATTGTAACTTTTTAAAATCGATAGAAATTTTTTGTGTTGATTTCAAATTTTTATATTTAGTTGAGTTGTAATTTTGAGTTCGTTTAATTGTAACTTGGTCTTATTGAATTACCAACAAATTAGTGTGGTATAGTGACACTTAGTGCCTCCTTAGGAGTTTTGGAGTTTAAGGCCGGTAAGTATTATACCCCAAGTTCAATTCACGGGATAGCATACATGTCTTACTTACTGAGCAACGTCTGCAAGAATTTCCATAATTGGTAAGAGCTCAAACATTCAGTTGAAATTGAATATTTAATCGCTCTTTATACCTCTTATTGATTAGCAAAAAAGGAAGAATCTTGTTGAATCTCTAGCATACATTTTTCACAAGACTCACGCCTAGACTTCCGCCATTGATGCATGTCAATTACATGAGACACATTTCCTTTAGAACACCGAATAATGTTGACTTTCTTTAGCCTTTCAAGCTCCATAGTCTTCTCGTGTGGCCCGTGTGGTTATAATTTAGAACAGTTTTATTGTAATCTAATATTAATAGAGTAATGTTATATATACTTAAAAATTAGACTTGATAATTACAGTCATTAATTTCACTGTGAGTCTCAACATTTATTAAGACTCACTACCTAATCAATGATTGTGATTATCAAATTTAACTTAAAGCAATTGAATTGGAAGTAGTTCACCTGTCTAAATCCTCTAAAAATGGCTTTATGTGAGACTAAGGACTTGAATAAGACTTTAGAAAGGAAGCATATTGGCGAAATAGACGAGAAGGGAGGAGTGGTGAACAACTGGTAACGACTACTGGATAGGCGAAAGTACTAAGCCTAGAATCACTTTCAATAGCAAAAAAAAGTGCAAAAGTTCTGATATAAGAGACTACAAGAAAGATACTTAATAACCTAATATATTATATTACTAGTTATTTTTCATATCTGAAGGCACGGAATAATAAAAAAAAAGTTGTCAATAATAAACATATTTGTATTTACATCCAAAATTAAATTATAAAAATAGAGGAAAGATAAAAGAATTTAATCACTGATTGTAGTGAAGGCGAGCTGTTGTAGTGGAAAACAATGATGGTTGCGATGGACGACGACGATTAGTTGTAATAGTGGCAATGGTGATGGTGGCCGTGGGGCGGTAAGGGTGGTGGTGAGACAATGGCGATGGTGGTAAGGTGGCGGTAGTAGTGGTGGTGGTGGGGCAGTGGTCTGGGTGGTAGTGGTGGTGGTAGTTGTGGTGGTGGGGTGATGTTGATGGTGGTAGTTGTGATGGTGGTGGGGCAATGGGGGTGGTAGTGGTAGTGGTGAGACAGTTCTAAACACTATTTTGTAAAAAAATACCTTATGAAAAATTATAAGTTCTAGAAGCATTTTTAAAAGATTACTCCAAATACACCTTTAAGAGTCTATTTTCTCTATTAAATTTAGGGTACTAATATTAGACATGAGATTAATTTTAAAATAAAATTTTAAAAAAACTCAACCGCGAAAAATAAAAATTATTTTGTATATCTTTTAAAATTTAAATTGTATTATGATTTATTATATAGATTTCTATGTTTGATAAGTAGTGGATCTCGACATTAAATAGAATTTACTATCAATCAAATGACATAAACGTATTAAATCCCCAAACTAAATTAAAATAGTATTGATACACATTCGTCACATTCTATAAAAGTTAAATAGGCCAATATCACTTTGCACCTTAAAAGATTTTTAGGTTAAAATTCTCAAATTGTACCTTCAATTATATAAAATAAAAGTAACAATATAGTCTATCTTAATAAAATTGAGTATAAATTTTCGTGTATGATAGTTAAAAGAGAGTAATATACAAATAATTGAACAAAAAAATTGAAAAATATAAGACTAAAATGCAAAAAATTATTAGATAAAGCAATAGATTTTTTCTTTTAGACCACATTGTTATTTTTTGATATGTTTGAAGCGAAATTTTAAATTTTTAATCTTTCAGGATGTAAATTGAGAATCTGAATATATTTAAGGGTGCAAAGTATTATTCACCAAGTTAAAAAAAACAAAAAAAAATCTATGAAAGTATAAAGAAATCGCATTCATGGAAATAATTAGTTGGGTTATTATCAAGATAATTTAACTTTATTCTAAAAGGAGTTTGGGTCCTACAAAATGGAGAAGCCTTTTAATGTATGATAGGTAAATTTTGAGTAATATACAAATAATTGTGCATAAAATAAAAAATATAATACAAACAAAAAAAAATCAAATAGAGCAATAAATTTTGTGATTTGAATCACATTGTTATCTTTTTGTATGTTTGGGGTACAGTTTGAAAATTTTAATCTTTCAAGATGTAACTTGATAATTTGAATATTTTTCATGTATGCACTTGTGTCATTCACCCAATTTTAAAAAAACACACACACACACATCTACTAAAGTGAAAAGAAATCGCATTATTGGAAATAATTAATTTAACTTTATTGTGAAAAGGGTTTGGGTCTTATTAGGCCTGTCGGGTCTACTCTTAGTGAGTTCTTCGGTTATTAATTCATATCTAATGAGTCGTGTTATATCGGGTTCGTATCATGGATGAACCTTGTATAACCACCAATAGATTTTTGATTTAATGATACTCCTTGTCTTGTAAAAATTTTGTTTTCTTAAGATCAAGGGTTCAAATCTCCTTTTTCCCTCCCAAAAAAAAAAAAAATCTTGTATAACCGATATATAAACAAGTCGTGACGTTTATTTCTTTTAATTGGTTTCACTCATACCTAATTTGTTTATTGATCGTATCATATCGAGTTCACTCGTTTAGGAAACGGGTAACTTAAAAAACACTTAAACCCTCTAATTTTATATCATATTCGCATCATATTAACAAATCGTGTCTTATTTTAACAACCATAAGTTCTACAACATGGAGAAACGTTTTTGTTTTTTTTTTGTATAATCACTTACACACCTGGACCTACCAGTCTAATGTGAATTTCAAACCCTCCAATTACATTTTCTTCTTGGTGTGTTTAATCAGGGCTGCTATTTTAGCAACGGCAGAAAACATTAAAAATTGCCGTGTTATTCATAAAACGCATGATTTTTGTTTCAATTGTGAAAAATGGCATATGCACATTTGCCGTTTCTAATGGCATTTGAGATTTTATCTTTCATGGGTGATCATCACGCGTTTCAAAATGAGAGTGTAATAAGGCCTTCCTCGTGTGAAACAATGTTTCCTTTTTTTTTTGGTACATGAAACAATGTTTCCAGAAACCAAATCAACTACAAAGACTTTTCACTGCTTAACATCACCCTCCGGGGTCGGTTCTGGTTGGCCGTTTCGTCTTCATGTCAAAAAAGTCAACCTCCCCAGGTAGGAATCAGTAATAAAATAAAAGCAATACCAAATGCCACAATACATATCCACACCCTGTTTTACATCTATATATATATATATTCACATTCATATTCCGGAAAAAATATTCCTTACAACAGCTACACCATGTATCACGCTGACATGATTTATCTTACTGAAAAATACTATGTATGTAACTCAAATTTGTACATCAAATGAAAAGGATCATTGAATCAGTGAGTCCCATTTAAAAAAATTGATGAACCCTACTCATCCCATGGTCCTTTTATTTAGAATACAAATTTGAGTTCCGTAGTATGAGTATTTCTCTTTCCTTGGTAACCTTCTTCCACCACCCACCCACCCCAAAAAAAAAAACAAAAAAACACCCCTGAAGGTTTATTTATATACTCACATTCAAAACCTTCCTCCTCCCCACATAGATGTTCACATTCACATTCAAAAACTTCTTCCTCCCAACACCAACCCCTCCCCCAAGGTTTACATATAAATTCACATTCATATTCAGGACCTTCTTCCACCCCTTACTGCTTTTGAAACCACTACCAGGTTCGGTCCACCATGAAGCTTAACCACATGTGCTTCATTTTACCAGCAGAATCTGTTGAGATGGAGATGGTGGATCACAAGCAAGAGGTCCAAGACCATAGGCAAGCTAAGAAAGATTCATCTGAACGCCATTGTGGGGCTCGGATTCTTGGTTTCCTTAGTGAATTACTTCAGGGGTTCTTTGACTCAAAATGGGTGAGTTTTTGTCACCAAGAAGAACTGAAAAAACAACCCTCAGGCTTGTTCCAGGACATGGAAGGAGTCCAATTCTCAGAAAAGATTGGTGGCGACAATCCGAGGATATTCAGCTATGCTGAGCTCTACATAGGATCAAAGGGATTTTGTGAGGATGAAGTTCTTGGCAGTGGAGGGTTTGGGAAAGTGTACAGAGCAGTTTTACCTAGTGATGGAACAGTGGTTGCCGTGAAATGCTTGGCAGAGAGAGGAGAGCGGTTTGAGAAGACATTTGCGGCTGAGTTGGTGGCAGTGGCTCATCTCCGCCACCGGAACCTTGTCCGCCTCCGTGGATGGTGTGTTCATGAAGATCAGTTGCTTCTTGTCTATGACTACATGCCCAATCGGAGTCTTGATAGAATACTCTTCAAAAGACCAGAAAATATGGCGTCAACTACTCTTACTTGGGAGCGTCGAAGAAAGATTGTTAAAGGGTTGGCAGCTGCGTTGGTCTATCTCCATGAACAGTTGGAGACTCAAATCATACACCGAGATGTGAAGACGAGCAACGTGATGCTTGACTCTCACTATAACGCGCGGCTTGGTGATTTTGGCCTGGCTAGGTGGCTCGAACACGAACTTGAGTACCAAATTAGGACACCATCAATGAGGAATCACCAGTTTCGGTTAGCAGACACGACCAGAATTGGTGGAACAATTGGGTATCTACCACCGGAAAGCTTCCAAAAGCGAAGCATTGCCACTTCAAAATCTGATGTTTTCAGCTTTGGGATTGTGGTTCTAGAGGTTGTGTCAGGACGAAGAGCGGTGGACCTCACATACTCAGATGACCAGATCATTTTGCTTGATTGGATCAGAAGGCTTTCTGATGATGGGAGGCTTTTACAAGCAGGGGATACTAGGCTTCCAGATGGGTCTTACAAGCTTTCTGATATGGAACGGTTTGTTCATCTCGGTCTTCTCTGCACGCTTCAGGACCCACAATCCCGGCCTAACATGAAATGGGTTGTAGAAGCACTTTCTGGAAATATTCATGGCAAATTTCCGGATCTCCCATCATTTAAATCCCACCCGCAATACATTTCTTTGTCTTCCCCAACCAATAGTAGCACTAGCAACACAACCAACACGAGGTCCACCACCATCATCACCGCCAGCACCACCACCACAGCAGCTGCGTCCAATTCATCAGTCTTTTTCACTGCCACGGGAGAAACCATATATGCAAGTGCTGAAAGCGAAAATAGTGATGTCAGCTCTTCAAACAACAACCACCGCTATTCAGACAACAGCTACCGTCGATCAAACATTTTCCCTATGGTTGACACTCCGCATGAAATAGCCTTTAAGGAAATCATTTCTGCCACAAACAATTTCTCAGATTCTCGGAGAGTAGCAGAGCTAGACTTTGCAACTGCCTACCATGGCTTCCTTGAAAACCGCCACCACGTCCTGGTTAAGAGGCTAGGTATGAAGACCTGCCCTGCATTGCGGATGCGTTTCTCCAATGAACTTCAGAACTTAGGCAGGCTCCGCCACCGAAATCTGGTACAGCTCCGTGGATGGTGCACTGAGCAAGGTGAGATGCTAGTCATCTATGATTACTTGGCAAATCGTCTCCTAAGTCATCTCCTCTTCCATCATGATCAGAAGAACTGGCAATCCATGCTTAGCTGGCGCCATCGATACAACATAATCAAATCGCTTGCTTCTGCTGTTCAATATCTCCATGAGGAATGGGATGAGCAAGTTATTCACAGAAATATTACCTCATCTGCCATTATTGTCGATCCAGACATGAACCCAAGGCTCACTTCCTTTGCCCTTGCAGAATTCTTGACACGAAACGAACATGGCCATCACGTAGTTATTGACAAAAGTAAATCAGTTCGTGGAATTTTTGGTTACATGTCACCAGAGTATATGCAATCTGGTGAAGCAACGACAATGGCAGACGTATATAGCTTTGGTGTAGTGGTGCTAGAGGTGGTCAGTGGACAGATGGCTGTTGATTTTCGGCGGCCTGAGGTGCTTTTGGTGAAGAGAGTCCATGAATTCGAAGCACGAAAAAGGCCTTACAAGGAATTGGTAGATTGGAGGTTGGATGGAGAGTATGATCACAATGAAATGGTGAGGCTAATGAAAGTAGGAATGGCATGCATACGCACCAACTCAGAATTACGACCAAGCATGAGGCAGATTGTCAGCATACTCGACGGTTATGACAGATGCTTCATGGAAGAAGGACAAAAGAAGGAGAGGAGAGAAGATTGGAAACAAAGAAATGCTTCTTCTTTGTCAGTGATAAAGAGAATTCAAGCTCTAGGAATACAATGAAACTCACCAATGTAAAATGACAATGGCCTATAGGTAGCTAATGTACACTGGACTTCTTCAAATGACCCAAGGTTGCTTCTTATATTAGATAGTCCTTAGTTTTTTCTGTTTCCTTCTTGGGAGTCTGTAAACTGTTTAGGTTCTTGGAGTAATTAGCAAGAGAGAAGTATGCCTTGTGATGTATCTTTCTAGCGATTAGTAAAGTTATGGGTGTATCCATATTTTCAAGTCCATGAACAGAAGTTTCAGTAGTATATATGGAAGAAGAACAAAGTGGTAAAAATAACTTAACATTAACAAATCAAGTTGCTAAATATGACATATATCATCAACATTATAAACATGACACAATGCCAACTCTTAAAAATAAACTGCTGGATATACATACAACTGTATCAATCTGACCTCAACTCAGATGTTTTCCTTCCTTAGCTCTCTGTGCTCTGCTTAATGTCCTTCCACAGGAATTTCATCATCTGTATCAACCCCGACCCAATCAATCAAAGCAAAGAGGAATTCCCTGAAGCTGACCTTTCCGTTCCTGTCCCAGTCCATTTCTTCTGCATTTAATTGCAAGGAGCACCAAGTGAGGGCTAAAAGAGCTATTGCATAAAATACAACTACAAAATTAGTTAGAAACAGTGTGGCAAGTGAAGGTAATCCTGAATCGACTTCTTGTGATATGTGCAGGGGATTTCTCCCGAGGAGAAGCCTCGTTCAATGCCTTCATCATGTCTTTCTTGTTCAGCTTTCCATCACCATTTTTATCGAGAAACAAGAATGCTTCAATGATAGCATCAAAAGTGGCTTCAAGCTGCGGTGAACCCATCTTTGATGTCTGAAACAAATCCGAATGTCACCAAAAAAAGATGAGCATGTTTTACTTAACAAGTCAATTAAATAGAAATAAGAATATTAAGATTGTTGTAGATACAGAGTGGGAAGTCGTTGAAGTATCCACTAGGATATAAACAAGACAAAGAAGAACAATAAACTCATTAAACTGTATCCCAGCGCTCCCATCCATGTCACAGGAAAAGAAAAGATCATCAATTTCCTTTTGTGTAAGCTGAACTTGCAATTTCTTTAAGCATTTGTTGAGTTCCTCATGGTCAATAATTCCATTAGAATCTTCATCTGGATAGAAGCAAATCACAAAGAGAGACAGACATAAAGAGGGTAGTAAGCAGTTTGCAGTATCATCCATACCGACATTTTGGAGGACTTGAAAGATTAACTAACAAAAAGTAACCTCTCTTGAACTCACCATACTGTTCAAAAACACCTCTAATCTCTTTCAATTGCTCTTTGAACTGGGGGAACCTCAAGATTATGCTATTGACTGATCTGAAATTGCTATGTCCAGAAGCACTTTTCTTTACCTCAATAATTTTCCTTTCAAGCTTACTGTCTAATCTCATATACTTGTTTGGTGAATTACAACAACAGAGCATGCCTTCAAGTTTGTTGGGCAATGACTTCAGAGCAGAGCACAGGTCGGATTTGCCTTCAAAGTAACATGCCAGAAGAAACCAAATTTAAGCTCACTAAATAAGATCAAACTTAATTTACGATTTAAGTATCTCATCTCTTGTCCTAGTTATTTGATTAATTACTTTCCCAAGTCAATAACTCTAGCCAAATGGTATAACACATCGATGCACTTCTCTAACTCAAAATTAAGAATAGGAGTGCAAGCAATTATTTAAGTTCTGATGTTCTCTTTATGATTCTTGGATGTGTTTTTTTGTCAAAACTTTGGTAATGGTTAGTTCCGATCCCAAAACTGCTTCTGCAAGGTTGAAGGAAAACAAGCCTCAAGTTTTTATAAAATGTTGAGTGCATAGTTTGAGTGGTGGCAAAGAGCTATGTAAGGAGACATTATCTGATGTACCAAGGAAAAGAGAGGAAGAAAGACGCATTCTTTATGCATTTTAATCCTACATGATAGCCTCAAACTCTCCTTTTTCACTAGTTGTATTGCTCTTTCTTCTCATGTATTTCTCTGTGAATTTAAGCTTGCAACCCCAACAAATTTTCAATCGGAGGCCTGCCCTTCCAATCATTTCTCTTCCTACCCCAATTGATTTTCCTTCACAAAGAGAACTGAAAATTTGATCCTGATCTAGGAATCTTGCTGACTTAAACCCTTGTTCTGATCCGTGCAAACATGTTAATCATCCTTCAAAATATTTTCAAGAATTAAGTCCAATGGTTACACCGATCACAATTGAATAACTAGTCAAAGAAAATAACCATCCAACCTAGTATACCATTTGGTACCACAGCATCAGCCTATATTGAACTTCTCTGCACTTGGAAAGCTTCATGTTCTACTGATACCTTCTGTTTCTATTACATAATACAAAAGGTTGCATCCACAACCTTTTCAACAGACAAATTTCTCATGTAGGCAGTTGCGGATGCAACAAAAATTTGTTGTAGAAAGAGGCCTTCCCTTAATTTTATTTGTTGTATGGTTGTTCTCAAATCAAATGTGCTTCACTATTCTGATGAAAAGATATTTGTTTGGCATTTTGGTAGGTGAGTATGAATTTTGACTTCTTGTTTATGCAGCTCGAGATTTCCAGTATATTCCTAAGAAGATTGTATCAGATATAAGGAATTGAAAGCATTCATACCTCCATCCTAATAGATCCTATTAGGTTACTAGGTGGTCGAATGAATGGCAACTAACCCGGTATACAGAATGAACTGTTCATAACACTTTGATTAACTCAAACTATCTCAAAAAAGAGATCCCCAAGTTTAACAGCACCAAAACCTTAATGCATCCAAACCGTCTCAGTACCCAATTTCAAGTTTGTAAACTTGAACCAGAAAAATAATCAATCCAATGTTTGACTTTGAAGGTTATCTATCTGTACTCCTAGTTTATCTCAGTTTGAATTTTTTCCTCTCCTTGTAACTTATTTGTGTTAAATCATTAATATTGATTCAAACCCCAAAGGTCAAACTGAATTTGACAAGCAATTGAAACACAAAACAGCTGTATCTATATTTCAGCCACGACTTCCTAGTTTGAAACACCATGCCATGCAGTAATCCATAAAATCTGCTGAAACACCATGCCATGCAGTAACACATAAAATCAAGCTTAAGGATTGCTAATTTGGGAGTGGGTGGATCAAAATTTTGTTATGAAATGGTCAAAACAGCCGAAACATTTTCATTTTTAAAGAGATCAAAATAAATCGAAATTTCAATGTTTTAAGGTATTTTGCAATATTTCGAAATATTTCAAGATGTTTCTAATTTTGTAATATTTTGGTACGTGTGTCGGAATATTTTAGAAATAAATTCTTAAATTTTGTATCCGTTTTCATTCTATTTACAAAACAATTTTTTTTTTTGTTTCTTAGGCGAAGAAATAATTCACCCAAAAGATATTTTGATCATTAGTTCCAAGATCACATCAATGAATTACTTAAAAAACAGATTACACATAAGACTCTTCAAGCAGTCAGCAACCTACTTCTGTTATATATACAAACTTAGAAAGGAATCCAAGAGAAACATCATGAACTGTATTAATCACACAGACCTCTACAGATGATTGTTTACACTTCCATCATTAAGTGATAGTACTGGAGCTACACAGATAATGCAACCCACAATTTAATCGCAAAAAAAAAAACCAAGAATAGAGCTACTGAGGGGATAAGATGCACAGGAAAAAAAGACTTACCCAATGAAGGTTTCATGGCTTCGGGAGTGAGAAAGGACTAAATAGAGAGATGGTTGTTTAGTTATATGCCGTACAGTATATGAATGCATAAGTGTAGCATTGCGTAAAGGAGAGGAAAAGTTAAAGTGGGAAGAGAACGGGGTTCAGGCAAATTGGAGTGGAAATGCCATTATAAGTTTGAATACAAGTTTCTCTTTCTTTCCCAAGTGGAGATGCCATGATAGCTTTTGACTACAAGTCCTCACTCCTCCGGGGGCCCTCTTCTCTCTCTAAGATTAATGTTACACCGATTAAATTTTCGATCTAAATGACATGATAATTGATTATTTGTAATTTATATCGGGGTCAAATGACATCACAACAATCAAAAAAGTCCAAGTCAACTGTCATGTTATTTAGGTTTTAAATTTAATCATAAAATTTGGTCAGTTTAAAATTACTGTTTAATAAAGTGACTTTAATAGAACTATTGAAGTAGTAGTGAGTTTTAATGTTAAATATAATTTATAATTAATTTAATGGTTATACATTATTAGATTTTTAAATTAAATCCTTAAATTAGATTCAAGTAACATTTTTCGTAACTAAATAAATAACTCTCCACTTTTCTTCCATATAAATTCAAGTGGAGTTCAACTTATTCATTTAAAGTTTTATTATTAGTTGATAATACTATGTCATCAATGGTGATATAGTATCATCGTAGGAGCAATACTATTGAGACCTAAAAATCTGACATAATTTACTGACCTAATTCACTGTAATCTTTAGATTAGTTGTAGACCCCATCAAACATTGAAATTTGGTGTTGATCAAATAATTCTTATTAAGTCACATCATTATGTCAGTAAATTAAGTCAAATTTTTAAGTCCAAATAACATTACTTTTCACGGTAGTATTCAATATTTACTCCACACGCACACCACATAACTCTACTGTAGAGTAAATATTGAATGTAGCAGTGATATTATATTATCATTGATGATACGATATTATTAATCAATAATAAAATTTCAAGTGAGTAAGGTGAACCCCACTTAAACTTACACGAAGGAGGAGTGAAAATTTATTTGTTTACATGACAAAATGATTATTAATTTTTGTAGATTTATTTATTTATTTATTTTAATATTATTGATAAGTGATACCACATCACATTATCATGTTTGGGATTCTATCTTCAATGGAGGGGGAGATTAAGAGATGAAAATTATAGATGCAAATCAAGATTAGTAGAAAATTTATATAAAATTAATGATTTTAAATTTTTGCTGTTAAAGCTTGTTTGAGTGATAAACAATTGGTCTTACCAAATCCTTCTAATAAATAGTTCAACATTAACTCCATTAAATATGATTTATAAAAGACACTAACAACCGATTGGACATATACTCTGCTATACAGGATTTGTTATGCATAAAATAAATATGGAAAAATTTCAGCAACAGCCCTTTTAGTTTATTATATCTTCAACGACGCCTTCTCTATTTTTTAAATCTTCAGTGACATCCTCTTTTAGATTAAATATGTTAATTAGAATATAATTTTACTAAATTACTTATGATATATTTTAAAAAAACTTCATCTACACCCTTTCTAGATAGGCATATCTTCAATGAAATCTCCTCTATTTTTTAAATTTTCTTACGTATTAAAATTTGATTCGAGTTAATTAAAATTTATTTTTTATGTATTAAAATTTAAGTCAATTTAAAATTATATATTTTTATGTATTAAAATTTGATCTAATTAAAATTCTATTGGAGGCTTAAATCAAATTTTAATCAACTCGCATTAAATTTTATCAACCCTATTTTTCATACATTAAGAAACAAAAATTTTAATTGACTCAAAAAATAAATTTTAATCAACTTGAATCAAATTTTAATAAATAAAAATACATAAATTTAAATCGGGGGCTAACAACTCAAGTAGAGCTCAAATTTTAATGCTTAAATTTTTTTTTAATAAGCTCAAATTATAATACGTAAAAACATAAAATTTAATCAGATTGAATCAAAGTTTAATTGACTTAAATTTTAATATGTAGAAAAAAAATTAATCAGCTCAAATTTTAATATGTTAAAAAATAAATTTAATCAGTTTGAATTTTAATCTAATTTTATGTAAAAAAAATTGTTTGAAATTTATGTAAGGACAATTTTGGTATTTGAGATCATTTATTTTTGTTATAAATTGCGGTTTAATGACAGAGGACGTCAGTGATGTTTAAATATAAACTAGAAGGAGTGTCAGTGATTTTTTTATAATAAAGGAGGTATCGTTGAAAATATGATAAATTAGAAGAGATGTGGTTGAAATTTTTTCAATAAATATAAGTTGAATAAATTTAGATAAAATATAATTTATTTAATTTAAAATTACAAAGGTACACAATCCATTGACATATTGTATGACAAACAATTTTTTTTTTTTTTGGTTCACCGATGAAGTATGTTCGGGTTAGGTTACATGTATCTCGACTAATTCACTTTTTAGTTCAGTTAAAGACAAGTTATCTACTTTGAAACTAAAGTATTTATGACAAAGTATTTATGACAGATAAAATCTTCATAATTTAATTTCAAAGAGTTACCAAAATTTAAAATCAGGGTGTCTTTTTATTACCACGTTTTTTTATCAGACTTCTTATTACCACTTGAGCAACTTGGGTTTGTACGGCAAACAATTTGCATGCAATTTTAATGCAAAAAACATACTGGGTCTAAATATTGGACATTGCTTGATGCTAATATGAGGCTTTAGCTTGTTGGCTCTTGATGGGCTTTTCCAATAACCCAATGAAGGCCCCGCCATCTCTCCCGAGAATAATGACTGGGTTTTTAAGTTGTGGGTACAATTTTTTAAATTCATTTGAGAAAAAATATATGAATTAATTATTTACTCTATTAAGTTTAATTTTAATAAAATATATTTTATTTAGGTACAAAATTCAAATAAAATCAAAACTATTTTACCTAAATACTTTCCCTTTAAATTATATATTCTTGATTGACAGTTATATTTTATCTCTATCTCTCTCTTTCCCCATCTCTCCACTATTTTCTCTCTATATTTATCATTGATAATTTATTTTCTTTTTAGATATGTAAAGATTTGATTTATTTTTTCATCTATTTCTCCTATTTTTTTTCTCTCTCTCTCCTCTTATCACTACAACAAAAATTATTTTTTTTGACGATTTTTTTTGCAAAGTTTTTTTTCGTAGCAAAAATGAACTTTCTGCGACGATTTAATAATTTTGTCACAAAAACTGATTTTGGCAAAATTTTTTGCGATTTAAAAAACGTCGCGAAAAGGTATTTTCCACCAAATTTTTTTTGGCACAAGAAAAATGGCGGGAGTTGATATTTTTTGCGACAAATTTGTTTGTCGCAGATAGTTTACTTCGTCATAAAAAAAATATTAAAAAATAAAAAATAAAAAAAAATTCAAAATATTTAATTCGCAACATTTAATATTATCGTCATCGAATATAAACTTTAATTAATATTAATTTGTGACGTTTTTAAATATTTTGTCTGGAGTATTTATTTTTTCGCGACGTTTTTATAAATTCGTCGCAGAATATAATTTTTTTATTAAATACCATTATTATTTCGCAACGTTTTAATATTCATCGAAAATTAGAATTTAATTTTCAATTAGAATTAAAATATTAATTGCGGCGTTTTTTTTTTTCGTCGCAAAAAATAAATTTTCTGCGACGATTTCATATTTTTGTCGCAAATAGTGTATTTGGCAATTTTTTTGCGACGATTTTAGAAAATGTCGTGAAAAGGTGATTCGCACCAAAAATTTTTGGCGCGAGAAAAGGACATGAATAGGTGTTTTTGCGCGACGTTTTTAGAAAGTCGTCACAGAATATAAATTTTATTTTATATTAAATAAAATTATTAATTATATTCAATTTTAAATTATAAATTAGAATTAAAATATGAATCGTGACCTTTTTTGATTCGTCGCAAAAAATTAATTTTTCACGACGATTTTATATTTTTGTCGCAAATAGTATATTTGACATTTTTTGCAACGTTTGTTAGAAAACGTCGTGAAAATGTGATTCCCACAAAAAAAAATTTTGCGTGAGAAAGGTCTGGAATAGGTATTTTTTTGCGACGTTTTTATAAATTCGTCGCAGAATATAATTTTTATTTTATATTAAATAAAATTATTATTATTTTTAAATTTTAAATTTGAATTAAAATATTAATTGCGACGTTTTTTTTTTGTCACAAAAAATGAACTTTGCGCGACGATTTTATATTTTTGTCGCAAATAGTTTATTTGGCAATTTTTTGCGATGTTTTTAGAAAACATTGCGAAATGGTGATTCCCACCAAAATTTATTGGGCATGTGGAGCAGTGAAGTTTATAACTACCTCATAATTTCCAGTACTTCATAATTTCTAATCAAGAGGTTAGATCAATTCAACTTACACAGATAAACAAACATGTTAAGATCTAGAACAATGTAAGTAACAAGTTCACTCCACTAATGAACCAGTTTGTACGCATCATTTCTTTGACAGCCGACTTGAATATGATCAATTGAAACTAAACTTTTGACTCTCAAATTTGATTTTCCGGGTAAGCATGCATTCTATTGCCTAACTTTAACGTTAACATGAACTATGTGAGTATTAAACATTGTTACAGCGCCTTGGAGTAAGTAAGGCATTACCTTACATCTACTCTAGCTTATAATATCCAGAGTCTAGTTATCATATCATTGAGACTTTTCTACTATAGTCCTCTCACAGTGGTTAGTTTTGTATCAGGATCAGTCCAGGATTCCTATTGCTCGGAGGAGGAAGGTTATGTGTGGTGGTCAGTTTGATTATGTAGATCCTGGATACTGTTGAGCTTGAAGATGATATTTCAATGCATGGAGTTGGACTACTGGACCGGTTCAAGTTTAAGAGACATTAAATATAATTAGAGATGGTTTAAATTCTCTTAAAGGATTAAAGTTATTTTTTCTATTTTTAGAACTTTTTGTTCTTTGATTCTTGTAATTCATTCTTTTTGGAAATAAAATTTTGTTTTCTTTTTTAAAAAGATGTTAAATGTATTAATTATGTTAGTTTTTATTGAACACAGGTATTATTGGTGTACAGGTGAAAAATTTTATTAAAAAATTATTATTTTATGTAAAATAAAAAAAATGAACTTTTTTGTGACGAAATAAAAATCGTCGCGAAAATTGCAGTACGCACCTTTTTGGCGACGATTTTTTTACGTCGCAAATATATTTATTCAATTATTTTTTAGTTTTTTAATTAAAAATATTATTTGCGACTGCTTTTTTACGTTGCAAAAAATTAATTAAATTATTATTTTTGAAAATTTTAATTTATGTAAAAATTATTCGCTACGCTTTTTTTATGTCGCCAAAAAATAAATTAAATTATTATATTTCCCATTTTTATTTATAACAATTTATTTGCGACGATTGATTTACGTCGCGAAAAATTAATTTAATTAATATTTTTAATATTTTTAATTTATGTAAAAATTATTCGCGACAATTTATTTACGTCGTGAAAAATTAATTTAATTAATATTTTTAACATTTTTTTATTTAAAAAATGTTTTTTCGACGATTTATTTATGTCGTGAAAAATTAATTTATTTAATATTTTTAACATTTTTTTATTTAAAAAATTTTTTGCGACAATTTATTTACGTTGCGAAAGCTGAATTTATTTAATATTTTTAACATTTGTTATTTAAAACATTTTTTGCGATGATTTATTTGCATCACAAAAAATTAATCAAATTATTATTTAATATTTTTATGCTGGGGAATAGGTTTTAGCTATGTTTTTTTTAACTTTTGGCGACGCTTTTTTTTCGTCGCAATTTTTTTTTTTTGCGATAAAATTAAATTTCCGTCGCAAAATACTTTATGCGACGAGGCTATTGCGACGAACACGCGACAAAAAAAAACGTCACAAAAAATAATTAGCGACAATTTGTTTACTTTTAGCGACGAAAAAAATCGTCGCAAAAAATGATTTTTGTTGTAGTGTATTTTTGTAACCATCTCTCTCCCTATTTTCTCTCTCTATTTATATCAACAATATAATTACACTAATCAATTACATCAATCAGTTATAATTATCTTATAATACACCAAATAGTTATTCATGCATTTTAATAAACCAAACAGTTACACCTAACTATTACACAAATTAATAACGCTAACTCAATTTATCATTCAGTTGTTTACATAAATTAATTAGTTGCACTATTTAGTATCGTGACATCGTTACACCAATCATTTATATCAAATTTAGTATGATAGTTAAGTCTTTTGTGTAATGATAAACCTAATTTGGTGTAACCATGTTGTGAGACTAAATGGTGTAACTCTTTGATTTATGTAAATAACAAAATGACAAATTAGGTTGGTGTTGTAATTTCGTATAATTGTTTAGTATAATTATTTGGTTTATTAGAATACATGAATAACTTGTTAGTATATTATAAGGTAATTGTAACTAATTGGTGTAATTGATTAGTGTAATTGTGTTGTGTAACATTGATATAAGGAGAGATAAAAAGGGAGAGAATAAGAAAATAAGGAGAGAGAGTGAGAGAGAGAGAGAGAAAAGGGGGAGAGACAGATGAAAAAATTAAATTAAATATTTACATATTTAAAAAAAATTATCAATATGAGAGACAGAGAGAGAAAATAGGGAAGAGATAACAAAAGAGTAATGGAGAGAGAGAAGGAGAGGGAGTAATCGAGTAATAAATACCCTTTTAGTCTTTTTCAAAAAAATGCATTCAAGGCCAAATAAGTTTCCTTAATGTAGTTTAGCTCAAATAAGTTTATATTTTTGTACCGGCTTCCAAATTACCTATAATGAAATATATTTCCTTTTGGTCCATGATCAAACTAGATTATGGACAAGGGAAAAGCAACAAGTAGAGCTAATAACCCCCAATTTGTGGAGGATTTTGAGTAAATATTGTTCAAAATTAGGTGTGGAACTAGTTCACAACTTCAAACACTTGCCAAATTAGATTTTGGAGTGAAAGAAGTAAGAAGTTCCAATCTAAGGACAACAATTTTGCAGAAATAAATCAAAGGTCAGCTCTGCTCCAGTTCACGCCTTCCAATACCCGACTAATGAGGACCAAACTAGATAATAACCATTTGTAACTTTGGGAGCAAAGGTGGGCTGCATTTTACCAATCAGAAAAAGTTAATAACTAGTATAATGGATAAGTTTTTTGTCATTCATATATTGCTTAATAGTCAGTTTGGTTTTATGCTTTTATTTTTTACTAGTTGATGCACACATGTATTGCATGTGGAACATATTGTATTTGAATAATATATTAAACTCTAAATCAATTTTTCCAAAACACATATCTTTAGTATGTATTCTCTTGTGTCTTTCATAAAAAAACCAAAAAAATAAACAACCAATGACCATGCTCTACAAGGAAACCCCACCCCACCGAAAAAAAAAAAAACAGCCTAAACTAATATTTGATAGAATATGTAGTGAAAAATAATGTGTTTCTGTGTTTTCATTCTTGTTTTTAAAGTTTTTTCTCATATGCTTCTTTGAAAGATAAAGAAAGAACATAAATTATAGTTAAGAGTAGTTTCCAATAGGAACTAAGGTAGCAAATAAGGAAGAAACTTAACTGACAACTGTCTAACACATAATATATGGCAATTGGATTCGTCTTATTATATATGACTTAACTTCACACCGGGGAGGGTGTTGCAATCAATATATGAAGACAACACCCCTTTTGTCGTCCACTCAATTTTTTCAAAGACTAATTGTATAAGTCTCCATCATGGTCACTACATTTGACACTAATAAATCCCCCATTAACATTAACATACTGTAAATGTTTATTGAATCGTATCATAATATAATGTTTCTCATTAAAAATGCGTTCATTAATTTCAATCAACTAACCCACTTATGTTCAGACATAACTTCTAAAACTTCAACAAACTTGTCCATTCATCGTTGGAAGTGTAATTTTGTTCATACATAACTTCTAAAACTTCAACAAACTTGCCCAATCATCGTTGGAAGTGCAACTTTTTTAACCTTATTTGCATTTTTCACATTTTTTAGCTTTCAAGCTTTTGAACACTTAAAACGAATTTAGGTCTCAATAACCAGATGCCTATGCAAAATGACCTAAAATTGACGAAATGATGGAACTTTAGTGTTCAACTCTAAATTCCATGCGGACATACTAAATATTGTAGCAAGAAGTGTGAACTATAGCTCTATACAAGCTAATTATAAATTGTGATAGAAACATAACATAATGGATGAGAAAATATTTTAGAAAAGAAAAACAATAACAGATTCATAAACATAAATAAAGCTCGCCATATCATTCATTAAATAGAACATTAAAATAAATATTTTATATATGCTTAGAGAAGGCAAGTAACTATGTGTTTTATTCTATGTAGACCATCCCCCTGCTCTTGACATGTTACTCAAGACCATCCCCTTGCTTTTGACATGTTACTCAAAGATCTCATAGAGTGACAGTTTGTTTGAAGGACAATGTCATATGTGTCTTCTTCTAGTTGCTCCAAATCAATTGCATCATCACCTGTTCTTCATATCTATTATGCAAGAAAGGTAAAGATGTCAGTGCGTTTGTGAGACAATCATATCTCAAGCCAATAGAGATTTAAGAAATTCAGCAGTATATGTCAATCTAACTGCCTAAAAGCATATGTTGAGGTAATTTAAAAAAATTACAGATAATATTGGAACTATTGTATCATAACATAATAACATAACTTTGTGTTCATATATTTCCCAATATTTTGCTAACTTTGTATTCATATACTTCCCAATTTTTTGCTCAATTGCTATCATCTCTTGTGACAGGGTTTAATGTCAAAACATTGCTAGCCAAGTAGGAGTCCAAGCAATAATCATATAAAAATATGTATTTCCAATCCAAAAGAGTCATAGGATTGAAACAGTCACATGATCGAAAAATACTGCTTTTTAGCCATCCTATTACAAGAATCAACTTTATTAAACAACCCTAAAACTTCCCCAACTTCACCTAACATGAAGGAACATACAACCCATAAAAAATTCAGCTACAAATTTAATTTTACTTTGATAAAGAAACAAAAATCACCACATGCAATGCTCAAGCATCTTAAATTATAATATTTGAATCACCAAATAGTCATTAGGAAAAATGCTACCCTTGCTGAAAATAATAGACAGATCTTGTGAATTCCTCATATGTCCAAATTTTCAAATTAAAAGCTATAGACGTAACACGAAGAAAGTTTATACCTACTCCTGCAGTCAATGGGCACAATCCAAATATCATTCCAACAAGTACGGTATAATGACAAGAAAAATAAAGGAAGGGATAGAGGAAAAAAAAAAGGATATGTAGAACTGCCTGAAAATAAAACAAACAAAGTTGAGAGAGATAAACTTTGTCATGAAGTTGAATGAAACAAAGAGCTCAGTAGAACATTCTTCAACTAAGACTGGATGCTCCATATTCCCCCCAAAAATGAATAGAAATAATATTACTTTTGTGGTACTGCTTTCAATGACTCACTCCTACCCATTTTTTTACCACCACTCCAACATTAACTGTAAAAAACACAACTGCTCTTTAAAAAGAATCAATAATGAAAGCTACAATTCTAGCAATACGTAATAATGTAAAAGATGTCATCAATCACTTTCTTCACTCTTTTACACTTGAAAGACCAATGTTCCATTCAACCATGGGCCAAACTATCCAACCTTGGGATTTTTCCAAGTGCTGCCATTCACGGCAAGGGAACCATCATTTGAAGGTGGAATTCTGTCATTTACCAACCACCTCCATCACACCAGTCTTGTACCACCTCTACCTTGTGGGACTTTTGCTCACATAGCTTGTAGAAATTGCTTATTAAGAAATTACTATATGATAGCTGAATTATTTTGAACACGAATCTTTTCTATTCACTTAAAAAAAAACTTTTTGACATGAACACAACTTTACGAAATCTTATTCTGATTGATCTTTCCGAGTTTGGATCAACTCTCATCCTACCTCAACCTTCACTTACTTCGATATTGCCTTTTGCAAGTAATGAAAATTTTGGTAAAATAGCACAAGAAATAGTAAAACCCGTACCATCAAGAAAAAAAAGCTCGCTGATGTTATTAATTCAACTTTGCTACAAGGTCTAAAACTTGGGTCTTAATGTCATCTCTACCATGATTTCCTTATTATGAATCTAATTTTCAAAATTGAAAGGGAAATTATGAATTTTTTTTCCTCTATGGTGTACTGACTGAAATATTAATTGTGTATAAGTCAACACTAATTCACAAAATCAAAAACTCACATAAAAAAAACTTGAATTTCAATCCAACCACAAAAAACAACTAAAGAACATTTTAAAAAAGAACCAACAATATACATCGAATGAGACACACCAACCTGAAGCATTGTAGCCTAGATGAGTCTGGTGTTTGATTCTTTTTGGTTCGATCTCATTTATAACAGACTAATAAACATGACTCATTACTTCTTAAGTGATAGTGATTCACTGCAGTGGGTAAGAATTTCCAGGTTATACCCCTTGTTTAGCAATGCAGACAAACCGTGACAATGAGAGTCAGAGGTAAAGAAAGAAAGAGAGATAGGCAGGGAGAAACAATTCGATTGAGATGTGGGCTATGTTGGCTTGAATTGATTTACCGTATATTCGCTACATAACATTGTGTTTATGAACGAATAAGAATATGAAAAACTCAAAATAATTAATCGATATTTATTGCCGTTAAGTTACAATAATTATGATGAAAGATAAAACTAATAGAATTGGAAGCGTCTAAACAACGTAAAATATAGGTGTAGATATAGATACAAATTTGTTTTATGGTGATTATAGTATAGATGGAGGATTAAAAAAAAGTTAAAAGTTTTTTGGGTTAAGAGACTTTTAAGAGTAGTATAGCTATAGATATAGATATAAATTTTAGAATATATTAGTAGTATTGATAAGATAAGATTGGTTAAGAAAAATAAAAAATAAAGGTTAAAATTAATTATTAAAGCTCAAATGAATATAATTAAATGTTAAATTTATGCACATAATAAATTTAAGAAGATGAAAGGATATAAGAAGATTATGTAATTAATTGAAAAAAATAAAAAGAAATGAGAGAATATGATTGACTTTAAAACAAAGATCAAGGGTAAAATAATCAAACAAAAAATTTTCATTTTTGTTAATATTTTAAAGTAGTATAGATTTGTAAACAGACTACCTTAAAAGTGGTATCTTATAGTTTTATTTTCTATACTATTAATTTTTCTCAGGAAGCAGGAGTGAAAATGTTGATTGATCAACCCCATGGCCGAACATTTTATAGTTTAACTCTTCCATTACTCCCAACCTCAAGTTCTTTGCAGTTGCAATACCTACAGCGTTATCAAAAATTCATTCCAATTACGAGATTCAACTAACCCAGTTGTGTGGGGGATAATTTTGCACTATGAGTCACCATCTCTTACGGACGGGGAGGACGGTGAGGAAACTTTGAATAACATGATTAGAGGCGGCCAGAAAGACTCAGATATTTAAGTCAGAAAGTAAGTCGAAGATAATATGCAATGAATAGACTATGATTAAATATCTAGCCTGGTATCCAAAGACCTTTATTTATAGTAGTAGAAAGTTGTATTCCAAAGAAACGCAAACTTTAGGTTGTGATATGATCAATCTCATCCCTAGTCCCTCAAAGTTCGGGATAGCTAAACTAGGACTCTTACTCCTTGGTGCTTTATCACCAGCTCCTTCATATTCGAAGTAGTATCATACTAAGACTCTAAGTTTTAGGTTGATCCTTAGTCGTTTAAGGGCAAAAGAGCTCATAATAGTTTAATTGGAAGTAAGGTAGTCAGACAATGGTGCCTTTGGGTAACAAGTGTTGGCTTGCAAATACCTCCCCCACACAAGTGCCGACCAGCAGGTACCTGCCCAAGTAGGTGCCGATCGGCAAACACCTGCCCAAGAGGGTCGGGGAGGGTGTCGACCGGTATGGGTTACCTTAAGCCTGACACCAATAATGTTATTTATTGTCGCTACCTCCCCGTGTCATTACCAATTTAAGAGGCCCAATAGTGTAATTTGTTGGTGTTCTTGTAGAAGAGGGGGAGAGGGGGGGGGGGGGGGGGTTCAGTTCATACTTGGATGATATATCTTCTTTTGTGCTAAATCCTTTGCATTCAATCCACATCAATCCCATAGAAAATTATATAGATTTTGAATGTACAACTAGGTGTAATAGGAGACAACTTCAGATTGACTCAATGTATTCCCAAGTTGACATGAATCTGGCTTTCAGATTATACAAACCACTGATGTTACAGTTTGGCAACATAAATCCATCATTTCGGCGAGAAGGAAAATAGTAAATAGAGATGGCAAACAATTGAAGATGCAATTTTGAGTTAAAAATGTCCTTCTATTCATGTAATATTAGTCGTCATCCACTCGTGGTGCATACTGTTGTCCACATGCAATGAGTTTCCATTACTAAACACGGGCCTTGATCTCTTCTTCAGTGCAGCAGCCTGCAAAGCCAAACCCATGGGAGAAACTGAGTTTCTGCTTGTCGTTAAGCAGCTGTCAACGGAGAAGTCACCAATTCGAATAGGCACATTTGAAGCATTGTTGTTGTCTAGAGCTGCAGCAACTTCAGACAATGAAGGGACTGGGATCATCCCATGACAGTCATTGGCAACCTTGATCGCTAGTTCAGACAGCTCTTCCCTAGCAGCATCAAGCCCAGAAGTGGCTGCGGTCTGGTCATTGAGAGCTTTACAAGCTTTTTCAAGAATCGATTGCAGGTATTTGCCTTGCACTTCAATTCGAAGTTGGAGACGACGCTGGACCTGGTTTCAGTTGGACCAATCGAATAACCCTCTTAAAAATAGGAATTCTAGAAGAAATGCAACGGTTTTCGACCAGAGCTGTAAACAGAAAGGTCCTCCGAAACTCCAAAGCATGCATAAAGAGTGTTTTTTTTTTTTTTGGGGGGGGGGGGGGGGAGGGAGGGGGAAGGGGGACAAAAACAATTACAAAAAGGTTAGGACAAATTTGTTTTCTCAGCTTGCCTGGTTCAGATTATTTATCGTGGGTAAACCATGTTTGGCAAGCAAATGTAAAACTGAGCAAAGTGGTTAAAGCCAAAAGTCAATACAACAATCAACTAACCAAACCAAGCCTTATGTTCCAATCATTTGGGATAAAGCTGAAAGTCAATGAGCTGTTTAAATAGAGAAGAGTGCAACGGTAAAACTAACCTCCAGCTGCTCATGCAGTCTTCGCTGGACTTCCATCTGTACTCGCAAAGCTTCAGTCACCTGGTAGCCACTATTTAAGAAGGTGAAAATCAGCCTTCGTTTTTTCACCCTTTTGATAAGTAAAAGAACCTAGAAAACTGAAGGGTAAGCAGGTAAGCTTTGTTGGTATCAAACCTAAAGATATTACGTACTCATTCAAATCTTGGGCCATCAGTCTTGATGATGCTGATGTAGATGAGCCTGTGTCCTGACTTTCTGCGATGCAAGATGCTGCAACGATATTTTCACATTACAAACAAAATCAATTAGAATTTCAATTGTTGCTCATCACCAGCAATATCTACCATTTTCCATCTGTCTAGCAGAAAATCATAACCTTCCATTCTAATACAATTTATTCCCCAAGACCCATGTGTATCCTACACACGCCCTAAACCAATCGCGGCAGTGTGGTATATCAACAAGGTGGAGAAAGGTGATCTATTTGCAGGTAATAAAAAACCCCAAAAAGTTTTCCAAACCATTTCTTGAAAGAAAAACGCATAGAGGGGAATGAAACATCAAACGTACGAGAGAAGAGGAGATATAATAAAAATAGAAACTGTAAACATCCAAACATCTAGTTGAAACTTCGACATTCAACATAGTAAGGACATATTAGCACCAATGTTACAGGTTTTCCGTCTAGTTGTTTACAGTTTTTGATTCAAAGTATTGTTTTGTGTTTTGTAAATGTGCACATCAGCAAGTAGTTTTTCAATGGAGTCACTCTATTTTGACTGAAGATGATACTCAACATGTCAAAAGAGCACACGTGCAAAACTAAAATACTCAAATATGGGGCAATGTGCAAACATCAAGATGCTATAGAGAGGTCAAGTTTTGTACCGTCTTTAGAGTTGTCAGTTGACTCCTTGCAAGATTGCTTCCCCAGCCGATATTTCTGCAGGGACAAGACATGGAAGTTCAGAGTGAGTTTTGCTTCTATATAGACTGAAGCATATTATATGCAAAGTATTACATAACGGTAAGTAACAAACTTTGACGAGACAAAAGGAGGTGGATAAAAATAAAATAGAGTAGAAGTTCATCACCAGTATTTAAACTCTGCACACTGGCAATATAACTCAAAAGATAATTTATTAATTTTCTCAGTTAATTATGTCTATCATTTTGTGTCATGGGTGTGTTGGCGCCAGGGATCTATGCAACTAAACAAACATCATGATATATCATGCTCTGAACAAAATTCTAGACCAAAAAACCTGAAGATGAGACTTCAAATGATAGAGGGTGAGGCCTTTGACTCCCATTGTTCTCATAATTGTCTTTGGAGTTGCTTCTGCAATGCAAATCAGGACAGATAGAATATCAGCAAAACAAATTCTCAAAATTTTGAAAGAATATCCATGAAAAATTTATACAATATCGAAAAAGTAAGATCTTACACAAGAGAATAGACCCGTCAGGTGAGTCCAAATGCATGGGTCCAAAAACAGAGTAGGTCAAGTTTTGAAGCAAAGTAATACAGGGTGTGTTCAGAAACATTTGAAATCAGCTTGTCTGACTACAAAGATGATTCAGAATTTAAACAAAGCAATTAGGCAAAGTAGCTCTGATCAGCGTGTAATCAAAGCTTTTCTTTAAACTTTTTCTGACCCGGACTGGTAAATATCTTTTTTTTATAGGAGACCCTGGCTGGTATATATCGTGCCACCCGACCAGAATTAGCATAAATCATCTTGTCTATTTTTTCTTGTGTTTTTTTTGGCAAACAGCTCCATAGGCTGGAAATTAAGTCCCAAGAAATGTTGACAAAGTTCAATGGCACATATAAGATAGTTAAGGCAAAAACTGGAATGTAAATCATTGTAACATGTCAAACCTAAACCCTATGTACTATCCTACTCCAGAACTTGGTGAAATGGTAGAGCCCTGAATAGGCTCATTCTGTAGATTGCTTCATGATATGGGTAATCAACATAAAAAAGCCATTTTTCATTTCTTAGACACATGAAACACTATACTCTGTTGCAAGATTTTCTATTCAGTGCTGAAAGCATGTGATATTGAAATTTAACCATCGATGCAACACTAGATATTTATGGGATGCACATTGGTCTCTTGACAATTATGGTCATTGCCTCTCCAAAGAAAAAATACAACTGATCATATACAAAGCTTCATAAATTTGTGTGCCTAGAACAAAAGGTAAAACAATGGATTTCCTTGAATTCATTCTAAGTGCTTCAATTCATGGGCTGCAAGGGAGTTTACAGGCCCTTCGTAAAAATAAAGTATACCAGGTGCAGACTGCAGACCAGCCTTTCAAAAATCTTCTGAATGAGGGCTTTGGTCAGGAAATGACTTAAGTTGTGAGTAACGGCAAAATTTCAGGAACGCACATAAAAAGAATTAATTTATCCAAATCGGAAAAGAATGATATCAGTTTCTTCAACAAGAGGATATTCCAGCCACAACCTTCAATTGCACCATGTGAAACTTATTTGTAAGCAATCTCCAAACGTCATTCCTAACAGAAGCAGCTACAGCAATAGATTATCCAATGTCCTAATTAGAAGTGAGTTGCATCAAGTATCCCAGTCTTGTCTGTTGCCTGAGAGTACCTTGTCCTAGCAAGGCATAAGCATTAACCTTGCTTTGCCTTCATCGAATGGCAGATGTAGAGACATCTGGCAGCGGCCATAGCCCACCAAAATTCTGCAGTTATCAATTTTTACTAAGAAAGTTCTGGCTCAGAGACCCTTGAAGTTGATAAAGCCATCCAGAAGTTCTTCTAATATCATCATTACACGAGGCAATCTTTCCTTATAACCAGTTTTCCATTTCACATTCCAATTCCTACCTCCAGCTTTCTACAGTCATACTTCTAGCAGTGCTCAAAACGATTAGAAGACTGAAACATCAATAATCACCATTTGTCCCTTACCTCTGGCAGTTCTCATATTTATCTCATGACTCTTAAGTGGTTTCCCATTTTCTTGCACTCATTTTGAGATTAAAATTCTCCTTTGTGATGCAAGCGCTTATTTAAAGTTTTTAGTTAGCATCATCTATATTACCAATCAACATCTGATTGCTGGTAATTACTTATCCACTTTCAGTTCAACAATTGCACCCTAGACACCGAGTGTAAAAGAATTTCTTGACTGCTAAATCAAGGACAATATATGGTATAACTTCAAACTATATAAGTGAACTTTTACCCTTCAAAACATTAAATTTACTAAGCAATAGTATTCTTCAACAATGTTAGGAGGAATCTCTTTCAAAGCATTCTAGTCAAATTTTCAATGAAGTCAAACCTCAGATTTGAGTTGTTAAAATTAGCGTGGACGTAGGAAATTCTCCTATAATAGTACCTCAACAAACTCAAAAACGAGAATGCAAGGTCTTCGACTTATAGAGGCAAGTCATATACATTTCAAAACTCACTTCTTTTTGTCATTGTTTTCTTTCATTCTTTTTTTCCCTTTTTCTTATATTTTAAGATTATCGCATTTCAAAATACACCTCGAAGTTGATAAATCCAAAGTAATAACAGTACAGTACTCTTTTTAAACATTAATCCAGCTATGTTCCAATTTACAAAATAATTGAAATACAAGAGCGTACATAACAAGACATACAACACAAGACAACATAGAAACATAACTGGAAGCCTCTATCATCTCCTGTTTCACCCCAATGTAATACATAACAAAAATAGTATATCAAAAGCTCAGAGAGAGAGAGGAATATGTTAATTCCACGATACTTCTGCATGCAATTGAACCCTTTATGTGATTCTGATCACCATTTTCACACTGTTTAGGAACTGTTTGATTCAAGAAGTGCGAAGGCAATACAAGCGGATAAATTGATCATCCTTGTTATATTCTTGATGCTCACATAAATTTTGCATTTACATCAGAATATTCTTCCAAAATGATGACAAAGAACCACAAACACTCTAATTTGTCTGTAATCAGATCGTGTATGCCAAAAACAATTGAACAGAATGGTGCCAAAATCAAGTTTCTCCCTTTGACTACTTTTTCTCCTTGGTGAAGTAGATTCTAGACACTTATATAAAGGATAGCCCATTTGTCAAACAAAATTTGACCACTAAGACTGTTTAAGGATTAGAAATTTGGTTGCGATTGAGGGCAGATGCACAACAAACAAAAGCTAAATCCAAAACTAGTGAAGCAAAAATTGAGAAATAAGCACAAAGCACGAACAAGTGACCAAGGAGCCGTGACACCAACCTACATCCAAGAGTAAAAGAGAATTGAGATTCCCTAACGAAGGCAAAAAACAATGGCTAGAAAGGTGGTGGCTGCACTATTACCCAAAAGGGCCAAAACACATTAGGACCATAAACATCCAAAGAATGAGTCTCTCTCCTGAAACCCTAAAATTCGTGACCCTATTAAATTGGATCCACTGTACAATTGTAACAAGTTTGACATTGATAACCCAATACTTAAACAGAATCCAAAACCACACGAAACGGGGTGAAATCTACCAAGGCTTCAGCCTCCAGAAAGGGTCACTCCGCCACAGGATCAAATTGAATTAAGGACATCCCCATAACATTTGAGAAGGAAGAGTGCACAAGTTAAGAAGACAATTTTCTTTCATAATTGGCAAATAGTTATACAATAATTCACTTGTAAAACGTCAAAAAAGGAAAGAGAAAAATAGCAATTCTTGAAGTTCATTCTAGAGCGTATAAGAATATAACTCTAATTATTTAAAAGAATTAAAAATCATGGCCGTTATTGAGACAAGTTAGAGAGAGAGAGAGAGGGCATCAACTGCTTATAATGATGGGTAATCGGAATTTGGAAAGGGTGAAAAAATGAAAATGAAAATTAATGTATAATAACTTAATTTCACCATAAAGCAACTAATATACATACTACCAAAAACGAACATGAACCGCAGTATTGATGATGATAATGATTAGAGAAAGAAAAGGTAATGAGAGAGAGTAATTAATATATATACACCAATCAACTAAATAATCAAGATAAAGCACCTACAATGAATAGCAAAAGACAATAAACAAATAACTATACAGAAACCCATTTCCAAATATCTGTATATCACCAACTAAACGAAGCCAGGAGCGCATCATCTAGAGAGAGAGAGAGAGTTGAGTTGACTTAGACTTACTATCAGGGCCACCCAGCTGAGTAACAGCATCAACAAATCTCTCATGGAGCTCCGCCGTCCACCGGAGCCGGGGCTTCGGATCCGTGGTCAGCACCAAACAACCATCCCCAGGTAAGTTCGTCCCGTCCAAAGCCCCCGGAAACTCCCCATTACCCACACCACATCCGTCCAACGGCAGAGAATGAATCGCCGAGTACATTTCCTGGAATAAATCACAACTTTCCCGAGAAAACTCTGAGAAAAATGTATACACAAATCTCAGTTATTTGAGAAATGGCAAATGGGTTTTACCTCTTTTTTGTTTACTTGGGGCTTGCAGCCCCTAGAGACTCGTAAAAGCTTGGAATTTGGCGTGTCTGGTCTGGAGTCTCTGGATTGTGGAGTAGTTTTGAGGCTTATCTGTCTCTGTATATATATTGGGGAAGAAAGAGAATTTTAACGCATGTATGGGTGTGTAGATATGTTCTGTCTTTTTCTGTCCTCTCTCTCTCTAGTCTCTAGGTTGTGTCCTGTGTCTTGTACCTCTGTTTCTAATCGGAAAAAGTGGTGTTTCTCTGTTCTCTGTGTTTTTGGGATGGTAGTAATGTCAAGAGACAATATAATAAGAAGGGATAATAATATGGGATCAACTGCCAAACAGTGATTTAGTAAATTTTGGATAAATTATACTTTGACCTCATAAACTATGACTTTTTTTTATATTACCACTTAAATTATCATATTTTTTATATTATACACTCTCAATTATTTGATTAGTTGTACACTGTTCTAATTATTAACGAAAAAGCTATTTCATTTTTCTCAACGTGTTGACAATTTTTATCCAAAAAAAAAAAGCAGACATTGGCATTTGGAACAATGTGAAATAATCAAATAATTTAAATAATTGAGAGAACAATGTGAAAAATTTAATAGATCAAGGGGCAATGTGAAATTGAATCCATAGTTTAGGGAGTCAAAGTATAATTTATCATATTTTAAACTTGTTTTTTTTAAATTACAAATTTTTTTAAGAAATGATTTAAACCTATGAAAAGATGAAACAAGTTTTTTAAGGTTTTTTTTTACCAAAAGATTATTTTTGTTTATGGAAAAATGATATTGTGAGGGAATCCTCATGTTATAGCATTGAGCATTGCTTTAATTTTTCATATTTCTATTTGACAGAGTAAAAATTTTCTAATTCTACAACCATTTATACAATACTGTATCAAGAAATTGCGAAGATATAAAAATCAAATACTTTCCCTTAGTAATTACCAATTTAACAAATTTTTTGTGTTAAATTCATGTGTTCATAATTGATATTTATTTAATCTATTTATTATTCATTTATTATTGTCACATTATTCTCTGCATTTGAATAAAAAAAGAAGAAGAAGAAAATAAGACAATGAAATATGAAAATAGAGTGAGAAACACTAAAAAGCAAATATTTTTTTCTATCCAAAAAGTAAAGCCATTACAAAGCCTTCAAATATTTTTTTTCGAAAGTCTCAAATGTTTGGAGACAAGTTTTTGTCTAAAAATAAACTTACTTTCAAACTTCTCCAACCTTTTGGAGACAAGTTTTTGTCTAAAAATAAACTTACTTTCAAACTTCTACTTTCTTATGAGTTATTGGGGAAATTCGTGTTTGAAGACACAGTGTAACGTGAATAGTTTTGAGAATAATGTTGGTGATCGTTAAATAAGTTTATTTGAGACCGTCGAATGAATTTAATGAAGTCTATCCCATTTTATATTATAGATGTCTTTTTTTTAATCATCAATCCTTTGCTTTTTAGTGTTTCTTTTTTTTTTTTTTAACAAAAACACAAATTTAAGTTTAATCTATTTATTGAGAGAATATTCAATATAATGGTAATACCATGTTATTATTGATGATATGATATCACCAATTAATAATAAAATCCTAAATGGATAAAGTGAATTATACTTGAATAGTTATTGACTTATATAGAAGAAGAGTGAGTAGTTATCTACTTACCTAGACGGGTACTTATTGACTTGTGTGAGATCCACTTCCTTATTTGTCTGCATATTATTGATTAGTAATACCACGTGATAATTCTGACATAATATTACAGTTACAATGAATATTTTTTCTTTTTTATGATCTATTCATAGTCATTGCATCATACCATATTTATATCGTATACAATCATGTATAATTAGGTCCAAATCAGTTCATTTTGATAGAGGATTTGGTGGGTTATTAGCATAAATATAACTTAAATTTATTAAAACTAAACTCGTACCCACTAACTTTTAATTGATTTTGTGTGAGATTAATGGATGATGTTGAGGAACTTTAGGTCCAGCTTCTTTATGCATCGATGAAGTTATTAGTATTTCCAAGGCTCAAATCAATTGTGGTCCGACAAAGGTAATTAATCGTAGATTTAGACTCCTTTCAATATATTTTTTAATTTTTTTTGACGAATTATCTATCTTTAATGAATGAAGGGTCCACTTGTATACAATGGGAACTGCTAAAATGCATAGTAAGTGACCCGTCCAGAAAAAAAATCAAAAAAAAATACTTCAAAAAGAATCGCACTCTACTGATCAGTAGCTTTATACCAAAAATGAGGAGAAGTTATTTTCAAATTTTAACCTACAATACATCGCTTGGATTGATAAACATGTCATACCGATGAAAACCCGATTTTTGATATATAACACCAATTTTAGTATCAATAACTTTTCATGTTACCTAAAGAAGAAAAATACAAGTTAGTTGCATTCTAGCAATGACAGTACAAAAATTAGAAATAAAAATATTCTTGAATCAATTGTTTTGGTACTGTAATTACTAAACTTTTTTGTCCAAATACTCTCTTCTTTTTAATTTATCTTTTTATGTACAACATTTTATATATATGATAGTGATTTCAACACACGTTTTGCAATTTAAAAGAGTTTATAAAATATGTTTTGGGTTAAAACTAAATTTTCGTATAAACTACGACAAATTATACGATATACTAAAATAATTAATTTAGGAGAGAGAATACTCGAGAAGTTTTCCCTAATCAAATTTTATTTTCTCTTAATTTTGAATTATTTAATTAGTCTCCTCCAATTGAATTCTAACACATGACGTATGTAACCACTTCCAATGTTTTGATAACCGTTTCACATTTGAATTTCTCTTCATCTATATTAACTCTTTTACATTTAAATTTCTCTTCATCTATATTAACTCTTTTACATTTAAATTTTTGTAAAATATCTATTTTTTTTTTGTTTCAATGGTTAGGGTAGTGTATTCATAAGGGATAACTCTCTCACGGTCTGACCCTAAAGAGTTGTCAAGATTCAAACTCAAGACGTCTTAGTTTTATAGCTCATCCCTCTTACCATTTGAATTATCTCTTGGAGTTGTAAAATTTCAATTTAACATATTAATAAATAGTTTTCAAATAATGTTATGATGCGTGGGGATATGGGTGACGATTGAGTGAGATCAAAGGACATAGTGACAATGAAGAGATATTATAAATTTTGTACATCGTACTAAGCGACCACTAGTTGAGAAATAAATTAGTCATCAAAGTAGTTCCGTAAAATAGTTTGAAAATCACCATATGATAGGTTAAAAAAATGTTATACAATTTAAATAAAATTTAAGAAGTACAACTCAAATGTTTATCATCTCGTAAATGAGTGAGTCTCACGGAAAAAGTTGATAAGACCCTCTCATCTAAGTGATGATGTACATTTTGATTTATAATTTTTTGAGTTTTATTTGAGTTATGTAATATTATTTCATAAAAAAATTATGAATTTTTTTTTTTTCCTATTGAAGAAATAATAGATAAAAGGTACTTTGAATATTGGGCTGGATAAAGAAGAACAGAGACAGAAAAGAGATAAGAATAAGGAGTCAGAGGCTTGCAGTACAAGGGCCGGCCAGTGTGGACCACACCATGAAAGTCAGGCAAAAGCAATTGAGAAAGAAGCTGACAATGAGTTTTCACACAAAGTCTTCCCAATTTCCAATTCTGGCCTATCAGTGGGGTTTGATTGTTCAGTTGAGATTTACGTGTGTGTGTGTAAATCAAAGTTGTAAAAGAAACATCCATTTTCTTTATTCAATATCAAAACTAATCATTTATGGGTAGCACTAATCTTGCCCTTCCTTAAATCTCTCTCTCTACGTCTCTCCCGTCTCTACACAAAAAGATATTCTTTATCAATTTTGATTTTAGAGAGATAAAATGACATATTCAATATGTAAGACTTTCGATTTTAATCAAACAAAGGTAAATAATGGACACTTTTTTTCAGAATTTTGATTGATGCTATGAAAAAAGTTGTGTGGTTCATGAATTGGGTCATTGTCATCCATAATGCTAGGTTGTTACATATATTGTTTTCTTTCTAGAGCAAAAGGATTATAAATGGAGGCTGCTTTCAATTTTATTCCATCAAGCAATTTATTTCAGCACCTCCAAGTTCTGGACCACTTATAAAACAAATGCACTCCAACCCCTCCCCCCCCCCCCCCCCACCCCATGGTGGACTCCAATCATTGAAGTCAACTTGGGACAAAAAAAAAAATTCCACCATCACCAACAGCCCAACTCTCAAACAACCATCATTCATCAATCATTGAAATTAAATGGACTTTAATGAGTCCGTAGTCTTGTTTTTTTTTTTCACAATTAGAAATCGTCTTAACCGTGCAATCTTTATATTCATAGTTATTGGTATTTAAATTTTATATGTACTTGATAACCTAATAACTAGATATATTAGTTAAAACGGATTTTATGCCATGAATGAGCTCCAACTCAAGTGGGCAAGTTGACACCTCACGCCATATGCGATCATTGAACCAATCTTTGTGGGTTAACTAACTTAGACAATTAAAATTTCATGATACCATATATCATATATTCCTTAATCTATTCCTTAAAAGGTACTTATAGGTTCTTTTGGGATTTACTTATGCAGATCAAATCTATCATTCTATGCCTAATAGGAGAGAGAGGGTTTTTCAACCTCGTTGTGTGGTGGTGAGATTCAATACCAACTTATGCCAGAGTGGAGCAGACAATGTATCAATAGCTAGTTTTGGAGCTTTCGACATAAAAAAAATGTATCCAACTTGACTTTGCTATCATTCATGACTTTTATAATAGTCGTAGTCTTATAGTTAGCCCGCAATTCCTCTATAGTCTTTCTAGTGCATCTGCCTTCTTCCTTCACTCGTCATGCTATTAGAATTATTGGATTAACAACAATTCATTGTTGAATGGCTATGACTAAATATAAGGGTCTCTTCGATCTGCCCACTCAGGCTAGCTCACTCTATCTTTTATCATTAATGTAGTGCTAGTGCAATGCTCATGATTAAGTTATGAACAAAACCAAACCCTCAACTTTAAATATGAATGGTACATAATTGGACTATATAAATAATCAAATCCAAGTTTTTCATACAAAGAAGTTTACTAAGTGTTAGTTTTATCTTACAAATTGTTAGGCATAGGTATAAAACGTGAGGGAGAGACATAAAGGATTGTCTTAGAGAAGGCAAGAACAAAAGTACAAAAGAAATCATTTAGAGCTAAAATACAAGAATGTCACTTAAACAACAAAAGGAACCACTACCTATTACAATAATACATTTTTGAACTAATAATCGGTTTTTTTGTGGGACAAAGTGTAATTAACTCTATAAAAATGATATGCCAACTACTCTTGTTGAATAAAGAAAATAAGGAAAGAGAAGGGGTCTCCAACTTGTGCATATAATGGCAAACTTAAGCTTTTGTAGGAAATTAAGTTTAATGGACGATGTATGTATATTCACTAACTCCAAAGAAATAGAAGACTTATTTTAATGTATGGCATAGACAAATAGAGCAAAATAATTATTTTAATTTCTCTTATGTTGTGAAACCGAATACATAAATTACTCGTATAGAGTGACAAAAACCCTTAGAAGATCATTATTACTTACGTTTGTCAAATAAACTATAGGTAATTATGCATTTTATGTCACTTTGGTTTTCGCTCTTTAAATTTACACTTTATGCCCTCTTGTTTCAAAAAATTGCCCTTCAAATGCGGCCATGTGAGACATAAGATTGACACGAGATTGCTTATATTATTTATTTTGAGCTAACATTTTCAAGTAGACCAACGCTATATAACTTGAAAACTTGAAAGTCCAAAGTGAAAAAATTAAAAATAAATAAATTAGGACCAAAGCAACACAAAAAACATATTAAGGGGACACTATTGTTACTTAAATGACAAAGAAAACCATTACATGGCACAATGATAAAAATTTTGGAACAAAAGGCTAAATAGTGACAGTTATTCTCTGAGCCGGTCTGAATTTTCAACGCCTCGAAAAATTGCTCGAGATAGATGAAAACACCCTTTTCCCCTCTTCCTTCGGTTTGCCTCCACAAACGCGCCACATAGGAGCCCTACTCATATTCAAAAGGCGCACTATGAATGTAAAGTTGTAGGTTTAGATATAAGAGCACATACTTGAGGGGACAAAGTGTAATTAATCCTATAAAATGTCATAACTAATATATCAGCCATCCCAAATGATATGCCAACAACTCTAGCTGAATAGGAAAATAAGGCCTCCAACTTCTGCATAATGACATACTTAAGCTTTTGTAAGAAACAAAATGAGTGAAGAAATAGATTAACAAAGTTTTGGACTACATCTTTCATATATTAAACTAGGGAAAGGTGTTAATTTTGGTGATTAGTAAATGTTATAATCACGTGTATTTTGGATTAATAACTGTGACAAAACATAGAACGTGTGTAATTGTTAGGGATAGAAATCGTGCGTTCGGATCTCATCCCTGAACTCAAGGATTTCGGCTGACCTGGCGTGTGCCAAAACGACCACGCAGTAGTCTTTACCTCTCAGTATCCATGCGGAGCTTCGTCCCACATCGACTGAGAGTCGTCTCCCCCACCCCTTTATAAGCTTGAGCCCCTTAGGGATGGGTACCTACTAGCGACCTGATCCAATTGCCATTAGTCAAAATATCTTTTGACTCTGCAAGATCCAATAGATCCAGCAGATCATTCAGCCGAGTTCCTAGCAACCCAGTTCAGATTTTTGAAGGCAGAAAATATGAATCTTATTCTTCTATCTCCCATAGAGATACAGAAATTGCTAAAGAATTAGATCATAGATTCAAACTTAAAGGAATTGATAATTCCTCTTCCCACATTAGTAAACCTTGCTATACTCCTTTAAGAGTACCATCTCAACCTAGGTTTCATAATGAAGAAAAGGAAGAAGAAGACTTTACTCCCTCTCCTACTGCTAGTGATCTAGAAAGCAACCGCTCACTTAGTCATCATGTAACAATGATTAAGTTACAAAAAGATTTATTCTTTATGCCAGATATGGATGAATTAATGAAAGATTACATGTCTAAAAGAAATGAATCTAATAGACTAAATTTTCATCAAAGATTCAACAGCAAAAAACGAATCCAAATTAGAGAGCATTGGGTAAAAACAATGTACAAAATAGAATCAAAAATTCTATTTTTTACATTTTTTAAAACCCATTATACAGAGGTAAAAGTTGTCACAAAAAACAAATGGAAGACTGAAACAGCTACAATCTTAGCTAGTCATCCCCTGTTGAAACTTTTTCCTTATCATATATGAATACTGAAATTACTGCTTCACCCTTTAAGATTCCCCCAAATGAATCTGAAAAGAAAACAGCAGAACAAAATAGTTTAGCAAAATTTAAAAGAAAAATAGTTGAACAAAACAATTTTTTTAACCAAAACCTTATAACCATAGGAAAACAGTTAGACAAAATTGAAACTAAATTAGATGAAATTAGACCATCTTCTAGTAAAAATTTAGAAAAACCTCTAATACAACTACCTGAAGATAGATCTAACTTAGGAATCAAAGATTCAATCAATATCCAACAAATTGATAAACTATTTAAAAAATTAGAAGCTAAAACTGAACCATCCAAAATAGTTGTTATCAATCAAGATTCTGAATGAGAATCAGATAGCACAAATGGTTCCTCTAATTCTGAATCTAAGATCAAAGAACTAGAAGAACAGTTTAGTAACATGCAGGTTAATAAATTAACTTTTTCAAAAGTTAACCCAACCAGCATTAGTAAAAATTGGTACTCTAGGCCAACACCTCTGGACCTCCAATTTGAAGAGAAAAATATAAGTAATCAGTTTTCTGTCCAATCTAATAAACTTTATGAATGGAACATTGATGGATTAAGTGAACAAAAAATTTTTAACAAGATCAACCACATGTCTGTGGTTATCAATAGCTATGTTAACAATCTTGACGACACTGAACCTGAAATTGTTGACCTTATCACCTCAGGATTCACATGTGTTTTAAGAAGTTGGTGGGACAATTATCTCACAAAAGAATCAAGAGACAATGTTGAATATGTTGTTGTCCTTGATGATGAAAATATACCTATTTTTGATGAAAGAATAGGCAGAGCAAAAACAGATGGTGTTAACACTCTTATTTTCACCATAATCAAACATTTTGTAGGGACACCCAACAATATTGAAGCCTGAATACATGACCAACTCAGTAATCTTAGATGTCCCACACTTAGTGATTTTCGTTGGTACAAAGACGTCTTTGTATCAAGAGTTATGTTTAGACCAAACTGCAATAAATCATTCTGGAAAGAAAAATTTGTTAATGGTTTACCTAATCTATTTGCACATAAGATAAGAGATGCTCTTAGTAAAGAAACTGGAATAATAGAATATGACTCTCTAACTTATGGCGATCTTGTCAATATCATCCAAAAATAGGGAATGAAAATGTGTATTGACATGAGGATTAGTAAGCAATTACAAAATGACAAGAAAAAGGCTAAATATGAACTAGGAGATTTCTGTGAACAATATGGTCTCTCTTCAATTGCACCATCAACCCATAGAAAACACAAATCTAAAAAACCTTATCACAAAAGCAAGGCCTCCTATAAACATAGTCAACAGCCTTTTTCCAAACCTGTGTCTAGTCCTTATAAAAAAACTTATAAGCAACGAACTTATAAGAAAAAATCAGGGAACAAACCTAGAACAGGCCAGAATGACATTAAATGTTTTAATTGTGGCAAAACAGGCCATATTAGCCTAAATTGTCTAGTAAAAAAACAAATTAAGATGTTACACTTAGCCAAAGAAGATGAAGAAGAAATTCTTAAAATCTTTAGGCTAAATAACCTCGGTCACGATGGAGACAGCTCAGACTCCTCTAGTAGCTCTGAAAACTCGTCTGATTACCACTGCAACTAGTGACCAGGATAAAACTAAGATTAAGATAGGATGCAGTTGTAACAAAGTAAGGGTTATAACTGACCACTCTGTTAAATAAGAACACCTTCTTATTGACCTTATTAGTTGACGACCCTATTTTTAAAGTAAAATATATCAACCAACTTGAAAAATTGTTTGTAAAAAAAGATAACAAACATCTTTCTAGTGAAAAACAATTAATTAGCTTCAACAAAGCCATGGAGCGATTCAGTAAGGAAAAAAGGAAAGAAGTTACCTTACAAGATCTGCAGAGTGAGGTTAATAAATTAAAAATTAAGATAAAAGACTTAAAAAAGCAAGATAGTATATTAGCACAAACATTAAGTCTTTTACATATGTCCAAAAGCAATCTTGAGGCAAAGGACTCTAATCCTGAAAAACAACTTCAAGAAGATGAACAATCTGAAATAGGAAGTTCACACAGTTAGGACAGAACTTTATCCCAGCGGATACCCATTACCTCCACCTCTTTAGTGGAACCTTTGGATGTAACAAAGCTGTCATCTCATGATGGATGCTCACAAACTAATGAATTAAGACCAAACCTTGTCAATAAAGTTAATTTCCAAAGGTGGCATTCCAAAGTTCGGATTATCATTAACAATGATTTTGACTTTGAAACCATAGCTATCATTGACACTGGTGCAGATATCAATTGCCTCCCAGAAGGCTTAGTTCCAACTAAATACTATCAGAAGACTATCTCTAGAGTTAGTTCTGCTAATGGTAGTGAAATGAGAGTTAAATACAAATTGTCAAATGTGCATATTTTCCAGGATAAAGCATGTTTTAAAACATCCTTTATGCTTGTTCAGAATATGACTATAGTGTTATTCTTGGTTTACCATTCATATATCTATTATACCCCTTTACAATAGATACCCATGGTATAACCACAAAATCATTTGGCCATTCTGACATTTTAACTTCATCTCTGAACCACAGGTTAAGAATTTAAGGCAACTAAAGGAATGTTCGGTTTCCTTGTCCCTTAACCTTATTACTCAAAAAACTAACCAAGTAAGATTTCTCAAAGAAAAAATTCATCAAAAAAGAATTAAAACTCAGCTATCCAACCCAAGCTTAATCCAGAAAATTAAAGATTTTCAAAATAAATTAGAGGCAGAAATATGTTCCAATCTTCCTATGGCCTTTTGGTACAAGAAGGAACATATGGTTAAACTTCCTTACATAAAAGGATTTAGGGAAAAAGATATTCCAACTAAATCACGACCCATCCAAATGAACTATGAAACTATGAAAATCTGTAAAAAAAGAGATTTCTGAGTTACTAAAAAATAGTATCATTAGGAAAAGCAAATCTCCTTGGTCGTGCCCAGCTTTCTATGTCATTAAAAATGTTGAATTAGAAAGAGGCACACCAAGACTTGTTATAAATTATAAGCCTTTAAATTCAGTTCTAGAATGGATCAGATATCCAATTCCAAATAAATAGGATCTTATTAAAAGACTTAATAATGCTATAATTTTTTCAAAATTTGATGTAAAAAGTGGTTTTTGGCAGATTATGATCTCTCCAGAAGACAGATATAAAACTGTTTTTACAACACCCTTTGGTCATTATGAATGGAATGTAATGCCATTTGGATTAAAAAATGCACCAAGTGAATTTCAAAATATTATGAATGAAATTTTCAATTGCATTAGTCATTTCTCTATTGTCTATATAGATGATATTCTCATCTTCTCCAGATCAATAGACGAACATTGGAAACATCTTAATACCTTCTTAGAGATAGTCAGACACAATGGTCTAGTCATCTCTGCTAGCAAAATTAAGTTGTTTCAAACCTCAGTAATATTCCTTGGATATAATATTCAACAGTCAACTATTGTTCCTATCAGCAGATCTATCCAATTTGCAGATAAGTTTCCTGATGAAATTCTTGACAAAACTCAGTTACAAAGGTTTCTAGGATCTCTAAACTATGTTTCTGACTTTTATCAAGACCTTAGAAAAACTATTAAACCTCTCTATGACAGACTAAAAACCAACCCTCCAGCTTGGTCTTCTGTCCATACTGTTATTATAACAAGTCAAGCAATATATTAAAACATTGCCTTGTCTTGGTATTCCCTCTGTTGATTCCTTTAAAATCATTCAGACTGATGCCTCCGATGTTGGCTACGGTGATATCCTCCTTCAGAAAGAATCTCCTAATTCTTCTGAGCAACTTGTCCGATTCCATTCTGGAGTCTGGAACAACGCACAAGTAAATTTATAGTACTATAAAAAAAAGAAATTCTAGTTATTGTCTTGTGTTTCTCAAAATTCCAAGATGATATACTTAACCAGAATTTTCTTGTCAGAATTGATTGCAAATCTGCAAAATATGTGTTACAAAAAGATGTTGAAAACATTGCTAGCAAACAGATTTTCGCCAGATGACAATCTATTTTAAGTATTTTTGATTTTGACATTGAATATATTAAAGGCAGTAATAACTGCATCCCTGATTTCCTAACCAGAGAATTTCTGCATGTTCCCCATGGCAGACAAGAAATATCATAATCCTAGTACTTCTTCCAAAGCCGAAAGAGATACAGGGAAAAAGAAACTTAGCCAAATTTGTGCTGAAGAAGATAGAATTTTAGCCCAAGAAAGAAAATTTTTGGCCCTTCCTCCACCTAATCCTAACCCAACCCAATTGCCCAGTAGTGCAATTGTCATTACAAATAGGTTTCAACCTCTTGGCAAACCAGTTGGCCCCCTAGTCCAACCCACTATTGTCAATCCAAAAACCTTTTCACAAATGGCCCAGTTAGCCCCCCCTAAAACTGACCATTTAGTAAACCCTTATTTCCGTTCTAACCCAGCACCTAAAGGCCCAAAAGCAGACTACATTAAGAAAGCCTTTCATTATGTATTTGCCATAGAACCATGTCATGCTCACCTAAGCAATGTTAAAGATTTAGTCAAAGCTTATCTTGAACCCGGATGGACTTTTGTCCCTTCTAATACAGAAAAGACTTTTGCCTTCTACCAAGATATTCTTTTTTTTACTTAATCTATCTTTGTTAAACCGATATTTGACAAAGTTGATCCAAAGAAGGTTATTTACCACTCTTTGAGTATTCTGAAAATTATCTCTCTAAAAGATTGGGGATCTCACCCTTCTTTGCTCAGAGATCTCCTTGGTCATATAAGACAGTTTAGTTGTTATGACTATAAACGGTCATGGTTCAATATTCTCCTCTATCAGGATGAACATTCTACTCATTTCTGGTTCCTACAATTTAATAAAGATTTCAAAAGCCAAATTCCTTCCTGGTTTAGTCAATGGTGGATCGTTCATGGCCCCATTGTTGAAATCTTTCCTGCTGATCTCCAAGATCAGATCTCCTATTTCTCATCTGCTTATAAACCTAGTAAACATGAGAGTTAGTTTCCCTTTTTACTAATGTTTATTTGTAGGTACAAAGTTCCCTGGATCTACAAATGGTCATAGGAAATTATCAATAACCATGTAACCAGACAAGTTTTTGTCAAATGGTGGCCTAAATTTCAACAAAGTGACATTATCACTCAAGTTCAGAAGGAATTCTCTGTCAAGGTTCCAACCCCAGTAGCGATTCCTACAGTCTTGCCTCCAGCAACTCCAGTTAAACCTTCCATGCCGGTTCTTCGGATATCTTCCCCAGAAAAGAACCAGGAGCCAGCATCTTCCTCTGCCCTTAAGCAGAAGCAAAAGAAATCCTCCTCTAAGGATTCTTCAAGACAGTCCAACAAGAAGTCATCTGCCACCCTTATTGAGATGACACAACAACTTCTTCAGCAAGCGGCCTGTAGTTCATCATCAACCTCCTCCCAAGGATCTGTTTGTACAGGATTTGCCCAAGACCCATATGAAGGTTATGATGACCTAACCCCTAACCTTGCCTCTGATTAGAACCTATCTGCATGCGTGATAGCTTCACTCACTACTTTCTCTCCAACCGAGAAAGAAAAGTTGTCTATTACGCATTTCGATAAGGAATCTACCTTTCGGCCCTTTCACCTAAAAGTAGCCGACAAACTTCTCATCAATCTACTTTTCCCTAAAAAGCAGATTTTTTCACCCGGGTAATTGATCACCACTCCACTTTTCTATCGAAAGACAGAGTAAAATGTTTTTACCCAAGTTAAAGTTGCCAGTAAAAGACAAGAGAGTCATTATTGATAAGATTCTCATAAAGATCCTTACGCCTATATAAGGACTTGAGTCTTCACTGAAAGGCAAGACGGTTTTCTCAGACCTACAATTACAAGCCTGTAAAACACTTCACCTTACCATTCATATATTTTGTATCCAAGCCTCTATAATAATGCAAATAGAGAGCGCTTTATCCTTGATGTTGTACAAGAACTAGTCCAGTAGACTAGTATTGTAAGTTATTTTATCTATTGGTATATTCCAATTTATATTTACATCTTGTGCAATGCTTAGACTCAGAATTTCCGCATTTTGTATATTTTGGTATCATAGCCATTTGACGGCCTGGATAGTTACCTCTAGAATTCTATTTGCATAGTCTTACTCGTTTTAAATCTTCATATTTTATTTTCATCTCTTAAATCACTTCCTAGTTTTAATCTCACTTGATCACCCAGCCTTTGTCTACCTAAGAGTGTGTAAGCCTCTTGTTTATCCTATGTGTATGTCCAGATGTGACAGTTTTTGGGATTCTAGGCCAGAAACTGAGAGTTGTATGTTAGGGGGTATGTATCAAGTAGTTAAAATTAATAAGTAATTTAAAATTTAAAAAGAAATTAGATTTAATTATGAGTAGATTATTCAGATCTAATTCTAGGGCTAGCTCATCTAGATTTTCATCTAATACTATACCTCATATAGTAAATGAAGAAGAATATGAATGTGAGGAAAAACAACCTGATTGGTTAGGATGGAATATACCTAAAGTTCCTCATAAAGAAATTTATAAAACTAGTTGGATACCTCAAACCTTTAATGAAGAATTACAGGTTAAAACTATTGAACAAGTTCATTGTCTCAAAAATAATAATGAAACTTGCCAACTTCTCAGTAAGAAGCATTAGAAAAACATAGAAAGAAAGGTTTTAACTTTATCCATCTTGGGTTAGTTCAAGTTGCAATCAAACCATTAATGCAAATTGGAAAAGATGCGGTTGTTCTATTAACCTTAAGAGATGCCAGGTTTCGCAAATATAAAACCAGCATCATAGGGATAATGGAAGTAGGGCTTCATAATGGACCAGTTTACTTTAATTGCTATCCAAACTTTCCTTTAAGTTTAGGATGTAAAAATACCCCTAAAGCTTTAACCTTAGGGATAAAGCTTGCAGGAGAAATTACAGATATGGATAAAGAAACTGAATCCCTAGTACTCATCTATAGGATTTACTATAAACGCATGGTCACAAACATGAATGTACATGCATTAAAAAAGGAAAGTCCTAAAGAAAGTACCTTGCTGATGCTACTCAGTACTAATAATGCTAATATTCAAGTCCCTAAAAAACTGTATTGGAAAGACGTCCAACTTCCAGAATCTTGGATAATTGAAAATGAAAACTTTCACACAAATGAAGAAAGTATTTCAACCAACCTTGAAACTATCCAACAATTCCCTGATGGATTAGTCAAAATATCCTTTGACTCTGCAAGATCCAGCAGATCATTCAGCCGAGTTCCTAGCAACCCAGTTCAGATTTCTGAAGGCAGAAAATCTGAATCTTATTCTTCTATCTCCCAGAGATATAGAAATTGTTAAAGAATTAGATCACAGATTCAAACTTAAAGGAATTGATAATTCCTCTTCCCACATTAGTAAACCTTGCTATACTCCTTTAAGAGTACCATCTCAACCTAGGTTTCATAATGAAGAAAAGGAAGAAGAAGACTTCACTCCCTCTCCTACTACTAGTGATCTAGAAAGCAACCGCTCAATTAGTCATCATGTAACAATGATTAAGTTACAAAAAGATTGATTCTTTATGCCAGATATGGATGAATTAATGAAAGATTACATGTCTAAAAGAAATGAATCTAATAGACTAAATTTTCATCAAAGATTCAACAGTAAAAAACGAATCCAAATTAGAGAACATTGGGTAAAAACAATGTACAAAATAGAATCAAAAATTCTATTTTTTACATTTTTAAAAACCCATTATACAGAGGTAAAAGTTGTCACAAAAAACAAATGGAAGACTGAAACAGCTACAATCTTAGCTAGTCATCCCCTTGTTGAAACTTTTTCCTTATCATATATGAATACTGAAATTACTGCTTCACCCTTTAAGATTCCCGCGAATGAATCTGAAAAGAAAACAGCAGAACAAAATAGTTTAGCAAAATTTAAAAGAAAAATAGTTGAACAAAACAATTTTTCTAACCAAAACCTTATAACCATAGGAAAACAGTTAGACAAAATTGAAACTAAATTAGATGAAATTAGACCATCTTCTAGTAAAAAATTAGAAAAACCTCTAATACAACTACCTGAAGATAGATCTAACTTAGGAATCAAAAATTCAATCAATATCCAACAAATTGATAAACTATTTAAAAAATTAGAAGCTAAAACCAAACCATCCAAAATAGTTGTTATCAATCAAGATTCTGAATAAGAATCAGATAGCACAAATGGTTCCTCTAATTCTGAATCTAAGATCAAAGAACTAGAAGAACAGTTTAGTAACATGCAAGTTAGTAAATTAACTTTTTCAAAAGTTAACCCAACCAGCATTAGTAAAAATTGGTACTCCAGGCCAACACCTCCGGACCTCTAATTTGAAGAGAAAAATATAAGTAATCAGTTTTCTGTCCCATCTAATAAACTTTATGAATAGAACATTGATGGATTAAGTGAACAAGAAATTTTTAACAAGATCAACCACATGTCTGTGGTTATCAATAGCTATGTTAACAATCTTGACCACACTGAACCTAAAATTGTTGACCTTATCACCTCAGGATTCACAGGTGTTTTAAGAAGTTGGTGAGACAATTATCTCACATAAGAATCAAGAGACAATGTTGAATATGTTGTTGTCCTTGATGATGAAAATATACCTATTTTTGATTAAAGAATAGGCAGAGCAAAAACAGTTGGTGTTAAAACTCTTATTTTCACCATAATCAAATATTTTGTAGGGACACCTAGCAATATTGAAGCCCGAATACATGACCAGCTCAGTAATCTTAGATGTCCCACACTTGGTGATTTTCGTTGGTACAAAGATGTCTTTGTATCAAGAGTTATGCTTAGACTAGACTGCAATAAATCATTCTAGAAAGAAAAATTTGTTAATGGTTTACCTAATGTATTTGCACATAAGGTAAGAGATGCTCTCAGTAAAGAAACTGGAATTATAGAATATGACTCTCTAACTTATGGCGATCTTGTCAATATCATCCAAAAATAGGGAATGAAAATGTGTATTGACATGAGGATTAGTAAGCAATTACAAAATGACAAGAAAAAGGCTAAATATGAACTAGGAGATTTATGTGAACAATATGGTCTCTCTTCAATTGCACCATCAACCCACAGAAAACACAAATCTAAAAAACCTATTTGTAATGACAATTGCACTACTGGTCAATTAGGTTGGTTTAGGATTAGGTGGAGTGGATACCCATCCCTAAGGGGCTCAGGCTTATAAGGGGGTGGGGGAGACGACTCTCAGTCGATGTGGGACGAAGCTCCGCACGGGCACTGAGAGGTAAATGCTACTGGGTGGTCGCTTTGGCACACGCCATGTCAGTTGAATCCTTTTGGAGGGAGGCAATCTTGTCCACCGTAAGACGCCTTTTTGTTAGGGGTAGAAATCGCGTGTTCGGATCTCATCCCTGAACTCAAGGATTTCGGCTGACCTGGCGTGTGCCAAAGCGACCGCCCAGTAGTCTTTACCTTTCAGTGCCCGTGCGGAGCTTCGTCCCACATCGACTGAGAGTCGTCTTCCCCACCCCCTTATAAGCCTGAGCCCCTTAGGGATGGGTACCCATTAGAGACCTGATCAAGTGCCTAGTGGGTACCCATCCCTAAGGGGCTCAGACTTATAAGGGGGTAGGGGAGACGACTCTCAGTCTATGTAAGAGGAAGCTCCGCATGGGCACTGAGAGGTAAAGGCTATTGGGTGGTTGTTTTGGCACACGTCAGATCAGCCGAAATTCTTGAGTTCAGTGATGAGATCCGAACGCACGATTTTTACCCTAACAGTAATCATCTAAATCGAGTCAATCAGGATGTCTATTACGAGAATTGAACATGGAATTTTTAATGCCCTCCAATAACTGAAGTCCTTTCATCCAATTTTCCCAAGAGGTTAACTTACAACTGAGCAAAACAACCCGTTCAAATGTCATCCTAATTATTTTGTAACGTATGAATATAAACTAACTCTAATGATATGTTATGGAAAAGACAAATCTACGAATAATTGTTTTCTATAGTATCATAAAATATAGCAAGAACGCCAAATTCAAATCGAACTGCATGAATAATTTATGTAGAGTGATGAAAGATCATTAATTATTGCTTACGCTTGCCATATAAACTTATGACATGCATGAGTTATGCGGGTTTATGTCACTTTGATTCTCATTCTTTTAATTTTTCTCATTTAATCCCTTAAGTTCCATGAAAAAAATGTCTTTCAATTGTGACCATGTGAGACACTCTCGATTATTGTTGTTAGTCAATATAAACTGTCATTTCACTGGTATAAAGTAACGTAAATTGAAAACTTACAAACTAAAGTGACAAAATTAGGAAAATGACTAAAGTAAACAAAAAACACATATTAAGGGGTCATTATTTTTACTTAAATGACAAAGGGAAGCCATTAAACGGCACATTGATAAAGGTTTTGGACTAATAATTATAAAATTGTAGGTCTAAATCTAAGAGCAAATCTTTGAGGGGGACTAAGTGTAATAAATCCTAGAGAATGAGTATAATCACATGTCATAATCAATGTATCAACTGTCCCAAATGATATGCCAACTACTCTAGCTTGGATAAAAGAATAAGAAAGAAGGAAATTGGGCATACACATTCACTTATAAAATATGGAGCTAACTATTTATTTGGCCTCAGAATTATATCGTTTGTGTCAATTAAATCACTAACTATGTTTTTTGTTCATTTAGCCCTTATTTTATTTTATTTTTTTGGGAGGAGAAGGGAGAAGGGGACTTGAACCATTGACCTAAAAAAGACAAAGTTTTTACAAATCAATGAGTAACATTAGACCAAAGACCTGTTGGTATATGTCAATTTAGTCCTTGAACTGTACAATCTAACTCAATGTGACTATTCTGTCCAAATTGACTATTAATTTTGACAAAAATTCTCACGTGCACATTATGTGAATCAGAAATTAAGTTATAGTTTCGGGTCTCCGTCATATACACGTGGGGGGGTTTCTCTCAAAGTTTACGACGAATTTAGATGAAAGAGTCACATTGAGTCAAATTATATAGTTTGAAAGCTAAATTGACACAAAATATAGTTCATGAACTTGGTTAACACAGATTATATAATTTAGAGGTAGGAACCACCAAAATACTACTATATGAATTTCCCAGATGAGTTCTAAGGTGTAACTTTGAGTTAAAGACAACTCATTCAAATGTTCATTACTAATTATTTTGTCTTGTATACATTCACCAACTCTTATGAAATAGATGTTATAGTTATTATAATGTATGAAAAAAGACAAACAAAAGAGACAAGGCCAAATTCAAAACCAAATGCATCAGTTATTTGAATATAATGACAAAATCATAAGAAGATCCTTTTGCTTGTGTTTGTTTTATAAATCTGAAGTCACACATGATTAGTTAAGTCTTTCATAACTATGATGAAACAATATGAAGAACAAAAGTTTGTATAGAGTTAGTTTTTTTTTTGGGTCTGGGTGTCTTGTCCAACTTGCGTGTATTTCGATTAATTCTTTTTTAGGTCTGGTCAAAGACAGGTCATCCACGTCGGAATTAGAGTATTCATGAAGGATAATTTCCTTATAGGCTAGCTCCAAGAAGTTGTCAAGATTCAAACTTAGGACGTCTAAATTTACAACTCGTCTCATAATTACTAAACGATAATTAGTAATTAGAAAAAAATGTAAAAATCAATCATATTTTGTTGAATTTCAACTTGAGTATAGAACACAAAATGGAGCTGCTAATTTCCAAATTGAAATCAAAAGAAAAAAAAAAGTTGGTAAATTTGAAATTGTGGATAGTTGCAAACCACCACATCCTCGTTTTGTTGACCCCCTATTTTAGCCACTTGGTATGCACACCTGTTTCTTCTCTTGACGTGTGCGAATGATCTACCATATATGCTTCCATTTACAAAAATATGTGCTTATCATAGTGCAATTAAGACTTCTTTTTTTTTGGCTATTGAAAAAATGGGTGTCTAGGGACCACCCCGATAGACCCTCACTGGTAGAACTATGAAGTGCTTGACTGCATCCATTATTTCTCTTGAAAACGAACCTAACTAGATTAACATAGCAATCAACTACTGAGTCTCAATGTGAATTCTAATATTCAAACATCTAACCTCAACGTTAAAAATTCGGCCAGTACGCCACTGAACCATACCACTTGGTGGTGTGCAATTAAGACTTCAATATGTGTGTATGATACATATTTTAAATACAACCTCAAGGATAGTTTAAGTGATAACAAGGACGAGTTATGAACTCAGATATCTTGAGTTCAAATTTTAACAATTTTTTAAGTTAGGTCATAAGGTATTTATCCCTTATGAATACCTTAGTCTCAATGTTAATTTATCCCTCATAACCTGCCTTTGACTGGATCAATAAAGAAATTAGTTGAGGTGTGTGTAAATTAGTACAAATACTCTTAATCGTTAAATTAGAAAAGAATGAGGCCAACCCAGTCATCAAAAAGGACTTACTCCTAACCCAGGGTAGGTTGGCCCACTAAAAGAAAAAGCCCATAAGGCACTCCAGACAATCTAGTGAATTTGAAAGGGGATTCAAAAGAATAAAAAACCTGTAACTACCTTCTTCTTCTTTAAATAATTCAAACGGGTGAGGTAGAGATTTCTTTAGAATTGATTAGCCTAACTTTTCAGTTTGATATCCCACTTACTTTCTTCGTGTTCTTGATAACTTTATCACTCTCACACTCACACTTAGCTCAGTCATACTCCAGCCTCTTTATCTCATACTTCTCAGTTTTTTACATCATCATTAACATATTCGTTTTTCAATATAATGCGATTAAAAAAAATTGTAATTGAGTTAAAGGAACAAATAAAAATGTATCAACAACAACTTATTTAATACAGAACAACTTAAAATATTTATATCAATCCATTATGCACCTATGCATCTAGCATGGCATATGTCAATACCATAATTGTCCTCAATTGCAGCTAGGTGAACTACGAATCTAGTAACGAGAAGAAATTACATTTAAACCTCTAAGAACATCTCTAATTCTTACCTTTTTTAAACTCAATTTTAAATATAGGTAAAAAAATTCTAAAAAACATTCTCCAATATGAGATTCATGCCCATATCAAATCAAGAGAGACTTATCAAATCAAGGGGACTCAAATTCATATCCAAATCTTTGGTGATGAGAGTTCATCCTCATTTAAATATCCAATATCCATATTTAACCTTCTTTTGAATTTTAGTTTGTCCTCAATTAAAGTTGGATTTCTCTTCCTTTAAATTTGAGTTTCTTCATTTGAGAGGTCTATACTAAATCAAGTTTTTTATCATTTTTTTTACTCAAATTTGAATAAAAAAAATGGTTTCCATTGGAGATAGTCTAAACTATACCCCTTGCATCGCATTACCCCCATCAAATTTCTAAAACTATACCTTAAACTATTATTATTAGTTTTCACATTGACACAATTGCAAACATTTGATATACTAGCAATGCATAATGTGCGTTGCACGTAAATAAATTTAAGTAATATGAATTATATATGTAATTAAATTAAGTAATAAATTAAAAGTCAAATAATTAATTTATATTTTAATTGTTACAAAATTTAATTATTAATTTATTCTATAAAACTTTGAGTACGTAATCTATCATTTATTTAGGTATCTCTCCGACCCTTTTAGGCATTTGGACAGTAATTATATTATATAATTATTTTTTTTATTTTTTTTAAAATAGATTGATTAAATTGCTTATAAAATATTATATTATTGCATACCAAAAAATAAAAAATAATATATATTTGACCATAGAATTCAATCTGATTACTATATTTGTATAATAATTTAACATATATGTATGATTTTAATTCTTCATATAGATATAGAAAATTGTATAAAACTATATAACTAATAAATGAATTGAAAAGAATTTAGAAGTTCTTACACAAAAGTGCAAAATAAGTTGAACATCAAATATAGGAGTAAAAACCAAAATTAGATGAAATTATATATATTATTGGGTATAATTGACTTTATTATAATAATTAGGGTCAAAATAGAAAATCAAAAGTTTTTCATTTACTTCTCTATATCTATACTAGTAATAACTAGTGTCTAAAGGCACTTCGCAATCTAAACACCCACCATTTTAAAATAGTTTTTGTGTCATTTGCTTTAATTAAAAAAATTGAAATCAATCGAGTCCCGCCATTTTTTTAATACATTTCGTCAGACTTTTTGCTAAAATAAAAACTCAAAAAAATCGCAACCTATATACAAAACTTATATATCTCATTGTATATATCATTATCCAAAAATATGAACATAGAAACGAATGTCCTTGAAAAATAATTTTTTAAAGGCATAAAGATATATTTGACCATATTTTACAAAAAAAAAATTCAATCACCATTGCCAACCTCAAGAATCATGTTATGGTTAAACATAACTCACTACCACAAATGCCACCAACTTTACATATTCAATCTGCCGACAAATAGAACCAGAAATCGGATGTAGCCAATATTTAATAGAATTGTAATTTACAATTTTGTGAGTTTTTCAATCCACTATCATATGAAACCAACCAAAAGACATTGTCTATGCAAAATAGAGAATAATTCATGTACCAACCTCATATCAAAACATATTTGGAGCACGTGAGGACTATGTATCCTGTGAAGATATCAACAAAGAACTTGGTTGACAGATTTTTTGTTATACCACACATAAATACCAACAACCAACCAAACATTAAAAACATAATGAATTGCAACAAAATAGAAAATGAAATAATCTCACTTTATATGATAAAAAGTAAGAAATAAACCTTTAATTGGTGGGCATCTTTTATAAGTATTGCTTTCTCTTTATCTTAACTTGTAAAAGGTGTATGCACAAAGACAAAGCAAGAGAGAAATTTAAAATATTATTTTGGATGGAGCAAGATAAAAAATGAATGACCAATAATCACAAACATAATGCATCACATCTTGTACGGATGCATAAATGCCAAAATCAACCAAAAATATAGTTTTTTAATCAGTTAACCTCAATCGGACATATGGAAGTAAAAATAAAATTAACAAACTTATTAAATTTCAAGAAAAACCTATTCTAATTGAACATAGATAACGCCAATCACCCTAAAAGTTTGGCTTAGACTCTCTAATTATTTGCAGTGGCACTTTTGGACAAATTTAATTTGTGACTAAGGCAATTTTCATGATTGCATTCAACATCCAGAAGTGACTACACTAATATAGTCTTCTTATTAGTCGCCTTCACTCTTCATGAACCATATAAAAAATTTTGCACTCCCTCATGAAATCCAAGACTTTCAGTTTGACTTTTGACCAAAATTTTTTGTCAAAACCCATATACTTTTTAAATCAAATAAGCAAAATTACAAACTTCTCATTCAAACAATACCACACCATTGAATCACATTCAATCCTATGGTGAATAACGACTTAATTATGTTAACAATTACACATAGTACTTCTAAAAAAAATTAGTGAAAAAATAAAGAAAAAAAGGAAATCAACTCAAACCTTTATTTCCTTCTCAAGAATTTCTTCTTGAGCATTGTACCATTTAAAAGCAAGTGGGTTCTTGCTAGAAGCACCCTAAACATATAAAAGAAACAATAAGTTCTCAACTATTCTATTCGTAAATCCAAGAAACACTAAACCAGGAGTTCAGTCCCTTAGATATTCCAACTCTGCAATCTGAGAAATACTCAAATAAAGTTTTGTCCCTTAGATACTGAAACTTAAAGCTACTAGGACTGTAAATGCTTAATAGTAAATGTTGCTGCGAAGGGCCTTTCTTGTCACATCTAAGAACTCAAATGAAGTTGGTTACTCTATTTGGTGAATGATAAATCATGGCATACTAAAGGAAACAATGAATAGAATAATGAAGGGAAATCATGTTCTCATACATCATTATCCGTAGACTAAAATTAACAACTTATGGAACCAACCCATAGAATTGTCCTAAGGCAATCCAATAGTTAATATGACATATGAGCATTGTCCTAATGAACCATCGAGAGAACATAAAATAGTTTCATACCTTTTGTATAAGTGGAAATACATACCATTGTTAGTTATCCCTCATTCTTTCGATGGTTAAGATAGACAACTTCAAATAATGACAATATGTCAGCTAGTTGGTGGTTGGTTTAGATTTGGTTTTGTCAGGCATTGCAACGTATACTTGATGTGCATTATCAAGGAAATATGTGGGGTAACAGCTGGTTGTTTGGCGGTGGTAGTGATGAACTTGAAGCTGTGTTGGTGTATGTGGGGTGGCTACGACCTAGTTTAGAAAGTTGTGGGGTGGGTTTGCGGAGTCTATGGTGGGGATCGGTTCAATAGTGGACAGTGGATAGTATTTAAGAAACTCCGACCAGTAAGATAAACAAATGAAATAATTCATGAAAATGCAACATAAAGTTTGTGTCCGTAGAGAGAGAATCCAAACTTTAGATTGTCCACAGAACAAACTCACAATTCTCCTGATAGTGATTCCAAAACTAAACTCTAAATACAACACATTCTCAAGAAACTCTGACCCATCAATTCTATTCCCAGAGGAAGTTGACACAGTAGAGTTCTAGATAGAGATTCCACAATTGGAGCCAAAATCAACACAAATTCATTGAAAGAAAATAGATTTGATATCAAAGAAAATTGCTACAATTTAAACAAATAGGAATTAAAAACCCTAAAATCTCCAAACATTGGTACTACCTGGCCATAAACCTAAAATTTACAACCAAATCTTCCATCAACTGAATTGATCCTGACCCCTAAACAAACGATATCACATATAAACACAAACTTTGAGAGATGGGTGGAGAGGGAGGTATACTAGGTCGACTATGGATCACAGTGCTTGTTAGCATTGCGATGTTATTGGTGATGAATGATTGCATCGCAGTATCTATTGGGTGGCAGGATAACGGTGGTTGCTTCATTCAGGTTGCTATTGGTAGCACCGGCAGTGATTATAAGAGATGAAAAATAAGAGAGAAAAAAGATGGGAAGAGGAAAGAGAAGTTGCATTTAAGTTGGAGAAGGGAGACTGGGATAAGAGAAAGAAGAGAGATATCATGAGACATAAACACTAAGAAAAGAACTAAGAGAGATAACAGAAGTATGAGATATAAAAAAAGTATAGACCGTAGACTAGTCACTATAATGGACAAGGAGATTGTGATCTTGGGGAAAAAGGCAAACTGTGTGTTTACGGTAAAGTATTGTCAATAAAGTTTTATAACAAGACAACTTTCAAAACTACAATGAAGAGGGTATGGAATAATATCAAAGTGAAAGTTATAGAGGCTGGTGACAATCTATTTCTCATTCAATTCAGTAATACGTTGGATAAGAATAAAGTCCGAAAAGGTGAGCCATGATCCTTTGATTACCAATTAGTTTTGTTGAAGGATTATGATGGTTCGATTTAGGTGTCAAATGTATTGTTTAGCGGGTGTCCATTCTGGATTCAAATCTATAATTTGCCATTCAATAAAATAAATCAAGAAACTGCGAAAATTATAGGCAATAAGATTGGATACTATTTGGAAACGGATTTGAGAAACAGAGTAAGATGGGGGAGATATTTAATAGTTTGGGTGAACATTAGTATTGAAAAACCTCTCCTTAGAGGAATGAATCTTAATGGGTTAGGAGGCTCAAATGTAACGGTGTTTTTCAAGTATGAAAGGTTGCCTCATATTTGTTACCATTGTGGACGGTTTGACCACAGGGAAAGAGAATGTCAGCTAAGATTGGATTCATCAAACTTAGTTAGGGATGCGTCAATGAAGTATGGGGCTTGGTTGAGGGCTCCATTGGGTGGAGGGTTGAAGAATGTAGTAAGTTTGAACGCTAGTGTGAACAAACTGCCGGCGGTGGAGAAAAGTGAAATTTCTCCGGCTAGCGAGCAAGATTCACCGAAGAAGATTTACCAAAATGAGGCAGCGGTGATCGAGCAGAGTTTCATGGGTGTGACTGGCCCAATCTCCAGAGATGGAGGAATATCCAATTCAAAGAGTAAAACTAGGGGCGCAAGATTTGGAAGGAGAAAAGTTAGGGGATTTAATTGAGCCTTTAATTAACAGAAATTTTTTTTTGGATTTAGATAGTGTGACAATTGAAGATAGCAAGCTTAAGAAAGTTGAAGATGCAATGCCAGTCATGGAAGGTATTTCAACAGCAATAATCATGGATAATAATCAAAAGGAAAGGAATGGAGTCTTAAAGAGAAACTAGTTGTTAATGTGGGTCCTAAAGTGGTGAAAGAATTGGGTGGACCCGTAGATAAATGACGTAGTCAGTCTATATCAACTAGTAATATGGAGGCTCAATGGGCTGTGGAAGACTTTATGGATATTCACATTTCTTCCATAGCCCAAACTATTTGCCTACCTAAATTGGGGGATTTAGTCTTTGACGAAGGAAGGGTGCTCAGTCAAAATCCAACAGCTACGAAGAAATGGAGAAGCAAGGATAAGGGTTCTACAACATCTAGCCAAACAAAATATCAGGAGGATCCAATGGCAAACAGAAGTATAGAGGAGGAAAGGAAGATTTGGGTACAAGTATGGAAATGGGTGCAAAGAAAAAAGCTAAGGTAAGTGAAGGTTTAAGGCTTTCAATTCCAGTAGAAATTACAAATGTAACGGTGGGAACTGGTCTCCAGTCCCACTAATCGTCGTGAAAATCCTTAGTTGGAATTGTCGGGGACTTGGGCATTCTCGGATAGTTCAAGATTTACACGATTTCATAAAGAAAGAGCAGCCCAATTTTGTCTTCCTTTTGGAGACGAAATGTAATGCTAGGAGAATTAATTTTTTGAAAATGATGTTTGGCTTGTGTGGAGTGGTTGTAGAGTCGAGGGATATGAGAAGACTATTGAGGAGGCTTGGAATTGTGGTGAATATCTTTTAGGGGTTCTCAAGCAAAATACAAAATTATAGAGTGGAGCTACTTAAGTGGAAATAGATTTATATTGGGCACATTCTAGTTAAGATAGAAAATCTGAAAGGTAAATTGGCAAGTTTAAAGGAAAGTGGAATAACAGAGAGTTCAAGGCAACAAGCTCAAGAGGTGGTTAAGGAGTTGAATTCTTTGTCGGATATGGAGGGGATTTATTGGCGTCAACGATCGAAAATCCACTGGTTGAAGGAAGGGGATAAGAATGCAACTTTTTTCCATGCCACGACATCCCAACGGCAAAGAAGGAACACAATTATCAAACAAAGAAACGGTGAAGGGGGCTGGTGTGAGAATTCAGATGATATGGAACAAGTTGCGGTAGGGTATTTTAAGAATCTATTTACTTCCAATAGACCACAAACCCAAGCGCTAGAGGCCGTTTTAAGTAAGGTGGATCGCAAGGTGTCAAAGAGAATGAATTCAAGGATCTTGCAGACTTTTCGTATTGATGAGGTAACTACAACATTATCTTAGATGTTCCCTACCAAATCACCTAGACCTAATGGTAAGTCCCCACTCTCTTTCCAAAAGTATTGGCGTATTATCGGGGTGGATGTTGCTAATTGTGTCTTGAATTTTCTCAATGGTGGTCAATTTCCAGCAAGTTTCAACCATACTAATATTGTCCTTATCCCTAAATGTAAAAATGTGGAGTCTTTACATGAGTTTCGTCCAATTAGTTTGTGTAATGTTATTTATAAAATTATTTCAAAAGTTTTAGCTAATCGTTTAAAACATATTCTTCCATCGGTCATTTCTAATTTTCAAAGTGCTTTCCTTCCTAGGCGGTTAATTACCGACAATGTTTTGGTTGCATTTGAAATTAATTATTTACTGAAGTGTAAAAGCTGGGTAAAATGGGACATGTGTCTCTAAAGCTGGATATGAGTAAAGCTTATAATAGGGTGAAATGGGTGTTCTTGGAAGAAATGATGGTCACTTTGGGCTTTGATCCTAGATGGGTTACTTTGATAATGCAATGTGTTACAACCGTCTTATATTCTATCATGTTGAATAATGATCAAAAGGGCTTTTTTCATCCTAAAAGGGGTCTTCATCAAGGAGATCCCTTGTCACCTTACTTGTTTCTTATTTGTGCAAAAGGTTTAACAACACTTCTTCGCAATGCAAAGATGAATGGTTTGATCACTGGAGTCTCGGTGAGGAGGGGAGGTCCACGTATATCCCACCTTTTGTTTGTCGATGACAATCTATTATTTTTTAATGCATCACAAGAGGAGGCTGCAGGTGTGAAGTCAATTCTTGCAATTTACAAAGCTGCTTCAAGGCAACAAATCAACTTGGAGAAGTCTGCAGTGGTCTTTAGCAGTAATACTTTGGAGGCGCAGGCAAGTCAAGTCCAACAAACCTTGGGAATAGATTGTGTTCACCAACATGATAAATATTTTGGACTTCTTACTGTGGTGGGTAAATCTAAAAAAGAGGCCTTTAGCAATTTAAAGGAAAGGGTGTGGAATAAAATGCAAGGATGGAGTGAGCAACTTTTATCTAAAGCGGGGAAGGAGGTATTAATTAAGGCGATGGTGCAATCTATTCCCACATATGCTATGAGGTGTTTCAAACTCCCAAATAATTTTTGTGAGGATTTAGAAGCACTATCGGCTAGGTTTTGGTGGGGACAAAGACAGGGGGAAAGGAAAATTCATTGGGTTAGTTGGAGTAGGATAAGTACAAGGAAGGAGAGAGGTGGAATGGACTTCAGAGATCTCAAGGTTTTCAATTTGACTCTGCTCGTGAACACAGGCATGGAGATTGAATACTGAGACTAATTCACTTATTCACCAAGTGTTTAAGGCAAGGTATTTCCCTTTGTCATCTTTTATGGAGGCAGAGCTTGGCTATAGACCACCTTATACATGGAGAAGTATTTTAGGGGCAAGAAAAGTGGTGATATCAGGTTCGAGATGGAGAATAGGTGACGGATCCAGAGTCAATATCTGGTCGGATAGGTGGATACCCACCTTTATAAGCTTCAAACCAGTTTCCCCTAGAAGGATTCTACCCTCTACAGCAAAGGTAAGAGATCTTATTAATGAGCAAACACGGAGTTGGAATGGGCAGTTGGTGGATGAAATATTTTTGCCTCATGAGACGCTTGTGATTAAAAGTATCCCACTCAGCAGAAATTCTATGGAGGATTGATTGATCTGGCATTATAACTCAAATGGGAGGTTCTCGGTACGTAGTGCATACCACATCATCATGGACCAAAAGCTAGTGCAAGTGCCCCTAAGCAGTTCATCTCCTTCTTCCAGTGCTAGATATCTTGATTGGAAGTTTATTTGGAATTAGAAAATTCCAAATAAAATTAAGATCTTTGCCTGGCGGGTGTGTTCCAATGCGCTACCAACAGCAGATAATCTACGGCGTAGGAGAGTCTCAGACTCACAGTACATGGGAATTATGGGGTGTGTCAAGAAGTGGAGGATTCATTGATCCATGCCTAGGGACTACTCTTGGGCTAAAGATGTGTGGTGACTCAGCACATTAAAAACAGTTGTCTAGATTTCAGCTTCTGAGCCTAGGCAGTGGTTGCGTGATGCCCATCAGACCCTTACACCTGATAACTTTCTCAATGTTCCTTATTTAATGTTGGTTTGTATAGAGAAATAAAAACACTTGTGCCTTTGAAAACAAGGTTCAAGATCCGGCTGGAGTGCAGATGAAGGCAATGGAATACCACAGGCAGTATATGGAGGCAGTAACTCAACTCAGTTTTGATCCATTGCCAAACCACAAAATTGGGTGGTGTCTTTCGAGGGTAGGTACATTCAAGGTGAATTTCGATGACGCTGTGTTTAGAGACTTAAATGTCTTAGGATTGGGGGTAGTTATAAGAGATAACATGAGTTACTTTGTAGGAGCTTTGTCTAAAAGGATGGAAATGAGTTGTGATGTTCGTCAAGCAGAAACTTTTGCAGCAAGGATAGCAATCCAATTCGCAAAGCTGCAAGAGTTGCCTAAAGTTATATTGGAAGGGGATTCTTCAGACGTCATGTGAGCTATTGGGGGTCGTGTGGTGGATCTTGATGCTCTCGATGCCATTTTGCAGGACATTAATAGCATAACGAGTAGCTCTCGTTATTTTGAAGTGTCCGAGGTACGCAACAATGGAAATAAAGTAGCTCATGAATTAGCTCGTTTTATTCTACCATTAAATAATTGTGCTATATGATTGGAGCAAGCACCAGACTTTGTTATGCCTCTCCTTTTTTTTGATATTCCTCAAAAATATAATTTTATCGTTGCAACTCAAAAAAAAACACAAAAAAAAGAGTGTAGACCGTAGAGTCTTGTGATGAGAAGCAAGATTTGAATTGCTAAATATGGATTGAAGAGAGAGAATCTGTATGAGAGAGATAGAGACGTATGAGAGATAGAAGTGTAAAGTCTTACTATGAGAGACTTTTTCATAGGCGGGAAAAAAAATTCAGGACTAATTTTGAAATGATCTGATAATTAAAACAGAAAATGTTGTTAGGCGCAAAAACAAAATTTAGTACTCACTGTAGATCGCTAGATCAAAATTTTTGAGATGATCTGAACCGTCTTTTATGTGTTGGATTACGTTGTCCATTAGATGTGTTTATGTTTTGTGTCAAAACGATCTGGATCTCTTTTTGTCTCTAAAATTCAAACTTAGCTCTACTTTATTATATAGATGAAAAATTGTATATAACTGTACTACTAATAAATGAGTTCAAAAAAATTTAGAAGTCCTTATAAAAGAGTCCAAAACAAGTTAAAAGTCAAATAGGAGTACAAAACAAAAATTAGATTAGTGAGTATAATTAATTTTATAATAATAATTAGGGATAAAATAAAAAATAAATTTTTTTCGCAAATACTGACATTTATAAGTAGTACTATAAATATAAATTTTGGACAAAAGAGGGTTTCACATTACCTCGAACTATAATTTGTTTCACATTACCTCGAACTATAAATATACTGAGATCGATGACACAACGTGATATTCGTCCAAATTTAAGGGGCAAAATATAATTTTTCTTATTTATAAGTTACCTAAAGATTAGCTGGGTTAGGTGCTCGTCTGTTCAAAGCCTTTTGGGAGGGCTTAAGCAGGCGTCCAGAATATAAACAAGTCGCTTTGATAATTCAAGTTTGTATTGTTTTTTTTAATAAAACTTTCATGAGATTACATATCGTTAGAATAAGTGACTCATATTTAATATTAGTCATAACCCGTGCCTAAAGGCACGATAAAATATAAAATTTGAGCGTTTAAAAAATCAATTCCACCATATTAAATTTTTTCAAAATATTTTAACTATAAATTAATTAAATATTAAATAATTAAATATATGATAGAATGAGTGGTGTGATATTTTTAAGGAGAAAATATATAAATAATTAAATATGTGATAGAAATGAGTGATGTGATTTGACGTTTGAGTCTGACAAAAGGATGATAGGTAAGGTAAGTGATTGGTGATGATTTTGAGGGAGAAAATATGACTGACATAAAATTCAAACACACTCCTGTTTTATTATATAGATATGAAAAGGTTCACCAAGTTCAAATATAATAGGTCAATTGTCAGAATGCAGCGAATTCGAATTACTATCGGATCAAAAATAGGTCGGGGGGTGTGGGGGGCTATGCCCCCGTGGTATGAAGTAGGAGAATGGCATGTGCTTTCGGCATTTGTCCAAATTAGAATTGTAACCTTATTTCAGTGTGGAATAAAAACAAGACAATCGCTCTCTCGTGGACCTAGATAAATTGTCAAATCACATAAAATTCTTGTGTTCATATTCTAATTTTCTGTTTCTTTGATTGTTCATCACACACAAATTACAACACATATTGTCTTAGAAATAGGACTTGTTGGTATGTTTTTACAATAATTAAACTACTTTTTGGTGTACAAGCATGAATATGAACTAGTATTTCATGACTCAATTTTAATCAAATTTAAGTAAAAAAAATTAATTTGATACAAAAAATTTCAACGGACAAACTCAAATTTTTCTGCAAAATCTTTTAAAAATTCTCCTAGCATTCCAATGTTCAATTTTTTTCCCAAAACTTTTTTTACTCTCTTTTCTCTACTTATTTTCCTCTAAACCTCTTTTCATCGTAATTATGCTTTCACTTTCAAATATTTTTCCTTCTCTATTTTCATCATATTTGACCTCTTTCCCAAATTACATTTCAGTAAAAAATTCTTATAAAAAACTAATAAGATTTACTTTTTCTATTTGGTGGTGTAATATTTTTTTCATAAAATTCTAACATTATGTGGCCATTGATTGATAAAACTTAGAGGTGACAATCTTAACCCATTACCTATTAATTCGTCCAACTCGCCCATAAATAAATGAGTTGAATACCTATATTAATTAATATGGGTTCTAAATGAGCTGGGTAATATGATTCATTTTAATTAAGCGAATTAATATGAATTATAAATGGGTACCCACTGAGTTGAGTATTTATCTTTTTATTAAATAACACAAGTAATAAAATAAATAAATATATTAATATACCAAAAAATTCACGCACACTATTACACTAAAAAATACACATATGTATTAATACACCAAAATATACACATATTAGTACACTACAAACACACACACTAATAAACTACCCATAACCCATGGGTCGACTGTGACCCACAACTCATTACCCATAGGTCGGCCCCGTGATCCATGAGTCGACTCGTGACTCACAACCCATGGGTTAACCCACAACCCATGATCCATGGGGTGACCCATGATCCATGGGTCGACCATGATCCACGACCCACAGACCAACACATAGCCCACAATCGACCCCGACCTATTATGTGTGCATTTTTTTTTTATATTAAATGTGTTTTAGTTTTTGTGTTAGTATATGTGTGTGTATTTTTGGGGTATTAGTGTGCATTTTAGTGTATTAGTGTGTATATTTTTAGTGTATTAGTTTGTGTGTGTTTTGATGTATTAGTATGTATATGTTTGTATTTTGGTGTACAACTAATATGTGTGTGTTGGTGTATTAATGTGTCTAGTAAGAATTTTAATTATTTTATAGGTTAATGGGATTAACCCAATCCGTTATAAATCTAACCCATTTATTACCTGAGTGAAAAATGAATTTGATTTATTTTAGCCCAATCTAATTTAATCCAACCTATAACCAACCCAACCCAACCCACCCCATTTGTCACCTCTAATAAAACTATAGAGAAATAATTCAACCTAAAATTTGAGCATTAGCAGAATCATCATTTTTTAAGATTTATTAATAAGATTGATATAAAATAACAAATATATAAAAGAATGTAAAGCGTCACTGACGAATACTTAAAAAAGAGTAAAATATGATTATTAAAAATTTAAATTCTAAAATTTGAGTAAAACTTTAATTCTTCCTTCACATAGTATCATTTTGAGTAAAATTGTGAAAAATCATGTTTTGTAACTTTGTACAAGTTCAAAAAAAATAATGTCTTACTGCTTGAAAGAAAAAAAAAAAAAACCTTAGATCATAATGTATGTTAGAGCATCTCCAACCGACATGTCAAATGCTAGTTATGGCATCCAACCGATCGTTTTGGCCGTTCTTCATTCTTCAACCGGCATGCCAATTGCTGCGTTGACAAAATAAATTTACCATGTTGTCAAATTTAATGTATTTCAATTGAAATTGATATGTCAAACCTTTTTAATATAATATTTTATGGAGTTAATGAGTGTTTAATGTAAAATTTTTGCAATAAAATTTAAATTTAAAAATAAAAGTCTAATAAAATAAATTATTTTAATCTATCGATTAAAATACAATGCGAAAATATTAATACTATATATCAAATTACCACAAAATTTTTTAGATAGGCTCTAACTTCCAAAACCCTTTAACCCCTGCAACCCCACGCTCACACTTGCCTGTTGTTGAAAAGGAAGATCTCAAAAATGGCCTCTCGGCTTCTATGTTCCAAAAATCTCACTTTTCCATTTCGCACGCCCAGAGGTGATATCGCTCTCTCTCTCTCTCTCTCTCTCTCTCACACACACACACAGAGTACTGTCACCATTTCTGTATCTCTAACCACCGAAGTTTTATGTAGTGAGCTCTTTCGAACGCTCAAATCATCCGCCTCCAGCTTTCTTCTCCACACACATTATCGGGGACACCCCAATTCTCGTAACTCTCTCTCTCCCAATTGTGTGTGTGTGTGTGTGTGTGTAGGTTTCTACATACATATCAGCTTCTGTTATTCAAATGCTGGTAACTTTGAAAAAATTGCTCCTTTTAAATGGGCAGGTTCGGGATTTTATACGGTGGGCATTGTATGATGCGAAGCATGGCTATTTCTTTCAAAGATCAGAGTCCGTTGGAGTGCTTGACAAAAGCATCAAGTTCAATCAGCTCCAAGGTATTGATGCTCGCCTTTGTTGAACTGTCTTTTCATTTTTTTTATTGGATAAACAATAATGTGTATTGTGTAAAATAAATGAATAATATAGCTATCTCAGCATTTGAATCTACCTATTTTTCGTGTTTATGGGAATTTATGTTGTGTTTGGCAGACTGGAATTGAGGTTTTGTAATTGGAGTCCTAGTTAATTTATTTAAAGATTTGAACTATTTTTTTTCCAAATTACAATTTTTTTTTCTTCTGGCCCAATGGTATCTCAAACACTGCAATTTCATATAGCCAAACACCATATTAGTTTAGTTGAAGTGATTTGAATCATGTTTAATGATAGAGAGTACAAGGGTGGTGCTACAAACAAGATGGACCATAAGAAGGGAGGTACAATGGAAGGCATGAGAGTTGTTTTGAAGGAGAGGCAAGACACTCAGGCAGGATGTCTAAGATGTTGGCAGAGCTAAAGCAGAGTTTGGGAAGATGCCGACAAGTGTGATTCTGGAGAGTTACAATGGAGTAAATGCTAGTTGTCTTGTCCTTTAATTAACATTAATGCCCTTTATATAGGGAAGCTTGAAATGAGTTGGGTTTGGTTCAAGCTAGACCCAAGCTCAGTGTCCTATGGTAATAGGCCCATGCTTCAAAACATTGGTCAATACCGATCCGGCTCAATACCTTCTGTTTAATACCATTGTACGTTCCATGCCAACAATGAGTTGCACGCGACTCGGCTAAGTTATCCGTGATGTCTCCTAGTCAACATCGAATTGTCCACTTAACCATCATCAGATTGGCCAATATCATTCTGAGTTGCAATGATATAATCTGAATATCTTGTCATATTCATCTTCTTCTTCAATCAAAACTTTTGTACATAACGTCCGATAGCATTTCCTGATACTACAACCCATGCATTTTAATATCCTCCAAATTGATGATTTACATTACGACTTGAGACATGATTAGGCCTTGACCTTAGGCCTGCACTATGATAGACTCCTTCATTAATGTAGGTTTGGTGGATTTGAAGATCCATACAGCAGTAACGCCACCCATAATGTTTGCACACCTAAAGCATGCAAGATGTCGTGTGAGTGCTCCTTTGTTCCCCTTATGGGTGTTAATTGAGTCGAGTATTCTAAGTTTTAGTGTGCTCAAATTAAGCTCTTGCCCGGATATTGAGCACAGATTTTTGTTAAAGCTTGGTTCAGCACAAACTCGAGTCAAAACCTAGTTTTGAGCCTAAGTCTCAATTCTATAGTCCACAAATCTGAAATCTCATATCTACTATTCACAAATCCCAAAGCTCAAATTCAAATTCATAAATTTCCCATTACATTAACTCAAATCCAAATATAAATACAAATCCTACCATAAATGATAAATGCTACCATACTTGTAAATAGCACCATATATATATAACTATATACATAGGACGACCTTTAATGATGTGATTAACCGCTCCAGCTTTTGGTACCATATCATTTGGATTATATGGGTGGTGACTCAATCTATGTCTTAAGTTGTGGAAGGTGATAATGGTGGTGGTGGTCAAAATCTGGAGATCTAGAAATCGAGAGTCCTGAGAGAGTTGACGAGGGTGTCTCCCATGAATGCAAAACAAAAGAAGATGGAATGAGAGGTAGATAGGAAAATTTTGGGAATAGAGTGATCAAAAGAAAAGAGAGGATGAACTATTGGAGTTGGACTGCTTATTGAGAGATAAGGGGGTTTGGGGCTCAACATGTTCTACTTTATTGCGGGAAGAGAGAAAAAGAGAGATGGGGAAGAGAAAAAAAGGAGGCAGACATTTGTAAGGTAAAATACTCTTGTAATAATGGTGAATATCTTGAGTTTGAAAAACTGATCATATTCCGGCTTGATGATCATACGAACGAGCTTTGAACAACCCAAAAATGAGCTGGGCCTGAGCTTTTCAGTTTGTTTAACAACCCTTGTGCCTCCATGAGATCACGAGCCAAAGGATTGCATGAATGCCCTTCCAGTGAATGATGCCGTTGTCTTGAGCCTATTGAAAGCACAAGAAGTGTTCGGAGTTGCCAGAGGAGAACCCCTTCTTTGGAGATGCCTTAGGTCTAATCAGGACCCAAGGCTTTTAATGAGGTCATATAGTGACGGCACAACTGCTTGAGCATTTGTGCCCAACAAAATAATTTACTGGGAGCCAGATGCCATTTCAAAATCCTATGCTTTTAGTAATAAGAAAATCCAGGACAAATAAATTATAGGGGTTCTTTGTATTACTGAAATATTGAATCTAAGTGCCATGTCACACACACTTGTTTATCTTGCATCATATTGCCTGGAAGATTTGGGGTCTGCTTAGTTGAATAAGCTTTTCTGCGTACATTGGTGGAACTTTACTGTTTTAGATACAATAAACTTGAGCATTAAGTATTATATGATTTCTGTTATGCTGGAACTCATCTAATACAAAATATATTGTCATGTAAATACTGACTTGTCAAACATTTCAGGCCGAAAAGCTTATATGCAGCACTTGGATAAAATTTACAAGCAGAATGACATGTCATGGTTTACTCCGGCAGAGCTTTTTAAGGTAATATATACACAGACAAATAATTTTGTGAATACAAATACTGTAGAGGTAAAAGCATTGTGAAAGTTTGCGTGGTATGGGACTGATATTTTAGGCTGAGATTGCGAAGAAAGTATAGGTGTGCATATTCTACTGGCTTTATGGACTGGAAGTGATGGGATAATCCTTTAATTATTGCTTTTGGGAATCCTTGAAGTCAGTGATGATAGTTCTTATTCCACATGTTTGTCATTTTTTTTTATAATATTGAATAGAAGTTTGTTTTTTGGGTAAGTCAATAGAAGTTGACATGTATGTCAGAGTTGATATGTAGTTGGTGTTATTTTTGCTTCTTTCTTTTATTTAGGTTGGATAGGTTGATAATCTAGGTTTTGAATTCATTGTTTGTGGTTTCTTTTGTTCTCTGGGAAATTGAGTATGCGTTAAGTGTTGTTCGTTTGTTTTCTTTTCTGAGAATTGCTCTGTGATGCTTTGAAGAATCAGTGCCCTTGATTTCATAGATGTGTTTAATTTCTGAAGTACAATCTAGTTCCAAATTTCTTTTCTGATTCTCAGAATTATATCACTAGGTTTTAGAATTCCGATCGTTATTTCCACCAAATTGTTTCTAACATCTAGATATTTGTGCCAACATTTGCTAATCCTTTTGTAGTATGGACTTAGTTTTATCATCTTGTTCAAATCTCGTGTAACTTCTTACAGATGCATTCATTTCTTATTCCATCTTTCATATGTTCCTAGTTGCCTAATATTTTTTAACAATAAAACCATTGCTGTTCTTGTGTTTGTCTTGTAAAGCTTTTCCTTTGATCTCATGTGTTTTATGGTCACACAACAATTTAGAGGCATACTTCTTCTATTCCAACCTAATTCTGTAGGAAAAGATTTACTTTTATCAAAAATGAAATAGTCAATCTTAGATAGCACATGATATCAATGTGGAGCATTGCTTGGCCATCAGTTTTTATCAAAACCTCCTTCATGAATAACAAAAAAAAAAAAAACCCTCAAGATCCTAAAGTATCTCACAATGGTTCCAACTTTGCATTAACCTTAATGTTTACTTTTGGCATCTTTCATATCACGAAAGGAAAACATTTTTTTTTTATAAACTAAAACCAGGTGTATAGCAATATATGACTGTTGCAAGTAGATATGTATGACGTGATACTGACGTATCACGGTGTTTCACTGCTAGAGTTATAATCCATATTTTAAAATAACACCCACTTATAAGATGGTAAATGGCATTCTGCACTTTGCACCAGAGTTTCTGATGGTCTAGGTCTACTGAATCTCTTTGTAAGATAACTGACATGACATAGATAGTCTTGGAAAGGACATATGTTTATTTTTGGAGGCTAAGGCTATATTAGACATAGATGCTGGTGGATAAATCCCCTTAAGAGGCATTTTGTTTGTTGTTTTGCTGTACACTACTGTGGTTGTGACTCTCTCATCTTTCATTATGCTTTACAGCCATTAAAGTTAGCAACTCTGCAGGTGCTTTGGTTATGTACTTGGCTACTTGCTTGTTGAAATCTTTTTGCTCCATCCAGTCTATCTGTTCATGCTTTTGCTTTTCTTGCATGCATGCCATTTTAGCAATATAAATTTGCTGCCTTGTAGCCTTGGTATGCCCATGGAATTGCAGAGGCAATTATGCGGACCACTAATCTTTCAGTTCCACTAAAGGTAAGTTCCCTCATCCCTGTGCCCCCTCCCCGGGTGATCTGCAATTGGTCAAGTATCACCTTATAGTTGATTATGCTAAAATCATCACACTTTAAGAGCTTGTAACTTTATCTGAAACTTGAAGGTTGATCATATGATATAAAAGGGAAAAATTGTCTATGGATTAGGTAAATTCTTCTTGGCATCAATCTTTGATCAAAGGAATTACTAATTTGAGAATAGTTCTCAGAACTTAAAATTGTATGATGATGCGCTAATAACATAAGACATATAATGTAGTTCAAGGGAAAGTATGCTTTAATTGATTATACCGTTTTGTTTTTTACTTTACAAGGAAGGAGATATGGAGCAAAAACTTGTAAAAAAATCGTCATGAGTTCCTTCTACTGTATTTTGCTCAAGTTTATCGTGTCCAGCATGCTATATGTTCATTGGATTTTTTTGAAACTCTTTGCCCCAAAACCTCTACTTCTGTCAGTATTTTTTCCCCTCATTATTGGATGATTGAGGGGTGGACTCAGCACAGCCTGATCTTCAACTTCATTTTGTGAAGTATTTTCGTGCATGCTTGGACAATATAATTGGTAGTAACTTAAAATTGTCATTGAATTTGGCTTTGATCAAGCTTTCTCATTTCTTGGTAGCCGGAGGGTGTAAATCCTAAGCACTTTCACCTTCATTGGGGCACATGTAGATGTGAGCAGCATGGCCAGCTGATACCATTGCTTGACTGAATTCTTAATCCCTGGTAACCCAGGGTAGATGAAGTAGTGTCTTGTTGCAGCCTAGAGCACTGATTCAGACAAATTAGTATTCTGCCTTTATGTTGGTTTCATTACATTTGGAAGGACATAATTGTTCAGCATGCTTGATCCTTTCTGATGGTGTTGATAAGTGGATTCCATTATGGTGGGATTTATTTATGTACTTTTGAAAAGTGTCTTTTGCCTCTAGATTCCAGCATATTAAGTCTCTTAAGGGACACTACTACACTAGTCTTCTTAACATATATGGGGCCTTTAAGTAACATAACATACTTCATTACTATGTATCTTTATGGAATGTATGTCCTCTTTGGGATTGGCAGCCATGATATTCTTGGTGTTGTAGCTTAACCAGGAAAAAATCACATTCGTTTTTGAATATTCTTCTCAACAATTTTCTAAATATGTTTGACTCAGTTTATTTCCTTTTCTTTTCAGTCCATAATGTTCCTTTGTGGATCCTCCATTCTTTGTTTTTCTGAGTTCCAATCTACCTTTTCTTTTACATTAAAGCTAAACATTGATCCTATTCTTTTATTATCTGTATTCAGATATATGAAATTGGAGGTGGATCAGGAACTTGTGCAAAGGGCATAATGGATTACATATTGTTGAATGCCCCTTCAAGAGTTTACGAGAATATGACTTACATGTATGTCCATTGATTTCACCTTTAAATAAATGACTGCGAAAATCAGATCTCTTATGTTTGTTTGCACAAATTGATATTGTGAAAACTTGCAAAGATGAGTTTGACGGGTTGATAATGGGTTGAGAGTAATTCAATGTTAATCCATATTCAACCTGCTTAATTAACGGAGCAAAACAAGGCAGGTCACAGCTGTGGGATTCGTCAAGAGTGTGGACAAAAAAGAACCTTCTGGAGCCAAGTTCCAAAAGCTGCTGCCACAAAGGGATGCCAAGTGAACCGACAAGGTTCAACCTTCAATTGGAGGCTACCATCATGCGAAAGATTTGGTTTTTGATGGCTAGTGTTTTACTGGTGGTAGTTTTGTGTTTTCTCCATTGTCAGGCTCCTGGTCCCAGAACTGGGTTCTTGATTGGCGGTGAATAGTCTCTTGTCTTTGTTATGTACTGCTCCTTCTAGTGTATTGCTGAGTTGTGACATTTCTAATTTCCATAAGTAGTGCAGGACTTTCAATTATCTGTTCTCGTTTTACCCAGATGTTTTTTGAAGCTCACAAAAATGGACTGTCCATTTTTGTAACATATTTTGCTGTTGTTCTTAGTTTTCCTTTAAAAAGGCTGGTTAGAATGTGATGGTTTCTCTATGTGGTTCTATTGGTTCTCATGAGTTACTTAATTAGTTAAATGAAAGATCATTCTCATTGCTGCAGTTCAGTGGAAATCAGTGCTTCACTGGCCAAGAAACAACTAGAAACTGTAGGAGAAGTTCAGAGTCACTTATCAAAGTTTAGAGTAGAGTGTCGTGACGCTGCTGACCAAAATGGATGGGGTATGCAGATCTTGCCCTTTTTAGTCACTTTCTGTTGTTAGCTTTACCTTAAAATTAATGTGCCGCTATATTTTTGTCGTATCTTGCATTGAATTTTGGATTGTGGAGTTGAATTTTGTCTTGCATAAGTCCTCCTCATTATATTTGGAAAATTAAATGTAGTTTTACTTTGAAACAGGGGATGTGGAGCAACAACCTTGCTGGGTTATAATGCTAGAGGTATCTCATAGTTGTTTATTCCCATTTCATTGGTTCATTGCTTTTTGTCATGTTCGATAGGCATACCACTGTTGGTCATAATAAATTCACTATTTAGAAAATGTTCAATTGCATTTTAAACAAGCTAGTTTATGGGAGTCTTAATAAGTACTGCACAATCCTTTTAACTGATTATCATGAAAAAATAATAGTATTATTATGAATAGAATGCAATGTTACATTTCTTGTGTGGCCATAATTGCTGTTGGTCATGCTTTTTTGGTCTGAGCTTATGGCAATTGCTTTAGACGGATGTCGTTGACCATTAAGATTATATTGTTCAAGTCTATCTTCTAAACGAGTTCCAGTTGGGTTCAATTTTCATGCCATTCTATGAAATTTTGTTCATCAATTTTTTTGTAGGTGCTTGATAATCTTCCACATGATCTCATCTATTCAGAAAATCAAGTTTCACCATGGATGGAGGTGTGGGTTGAAAAGCAACAAGACAGGTGAGCAATTCTATGCATATATATTATATTTCTTGGGATCAGAAAACTGTATTATGTAAATCTTTAAGTCCTCTAACTGAAACATTGATATATTAACTTTTTTTTTTTCTATTTTTTCAATGAAATCATAATATTATCGACAAGAAAGATAAAAAGAGGTACAAAAACCAGTCAAAGGTGGACAAGTCGTCCAAAGCAAATATGCGTCAAAATGAACAATACCACATGAAAAAAATACCAAACTACACTCTGCGAAGCTGTCCAGCTTGTAATTTTGCAAAAACTAGGACCATACTAAAACTGCGCAGCGACTGAGACCCAAAAGGAGGCCAAAAAATAAAGCCGATCCCCTAGTCCTTCAAACTCCTCACATTTGTCTCAACAAATTCTCGCATTCCTTTGCAACCAAAGGCAAAAAATGTACAAAGCCAGGAACTCTTCCACCTTCTATACCACCATCTCCCCCCCCAAAAAAAAAAAAAAAAAAAAATCTCACAGACAAAGAAGCAAATCATAGATGCCATTGATTTGGTGCCCGCCCAACAAAAACCCACAAAGTTAAACAACTTGTTCCATAGTGGGAGTGCCATGGGACAATGTTAGAATAAATAATACCACATTCTCACTATCACCTTTACACATAACACACACTAGCAGGAGAAGCACATCATAAGTTTACCATGAGCAATTATCCATGCACAAATTAGCACCTTTAAAGACACTCTAACTAGAATTGGTATATTAACTAATTGGATAAATTCCACATAGACCTCCTGAATTTTGTCAAAACAAGAGGAGGACCCTCAAACTTTGGTGAAATGGCATGACAATCCTTACTTTTGAGAAGTTGTGATAGATGAAGCTCTTTTGTCAACAAAAAAAATTACATCAGAAAAAATTATAATTAAATCATAAATGCAATGATTACCCTCCTTATTCTTCTTTATAACAAACTAATTATATTTTCAAACTTATTTCACATTTAAATAAAATAGTTATGTTTTTTTGCAATTGCTCATCTATATCTAATTACACCATTCTTCCCCAAACCCCCAAGTTGCCAATCGCTTTGCTATGCCCTCCACTTCAGCAGCTTTCTCAACACCTACTCGACTACTCACTTCTCACTACAGATCAAAATTTTGTTTCGGTGTATTGTTTCGGTCATCTAAGAAACGGAAACGTTTCGATGTATTTCGTAAACGTTTCGACCCGTTTCGGAAACATAATGAAAAAAATAAAAAATTTAAGAATTATTTTTCTAAAATATTGAATTAAATATATCAAAGTATCTTGAAATATTCCGAAACAATTGTGTAAATGCATTGAAATATTATAATACATCTCAAAACATTATGAAATACCTCGAAATATTAGAATTTCGATTTTATCATTGATTCGTTTCGGTCTCCTTAGAAACGGAAATGTTTTGGACTTTTTGACTGTTTCGAAATGATATTTTGATCCTTGCCTCTCACTACACTCCCAGACACTCCCCTGCCTCCACCGTTGTTACTTGTTGCGTCCCATCACGATTTCCCTTTCTCTCTCTCTAGAATCAACAGTAACGCCTTTCTTTCTAACACCAGAACCATTAGTCACCACCATCTTGCAAATCACCAGCTTCCTACCAATAATCCACCCAATACCGCAAATCTACACCATGCAGTCGCACACCTATACCCACCAACAACTCTCTTAAGTGATTGCTTAGAAAGAGTTTTGTTGTGGTTTATGAACCCATTGTTTTAAATATTTTTAAAAGCTCGAGGAAGAAGATAAGGAATCCGACTTCTGAAAGCAAACAATACTTTCAATGTCAAAATTAAAACCACTTTGCATTATTGGAGATGCCTGCTTGCAGCACAACCAACTTTCCAATTGGGAGAACTAATATCTGATTAGGTGACTAGTGGATTTTGTTTTGTGTGTTTTTTGAATGAGAATTTTTTTTTGAAGGGGGGGTAGGAGGGGGAATTTGGAAACATATTGACTTGAAATTCTAAGTGGATAAGGTGAAATGGTGGATTTATAGAATTTTGATTTTGGGACGGAAAACTGAGGAAATTATTGCACTTCGATATCCTCCAAAATGCCTTGTCATTTAAAGTGGTGAATGGGAACTTATCTTACAACCTAGACATTTATGCCACAAGATGTTTTAGGCAATTAATAATTACAGAAAAATATTAAACTTTAAGGTACCAACAAATAATAAGTGATTCAAGCCTTCATGACCAAACCCACTTGTTTTTCATCATGTTATCAGAACTTACTAGTGTCTCACAATTGGTATAGTATACACTAATTTTGTATTGTATGGGTGCGGGTTGATTGATGCACCAATTGTATGGCTTTGTTGATACACTAATACTAAGATTGTTTGTAATTAGGTTTGATTTGGTGAATTTTTTTTTTGATTTGATGAAATTTTTAGTTAAGTTTGATTGGATATAGCTTTTATTGCAAAGATTAGGTTCAATTTGATGATTTTGGAGTTTTTTGTTTGATCTAATAGACATTAAGTATGCTACTTTCATAATTATTGTATTTTTTAGTCTATTTATAATTTTTGTATTATATTACCGGTCTGACCAGTGGTCTAACGGTGGAACCAGTGACTAATTGACCCTCTTGGGGTAACGTCCAGGCCTGGTTTTAAAACAATGGTAATAAGTATCCATAGTGACCAATGACTCCCTCACCGGTGTTAATAAGCATAACATTTATGACCTTCCTACTAATTTAATATTTTTCATCCTGACTGATGTCAAGTATGCCAATACAGACCGCCAATATCTACCATCTTATGGAATATCTTCAATATCCTGCCTATTGAAAGAGGAAGATTATTTTGTTATTTATGTTGGAAGAATTTTGGAAGAGGGACAAGTACTAAGACAAGAGTGGAGAAGTATTTTGTATTGCACTTGAACACAAACTTTTTATTTGGGCATAGTATTGGCCTTCATCTATTGATTTTCCTTGGGCTTTATTTTTTCAAATCAAGTTTATACTTCAACATCCCCTCTTAAACTTGATTTAGTAAACTCCAAGAAAAATTCTTAGCTTGAAAAAGACGTTATGCTTGAGCGGCTTGGTTAAGATATCGGCAAGTTGATCTTGTGACCTTGAGAATGTCATTTGGACCTCCTTGTTAGCCATACACTCTCTTAAGAAATGATACCTTGTATATATGTGCTTGCTACGATCATGGTAAATTGGATTCTTTGCTAGTGCTATTTTCGATTGATTGTCCACAAATATCTCCATTGTTTCTTCTTGTGCAAAATTAAGCTCCTTAGCCACATCGCATGACATACACATGCCGCATCAGCTACATATTCGGCCTCACACGTGGAAAGGGTGACAATCAGTTGCTTCTTCGAAATCCAAGTGAATGCTGTGTCACCAATGTAGAATAGAAAACCAGTTGTGTTCTTCCGGTCATCTAAGTCTCCGACCTAATCACTGTCATTATATCCAACAAGTCAGAAATTGTTAGATGATGAATAAAATAGGCCGAAATCAAGTGTACCTTTTATGTAACAGAGGATCCTATTGGCTGTTTTTAAGTGTGTTGTGGTTGGCTCCTCCATGAACCGGCTCACTAGTCCAACTCCGAAAAGTATGTCTGGTCTTGTGCATGTCAAGTAACGCAAACTTTCCACCAAGCTCTTGAAATAGATTGGATCCACCTTTTCTCCACCATCAAGCCTTGACAACTTGACTCCGCATTCTACCAGCATGCTAATTAGTTTACAATTAGCCATGTTTAACTTTTTGAGGACTTCCTTTGCATAACCTTCTTGGGCGATGAAAATACCATCTTTATTTTGCTTATTAGAGTCGATGCCGGCTCATTGCTTGTATCCTTTGGCGACAAGTCTTGCTTTGTATCGCTCCATTTCTCCTGTGGCATTCTTTTTCACTTTGTAAACCCTCTTCACGCCAATTGTTTTGTAGCCTTTTGAAAGATCGGCTAGCTCCCATGTATCATTTTTTTTGATTGCTTGAATCTCTTCGTCCATGGCATCTCTCCATTTCTTGCTTTGCACTGTTTCTTCAAAACCTATTGGTTCACAATCGGCAAAAAGACAATAAAGTGAGATTGTCTTGGTTTGCCGTTACCTCATAGAGCTCTTGTAGGTTCCTCATACGACACGGTCTTTCACTTGAGCTTTCCTCCAAGGATGGATCTTCACGGTTTGGAGTTGGTGATAAAGGTGGTGCATGGACTCTTGCAGCTCTTCCCTTTTTTTGAACCTCTCTTTGAACACGGAAAAGAAATCATATTGCTCTTTTTATTGAGTTTCCCAGTCTCACGTGCTTTCTTCATCAAAAACCACGTCTCGGCTCAAGATCACCTTCCCATTACTTAGATTGTACAACTTGTAGCTTTTGGAACTTGAATCATAGTCGATGAAGACATACTTTTCACTTCTGTCATCAAGTTTGGACCGTCTTTGTTCCGACACTTGTTCATAGGCAAAGCTCTCAAAAACTCGCAAGTATGAGATCCTCGGGTTTCTTCCGCTCCATGCTTTTTGCGAGTCTTCTCCCATACATTTTGTGTGGGAGAGCGGTTTGACAAATAAACCGTACAATTCACAACTTTGGCTCAAAATTCTTTCGACATCTTTTTGCTCTTCAATATGCTTCGAGTCGTGTTAAGAATGGATCTATTTTTTCTTTCGCCAGCACCATTTTGTTGTGTGGAGTACGAAAGTGTTATAGGTCGGCGAATTCCGTTTTCTTCACAAAATTCATTTGAAGTGAATTCGCCTTTATCGGATCTCACGGCTTTTATATCGTAGCCACTTTGCTTCTCAACAAGTGCCTTGAATTTTTTACACACATTATACACTTCTGACTTTTGTTTTAAGAAATAGACTTATGTCTTTCGGCTAAAATCATCAATAAAGCGGAGAAAATATCTATTTTTGCCGAGATAAAAAGGATCAATTGCTCTACACACATCAGTGTGAATAAGTTCCAAAGGCTTGCTTGCTCTTGTTGTTTCCTCTCTTGGAAAGCTTTATCAAAAATGCTTACCAAGGAGATATCCTTCACAAAATTGATCTGGATTGTTAAGAATAATAGAGTAGTATGTATAAATTATTAATAGTAAGAGGGTGTATGTGTAATTCTTATCATTGTAAGTTAACTATAAATACAAGTGATGTATGAGAGTTAGGTTAATTTTTTAACTTCTCTCTCTTTGTCTCTAATATATTATATTAATCCTCCAAACTTAACATGGTATCAGAACTTAAACGATTCTAAATGTATGAACATTGTTGTGTGGTGTCTATTGATCATGTGATTTCTGTTCGCCCACTTGCGTCGTTCGTAGTGGCTGTGGTGTGTGGTGGCATGATCGCTTGTGGTGGTGGTGTGGCTTCTGTTCACCGTCGAGTATGATTGTGGTTTCTGTTGGTGTGGTGACATGATAGTTTGTGGTGGTGGTGTGGCTTCTATTCATCATCGAGTAGCATTCTCTGTGGTTGTGGTGGATGTGGTGTGTGGTGGCTGCGATGGTCTTGCTGTTGTCGGTTTGTGGCGTGTGTTGTTGTCATAGACCGGGGGAGGCTTCTTGGAACCCTAAGTAGCGAAGAAGAAGAAGAGCTCTAGACTCACTCGGGCTGGATCGGATCAGGTCAAGCCCAAGACTTAAATTGTTTTTTAAGTCCAAACCTGGTTCAACCCACAATTTAGCTTGGACCGGATCACAAGTCAGGCCGGTTCAGCTGTTCAACCCATGGTTCAGCTTAGACCGGATCACGGTTCAGGCTGGTTCAGGAGTCCAGAGAGCCTAGCCGGTTCAGTTCAGAGGTCTAGAGAGTCTTGCTGGACCGGTTCAGTGGTCCAGTCCACTTTTCCAGGCCGGTTCGGTATTCTAGCAGCCTTGTTCAGTCCGGTTTATCACTCCAGCAACCTTATTTGGTCCGGTTCAGGCCCCTAATCCACTGTTTCTCTTTTTTCTTTGCTTCAATCATTGCTATATTATTATGGAACCCAAGAATAAAAATAATGATAGTCGGATTGATCTTATTTCATCCACGTCCCTAAATTTTTCTCCTACGGTTCTACTTAATGGTCCCATGACATCTGTTAAACTCAATGAGACCAATTATGTTTTGTGGTCACGATCTGTTCAAGTGTTTCTTAGAGGTAAGGACTTTAAGAAATATTTAGTGGACACTAGATCCAAGGAAGGTACTCCTGAGTATGATAAATGGGAACAAGAAGATGCTCAGATTATTTCATTGGGTATTGAATAGTATTGAGCCCAGTATTAGTTCTATGTTGCTTTATCTCGACACGGTCAAAGAGATCTGGGATCACTTGGCCACCATATATTCTAGCACTGTGAATTTCACTCGTGTATATGAAGTATGCAAACAGTATTTTCGTCTGGAGCAGGGTACTCTGAGTCTTGAGGACTAGTACTCTCATGTTCCGGGAGTGTGTGAGGAGTTGAAGCTCTATCATCCCTTTATTACTGATGCAGCGGTTTGGCAGAAGCAACATGGGGTTTTGAATGTTGTTCGATTTTTAGTTGGTTTGAAACCTAAATATGAGTCTATTCGTTCTCAGATTTTGGGTGGCTCTAGTCTTCCATCTTTGCTAAAGGTCTTCTCCCGTTTGCAGCGTG